>VZRV01007784.1:291989-678821 GCA_013398115.1 Falcunculus frontatus | reverse complement strand
CTCTCCCCTGTCCCCTCTCCTCTCTCCTCTCTCCTCTCTCCTCTTCTCTCCTGTTAAATGGCAGTTCCACGCAATTAGGGGCAAATGCAAGTATAGGAGATATGAGAAGCTCTCAGCATACATCAGGAGATGAGAACAGTCCTGCTAAGGGACCAGAGACTTGTTAGAGACAACTGAAAATCCACGTGCATTTATTCTGTGTACAACCAGCCAGCCAGGGAGCTAACCCCTTCTGCCTCACAAAAGGACTTAAGCCATGCATGCAATGCATTTCAGCTGAAAAAAAAATTAATATGAGTTCTTTCCTTGAGGTGTTACTGTAGCTAGTTTCCAAGTCTAACTAAAATGCTGATACATATCTGAAAATGCTGTATCTGTCACTTTAGTTGTAACTCCCCACCAGCTGTTGAGGGAACATTCATATTCAGTCCATTAGATGCTGTGTTCAGTTATTACCTATGTTCTTGTGTGTCTAAGACACCTCTGAAATAATCCAGGCATCTTTAGACATTCTGGTTTTTGCAAGTAAACCATCTGATAGAAAAAGCGGGTGAGTAGGAGGGGAGGCAGGGATTATTGTCATAGACAGAGCATGAGTCGTCAGGATTATCGGGAGAGAAGAAGCTCCAGGATAATATCTACCCACATGCATTGCTGCTGAACTGCAGCAGCAGCAGAGTCTCTTAAGGTCTGTAATTTAGGACATATCCTTTGTGCAAAAATTAATGTAAGGGATGAACTTTTCAGATTCTTTCCAGGAGAACTAATTCTGATCTCAGACTTCATTGGTTATTTCTGGCATACATTTCCTGATTACAAAAGGCCTTTTTTATCTAACTGTACCAGAGAGGAATAGAAAAACATGCTCTGGGTTATCCTTAGGCATGTGTGAACCTTATACTTGTCCATAACTGTCAAAGCATGAAAAAGTAGAATGAGGCAGATGGGAAAATTATGCCCATAAGAGCCCAGCTAGATCCTTTGATATACCAAGAAACGTCCAGAATTTCTGGGAAATTCTGCCATGTACCAATGTAATAAGCTAGTACAAGCTGTGGGTAGCTTTTGTATAAGGAGAAGCATCTGCCATAAAACCCACACTGCCTGGCAACTGCGTGGTATCTGTTAGGGTTTTGATGTTTCCACTGCTGGAGCAGAAATCGGACCCTGCTTGGGATTGTCTGTTGTCAGGACACAATTGCATATTTCAGGCAACATTCTTTAGCCTTAGCAGGGGTTAAGAAGGAATAAATTATGTGAGGAATGTGGTGGCCTGGTGGTTATGTGTTCATATTATTCTGCTGTGTTATGTTTTGTAAAAAACTACATAAAAGAAGTCAGGAGATGACCTCATAGACTCTTTCAGCTGTATTAATAACCACAAAGGTGGAAGAAAGCACAGAAACAAGAAAAATACCCAGGGCATAAGGTAGCTGGGCTGCCTTTTATCAGCTATATCCCTGTTGACTAAGAAATGGTTTTCTTTTGTCTGGTTCAGATTTGTCTGTCCTTTAAGATAGATGCTTTTAAAACGGTGACATAAGAAAAAAGGAGAGACAAATGCAATGGAGGACCATTTTTGAAATGAAGAATCATATTCTAGAAAGGATTAGCAAGAATGTGTGGACTTAAAGGAAACCCTTGAGTGTCATGAGGGTGCTAATGAAGAGGGTAGTTTATGAAGAATTGCATTGCAGGTATTGGCTCAAAGTTTGAGCAGGTACATCCCCTGTGAAAGATGCCCCAAGCTGGGAAGGGCAGGTGAACACCAGCTTAAAATGCTCCTGGGCTACAGAAGTATGGTCCCACCAGACTCACCTCGGTAGCATGCAAGACTCACGTCCACAATATGTAAAGAAAATGGGACTTGAGGACACGAAAGGAACTTGAAAATGAGGAAACGCCTACATAGATTTAGAATAATAGAATTGTAGAATCGTAAAATGCCCCATCCTTGGAAGTGTTCAGGGCCGGGTTGGATGGGGATTTGGACAACCTGGTCTAGTGGAAGGTGTCCCTGCCCATGGCAGGGGGGTTGGAACCGAATGATCACCAAGGACCCTTCCAACCCAAACCATTCAATAATTCTATGGTTTACCTAAGGTAGATCGCCCATGACTTAGTTGGTACGATTGAATTGATAATCCCTCTGCCACTGAAGCATAGGCGATAGGACCGACTTGTGGATGGAGAAGGAGGAGGGCGGTTCGGGAAGCCCGGCCGCAGGAGCAGCCCCCGCCGCTGCCACCACATCACCACCTCAGGGCCGGGCGGGGCGGTGCCAGAGCTCTCGGCGGCAGGACGCCGCGATTCCAGAAGGAATGGCCAGGCTGGCGACCTGGAGAAGCCCCAGGCAGCCCTGTCGGCACGGATAAACAAGCCCCGCTCGCTGCGCTGCTTCCTGCCCTTCCCTCGGGCACAGCGCCGGGGCCGGTCCGGGCCAGGGCGAGCGAGGCAGTGCCNGGCGGTGGGAGCGGGTGGGGGGCGCCGCTGGGGCCGCGGAATGGGCGCGTAGGGAGCGAGGAAGGAAGGGAGCGAGCGAGGGAGGGAGAAGAGCCGGACGGAGATTCCCGCCCGGCGCCCGAGGCAGCCGCCCCCATCGAGGTCCCCCTCCGCCTCCTGCGGGCTGCGCGCCCCCTCCATCCGCCTCAAGGCGCCGCCGCCGGGATGAGCAGCTCGCGGAACAACCGGGGGATGGTGGAAGGAGTCGGGGCCCGGGTGGTCCGCGGCCCGGACTGGAAGTGGGGGAAGCAGGATGGCGGCGAGGGCCATGTGGGCACCGTCCGCAGTTTCGAGAGCCCCGAGGAGGTGGTCGTGGTGTGGGACAACGGCACCGCCGCCAACTACCGCTGCTCCGGGGCCTACGACCTCCGCATCCTGGACAGCGCGCCCACCGGTGAGCGGGGAGGGAATGGAGGGACCTCCACCCCCACGGCGGTGGGTCCGGGGGGCAGCATCCCGGGCTCCTGGGGGGTCCCGTCCTGGGGAGCGGATTGAGCCCTTCCTTCCTCTTTTAGAGGTGCGCTTTTCCCTTGGATTTGGGCGGGGGGGGGGGGAGTCAGGCACCCTCCCCCCTCCCCGCGCGTGGGTGTCTGTCTGTGCTTGTCCCTGTGTGTGTGTGTGTGTGTGTGTGTGTGTATACTCGCGAACTTGGGACAAATCTGCTGCACGGGGCCGCAGGAACAGAAGTTGTCCCGGGACTGCTTAATTGGGGTAGACAAAGCAAAAGTGATCTGCCACGGACAGCAGGCTCCCGTTGTGCTGGGGAGGAGGTGGAGAGAGGGAACAGAGAGGGTGATACATCAAGTTTTGGGTTTGTCTTTACACTCCAACCCCCCCGTCTTGAATTTATACTTTCGAGCAGTTTTGTGAAATAGTGACAGTCATCCTTGAATCAAGTATAGGGAGGATTGCAGAAGAGATGTGTAGTACCTTTTTTCTAAAGATTACACTAAGTGGTTGAAATACTGTGGTTCTGTGCCTGTAATCTGCACGTTGCCTTTTATCTGTATTGCCAGAGCTGCTGTAAAATAATAAAGGTACTGGGAAAAAAGTGCATTTGTTCGTTCTTTTAACTACTTGGCTGCTTGATATTTATGCTCTAAAGTCAGTCATTTTGGACAATGGAATGTGATCTGCACTGACATTATGCGGCAGTGTTAGTATTGCAAACACTGCAGGGAAATGTTCATTTTAGCACCTGTATTTACAGTGAAAACTCGCACAGAAAAATATAGATATTGTTAAGTTTCATCAGAAATATTGTGAGCTGACTTTTGGGCCGGTCAGGGTTGCCTCAGTAATGAGGTGTTTGGACTGATTTGTTGAGGCACTTGGGCTGTACTGCTTTTGTAATGTCTTTCATTTAGAACATGATGGAGAGACCATCTTTGTGCCAGCTGTGTGTAATGTTACAGCAAGGAAAATTATAGCAGTAGGTTGAAGCTAAAAGACTTCTAAGGAGACAGAATCGTGGAATTCATTCTAATTAATAACAAAAAACCTTGCTAAGAAAAGAACCCCAAATATTGCATGGAGGAGATGGATTTAATTTTTCAGTGACTGGGTACCTTCCTCTCTGCTGGCATGATGATGATGGTTTTTTGAAAATCCTTTTGAAATGGACTTTAAAGCAAGAAAGAGGAGTCTTTCAAGTTGTTAGTCCTTGTCTTGCAGATGTTTATGCTTAAAACTTTTACCTGTGTTTGATGTCCTGTAGAAACCAGTGGGACTGCTTCTGCTTAGAACTGAAGTGTATGCATAAATGTTGCATATGAGCCTCGAATCCTCATTGTTCTAGCCCTGCCTGACATATTTGCAAGCAGATGGTGTCCTCTTAACTGTATCTGGAAGCCTAGACTTAATACTCAGTTTTAAATCTGTCATGGGTTTTTTTCTTTTTTTTTGCTTTATTCCTTCTGATTTTCATTTCTGTTTATATTTTTTTGTTAGAATTTTAACTTCTCTTTCAGATAGAACTGTGTATATTGTGTCACAGACATTGCTGTTGTCAGGCTTAGCAAAATGGTATTTCTCTTCCTGAGGTTTCTGGCGAACACGTGCATCATCCTCATGGAACTGTTGCATGGAACTACTCAGGGTTGATTTTTGCTAGAGGGAGTTCCTTTTGAGGTCCTTACTCCCTGGAGATAGGAAGAGTAAAAATCTGTAAAGTAGTAGGAACAAAAGGGCAAAGTTAATGGAGTTAGGGTGCTGTCAGTTTGGACGAAAATCCTGGGTTTACTACTGATTCACTTTGTAGTCTTGTCTAAATCACTTCCCTTCTTCACCTTTTTGTAATGATTGATTTTTTTTTTTCTCCGTGGTAGTGACTGTTCATTGTTTAGAATAAGGGACTAACTTTGGATGATAGTTTGATACTTTCTCTAGGGACATTAATGTGAGTGGGATTAGGTGACAGGAATTTCTTGTGGTAATATTAATAATGATGATGTTGAGCAAGGAAATGTTATAAAATACGGGGTGGCTTTTCGTTTGATGATACTTAGTGGAGTGTGTATCGTGGCTCTTATAGTTGAAAAAAAATTCTCTGTTTCATAAATTTACAGTCACAATGTGATTGTAAGTTTATAGTGAAAATAAACATAGAAGTACTATAGTAAAAAAAAAATATTGGTTATTGCTGGGAATTATTTTTATTAGGTATTCAAAACCAGTCTTGATTTTAAGTTCTTAAAAGTGATGCTTGCAGCCAGAGTTGCTGCTTTGAGTTGGAGGCCTGTGCAGCCAGGAACAGTAGTGATGCATCAGGAACTTACTGTGGTATAGTAGTAGTGTTTGAAGGTCATTCTATTAAAAAAAAAAAAAGAAAAAAAAAAGGCAAGTTGAGTTTGATACGTGTATATGCATATTTATGTGTATTCCAGAACTATGCTTCATAGACTTAAAAAATATTCTGTTCTTGTGTTTTTGTGGTTGTAGGCTATTACCAGCATTGTGACACTGTTAACATCCTATAAAACTTTAATAGTCTTAGTGCTAAGATATTAGGATGGTCTTTTTAAAATAAAAACTCATTTACATGAAGAATGACCTATAAGCTCTTTTCTTCTGATGTTGTCATCTGGGTCATGAAGGATTTGTGATATGAAGTTCAGGGTTGTTTTGGTTATGTCTACCAAGCTTGCTGTATTAGCTGCCCTTGGTGTGGTCATATTTACATTGCCCCGCATTGCTTTAAGTGAGACAGAGCAATTGAGAGGGATTGGTAAACAAAGGATTTGAAAATAATCATTATTTCACACAGAAGGAAAACTTCAGGTAGGTGCGCTGTAGCGGGCTCCTCAGTGGAGAAAGTGGTGAGATGTAATACATCAGTAGTGCAGTGTGGTCGTTCGTTTATTTGCAAATAAACCCCGTTTTTCCTGTGAAGTAGCCTTTTGCCTAGATCTATGAGTCTTGAGTGTCCCCTTTTTTTTGGTAGTGTTGTGGAAAAGAAACAGAAAGGAGTAGTTTTCTGAGTTGCTGAAGAGAAGCAAGAAGGTTATAAATCCAAGCTTTTTATTTAGAAGGGAAGGCAGTCTTTTGCCTGAGGTAAAGGCCAGACAAGTAGTATGTTTGTAGAGAGCACTTCTGGCTATGTTCACATAGTAGTCATGAGCATTACAGAAACTTCTTCTGTTTATTCTTTCTGAAGATTTACTTTCTATAGAGCTTAGACCAGAATTCATTTGTCATTCATTTCCTTTTTTACACAGTTGGTTCAAAGTAACAGTATTATTTTCCTGCTGAAAATATTTACCCAATTGTGTTTGAATAAGGGGAGGTGGTGGAGGGGCTGGGGTCAGGAAATGGAAGTCTTGATACAGAATTATTCCCCTGCTGGAATGCGCATCAGTGCAGCGTGGAAAGCATTATGTGGTGTATTCTGGTAATATTGAAAATTTAGGTGTTACTGTGGAAGATGAGTGTCTTTCTGTACTTGCATTAATAGGCTTTTGTGTCTGAAAAGTCGCATAATTGATCATGAAGTCAAACATGTTAGAACACTTCAGAAGACAGACCACCTATGATTTATCCTGCATATTTGTTTATTTGTTCTTTCTTTTAGCACATCAAGTGTAATTTATGGCAAGTTGTCTTAGTCAAGATTTTTTTAGTGGCTACTTGTAAATACTTACAGTAGCCCTCACAAATTAAAAAAAATTGATAGCCTCTTGAGTAGTGGTACTTTGGAGGCCTGATTTTTTAAATAAACTTGTTCTTTCTTCTCCGTGCCCTTCCCCCATGTCTCCTATGTGATAATCCTCTCCCTGTGTATCTTGTGATACCCTTACCAGATAGGACACATGCTTTAGCAGGTCTGGCATTTTGTATCTATAATAATAATAATTGGTCAGCTGTCTGCTTCCAAACAGTGTATTTAATAGATGAATTATGTTTGTGAGAACACTGATTGGAGTTTTCATGGAGTTTTTCAGAATCTAACTGGTTATCTCTAAGAATTCTTTGTTTTCAATTTACCTGGAGTCTGGCCGTAGTGTAAAAATTGTCTGGGGTGGAGGAATAGGAAGAATAAAATACCGTTACTGCTTTTTAAATTGGGGTGTAAACAAATAAATTTTTAAAGTTGCTTATGGTATCCCTTACCTGATGGTAGTATTGTCATTATGGTGTGAAGAGATTTTGGTTTGTTACAGTTCTGTAGAGAGTAATGACTCCATTGGAAACCAGATTTTGTTTGTTTTGAGAAGTGAAATCGCTATTGGTGTCTTCTGTGTTAAACAGTGAGTGATGTGGATACCCCTTGTACATCTGGTTTTACTGTTAAAATCCTTTTACTGGACAGCTGTATATTGCCATCTAATTATCTTCAGTACAAAGTAACCATTTGTAACAAATTCAAGTAGCAATTTGAGCAACATTGCTTTTATTTCCTTTCACAGCTGTAAGAGTGAGCATGGGTTTCAAAAACTCGTGAAAGGCTGTAAAACTGATGTACAAATGAGTGGTGACAGAGGAATGGTGGTCTAGGTAATCCAGGGAGGGTTTGGGAAGAGATGACAAAAGTGAAGATAACCATGGCATTAAGGTAGAGAACTAATATGAAATTCAAATAGTAAAAAGCATTAATGACAAGTGGACGTCAGGAATATTGGATTTTATGGTGTACTAAGGTGAAGAGACATAAGGAAATGGCAGCTATTTAAAAGTAATTAGGCATGGTGAAAATACACTTCTCATAGCCTGGTTTGTTTTGGGTTTTTTAAGTGTATATGACACAAAACCTGTTTCATTTTGAAATAGCCTGGTTCTAGGAAATTTTGAAGAATATTTAGAAGTTTAATTTTTTTCATTATCTCAGTTTAGAGGGCTAAAGTGCTCTTTTGGTGCATATCTGGTCAGCTACAGGGCTGCTGTTTGAATTTTGAAGTTCTTATGACACTTTAATTTATTCCAGTAGTGTAATGGAGGCATTCTTTCCTAATATGATCTTTGTAACATTTGTGTTTCTCAACCTTTCTTAAGCAGCCTTCCTTTTGAAGAGTGGAAGAGTTTATGTGATAGATAGATTTTGGTTTTGGGTCAGGATTTCAGTTTGCCTCCAGAGCCTACACTTGATTCAATCTCCTGGTTGTTCCTATGTACTGTGCTTTGATTTACATCATGGATGGTTTTGGAGCACATAAACTGCTTTGCTTTTTGGTAAAAGTAAATTGAAATACGTGATCTCAATGCTTATGACCCTTCAGTCCACTGGGGTAGCACCAAGCTAGTCTGAAACACTGGGCGTAATGTCTCCTTCCCTCCCCCTGAGTATCTGTAGTGCCACCGTCAGCTCCTCAGTGCTGAGTTTTGGGGTGTACATGGTTAACGAGCAGATGGAGACCATGGGGATGCAGCTTGTGCCCTTGCTGCCCCTGGAGGGCCACAGTGGAGCGGGGATCCTCACTGCAGCCCATGGGGGAAGCCCATGCTCGAACGGTGTTTTCCTGAAGGAATAAAGCTTGCGGAGAGGACCCCATGGTGGGGCAGGGGAAAAGTGTGAGGAGCTATTACAGGCTGACCCTCCATTCCCCATCTTCACCAGAAGGGTTGATAAGCACTGGAACAGGCTGCCCAGAGAAGTGGTTGAATAACCATTCCTGCAAGTATTTAAAAGACATCTAGGCATGGTGCTTAGGGACGCGGTTTAGTGATGATCTTGGTGATGTTAGGTTAATGGTTGGACTCGATGGTCTTAAGGACTTTTTCCAACCAAAATGATTATGTGATTTTAATCTACCCTGGGAAGAAGCAGGGAGATAGAGGAGTTTGGAATGGAGTGCAGTTGTCTCTGTGAAGTAGATGAAGTAAAGGGAGAAGGTGTTTTTGTTTTCCCCACCATCCTCTTTTTTTTTTTTAATTAGCTATAAATTTTTCCCAAGTCAAATCTTTTTTGCCTGTGGTGGTGATTGGTAAATAATCTCACTTTTAGCTTGACCTAAGCTGTTTCATTTTGTTTTCACTCTTTGTCCTGTTGAGTAGGGAGAGTGAGAGACTGGTAGGGTGGACATCTGACAGCCAGCCAAGGTCAACCTACCACACTTGTGTACCTATAATATCTAGACAAACTTGAAAATAAATGAGTTCTTTCAATCTTCTTTAATATGTGTTGTTGACCTAAATAATTTTGTTTATATTATGACCATAAATAAGAGTTTAGTATCACATTATGTGAACAGTAGTAGCACCTTGTTTTACCCTTTTTTTTAGTAGATGAAGTATAAGGTCTCTTAGTCCACTGTCACCAGAAGCATACAAATCTACTTCTTCCTCCCGATCTCTGGTGCAGCAGGTAGACATTCTCTAACAGGACTACCTGCCTGCTCCTGCCCTGCAATTCTTAGTTTCTCATGGCAATAGTGTTGTACAGCACCTCAAAGAATGAGATTGGGAAACCAGTTCAGCTGAATATTTTTCCTCCTGACTGTTTTCCAGCCTGGTATGTTTCTTGATGCAGTTTGCATCTTGGCTCTGCAAAAACCTTTTGCTCGCATAATAGAAAGAATGGAGCAGCATGGTCAGGTGAGGCATGCACTGAAGTGGGTGTTGCTGCTGGAATCATGTGTCAGAGAATGGATGAAGAAAGGCCATATCTATCAGGGTGGTGATATCGCTGGAATTCCCGAACGAGTAAAGAACGGCACAGTCCAAGCACCAAAAAGATCCAAAGTAAGGGAGGGCAGAAGGGAAGTTTAATGGAAAATT
Source organism: Falcunculus frontatus (assembly GCA_013398115.1). Taxonomy (NCBI): domain Eukaryota; kingdom Metazoa; phylum Chordata; class Aves; order Passeriformes; genus Falcunculus; species Falcunculus frontatus. The sequence goes on along the minus strand of VZRV01007784.1, from coordinate 669,110 downwards.
GAACAGCTTTTATCCGTTAGTACGCAGAAGCGTGTTGAATGGCATAAAGTAATTGGTCCCTTCGCCATCCACCCCTCGAGGTGATTTGCCATGTCCTGACCCATCCGCTTCTAGATGTTTTTCTAGTTAAAACCCTAACCATCCTTGAAAAAGAACTGCAGGTGTAGAAGGTTCCAAAATTGTAACATTGTTTTAAATCCTTTGCATGGGAAAGACAAAGCTTTCACAAAATGCTGCAAAGGCTAAAGAAATTCCCTGCTGAGGCCTTTTTCATATCCATATGGTGTTTAGGGATCTGTGAGATACAGATATATCCCTTTAGATCAGACACTTCAAGTACAGACATGTACTGTTCTTTTTTTAAGTCCCAGACACCATGGTCAGTAAAATGACTTGAGTCAAGTATCCTTGTACATTTCTGTTCTTGATCTTTCCTAAAGAAATTTAGCGGAGGTTTTGCATAGCAGCTTTTGCCTTGGTGGCTAGAAATGTTTACTTTTTATTTAAGTTTACAGTGAGATGACCTATTCTGTGGCACATGATTCCTGATTATACCTCTCTTTTTCCCTTCTTCCTGCCGTTTGGTCAAGTGGAAGAATCCTACAGCACCCAATTCCTTGGTCCTTTCACATCCAGAATAAATGTATTCCTTGGCCAAATGTCTTCCCTGAAGTTCAACAGGCATTAAAAAAAAATAAAATCCAAAGATGTATAACTTCTCTGTTTCTATGTGAAATAGCAATTTAGCAATCAGTTAGAAATAAAAGCAAAACAAATACCACCTCTCAACCCCGACCACCATAACTAGTTAGACTTTTTAAACAAGGTGACAAAAACACTAACAAGAAATCTCAGTGCTTTTAATGTACCCACTCTTGAAGAATTTGGCTTTGAAGCCAAAAAAATAGTAAAATGCTTCAATCCCCAGTGCGAGAGGGACGTACTGAGAGTCAAGTGAAGGGCTGCACATGTGTTGTAAAGACTCTTAAGGGCATGTGGTACAGGAAGAGACTGAGGGGTCTTGGTGGTGCTTACCTGGAGAAGGCTCAGGGAGATCTTAAGAGTCTATATAAATACCTGATGAATGTTGTAAAGAGGATGGAGTCAGGCTCTTTTCGGTGGTGTCAGCTGAAAGGGCAAGAGGCAATGGGCACAAATTGAAATACAGGAAGTTCCACTGAAACATAAGAAGAAACATTTTTGTTCTAGGGGTGGTTGAACACTGGAATATGCTGTGTTGTGGAGCTTGTTCTTGGTGGTGCTCAAAACCTTGACTGGATATGGTCCTGGGCAGCCAGCTCTAGTTTACCCTGCTTTGAGCAGTGGTAGTTGGTTTCCAAAGGTTACTTCCAGCCTCAGCTATTACATGTTTCTGTGAAATGATCAAACAAGAAAGCATTTCCTTCAGTTTTGCCTTTCCAACTGTTGATTTTTCTTTGCTACAGATGGCTCAGCTGTTGGATGTAAGTGACTAATAGCTTTACAGTGAATTTGGCAGTCATTTCTCAAAGCATCCCTTCTGGAGGGGGCAAAATCCATTCTTTTTCCTCACTTAATTTCAAACTGATCTCGTTTTTTTTTAAGGGGGAGTGACTGGGAAAATTCCGTGTTACTCTAGCTTCTTAGTGCTCATTTCTGTCTAGTGCTACAGACTGAACGCTGGTGCTTCTCTCTTCTATTGCTCAATTTTTTCCAAACAGCAGCAAAATTTGTTTTTTTTTTTTAATAAGCTTGTGGCTATTCACTGAATTCAGAATGGGTGGATGGAAACTCTGTGACTGATCATTTTCACTCTGCTGTAGCTTGGCAGAGCTCTAAGACGAAAGTAGTCTTGGGATCAGTTTTTGTGGATGGCTTGGCAGAGCCCATGCTGGTGGTTTGCATCTGGTCTGTCTCTGGCACATTCTTTTTAAAAACAAAACCAGAATAACAGTAAAATGCTTCAAAAATGGTAAGAGATTTTCATTAAGCTAATGGCAGCTATCCAAGAGAGCTTAATTTTTTCCTGTATAAAAAAGAATAGAGACAAGCACTTATCTTTTGCCGTGTACAAAATGTGTAAGTCAAACCAGTACTTTTTAGGCTGCCACACACAGTTGAGCACAGTAGCCTTTGTGATGTAACATGTGTTGGTAGCTGTACTCCAGAGATAAAATTCTTGATTGCCCTGTGTATTTTGATAAATGCATTACTGACCCTTTAACTTGTAGTTAAAAGATTTCTCATTTTCTTTCTCTTCTTTGTATAGATGGAAGGAAACAGACATAGCTTTCTCAGTTTTTTAAGCTGAGAGAAGGTAGAGTATTTCAGGGACAGACTGACAACTGGAGATAGGAGGCAATGTCCACTATCTTTTCCCCTCAGTGACATAGGCTGATAGGGTATCAGCAGCAGCCTTTCTTTATTGTTAACTTTCTAGAGTATGGTTTCAAATTGTAAGGGTGTGCAACAAAAGTCTGTGTAGTGATGCAGCAAAGTTTCTAGGTTTTTTTTTCTTTTTGTTTTCCTTCCACAGGTATCAAGCATGATGGGACTATGTGTGATACTTGTCGACAGCAGCCTATCATTGGCATTCGATGGAAATGTGCTGAATGCACGAATTATGACTTGTGCACAGTTTGCTATCACGGCGACAAGCATCACTTGAGGCATCGTTTTTACAGAATTACCACACCAGGAAGTGAAAGGTAAAACCTAACTTTTTCCTCATGAAATCAAGTAGAAACAGGTATTTGTCGTTAGCTTTTAAACTGAACATTTGGTTACTGAATTAGGTAAGAGTGGCTTGAGGTTAGGTTCTGTTCTGGGTCTACCCCCTTGTGAAGGAGGATAGCTAGGATAAGTCTTTGGATCTTGGAAAACATGGAAATTTTAGGAAGAATGGAGTACAGGAAAAAGTTAGGATATGATTATTCAGTTTTTCTTAATTTCCTTGAGGTCTTCCTTGTTGTTGTGTTCTCGTATGGCAGCTTTAAAACAAAGGCAATTACTTTTACACTATGTGTAATCACAAAAAAATTTGTCAATGAATTTCTGAATGTGAAAGTTTAATTAGGTTCAATAATGATGTGGACAGACTGAGGGAAAATACCCTCCTTGAAAGTTATGGGAAACAGAATGATCTGGGAATAAATACTTGGACTTGAACTGCATAAGCTGCTCACTACAGGAAGCAGAGAAAAGATACTATGAAGGGTTCTTCTACCCTTGCCTTGGTTTTCATGTTCTTAAGTATCTATTATCATCTCTCAGTGGAGAACTCTGAACAAAATTGCATTTAGTCTGTTCTTGCATAGCTGTTCTTGACTTAAAACAACTTCTCTCAATCCAGAGCCCCTCTCTGTCATGATTTATCTACCAGTTAAGTGAGAACAGTGATTTTTGCCTGCCGCTGAATACTTGGAGAGCTATGGAAAAGCACTGCGTAAAGGCTACACACCGTGGTGTCACCTCTGTGATATATTTCCTGAATGTTCTTTCATTAAATCATCAAAAACTTTTTTTTTTAGATACGGTACTTGTTTGAATGTGACGTGTGGAAGACAACATTTATATCTTCTTCTTGGAGAAGTTAGATTTACAAGTATGCTGTAAATTAGTGATGTACTTTAATCAGTTCTTTTACAGTTAAGGGAAGTGGCTGGAGCACACAACCTGAGGTCTCACATTGTGTCTTCTAGGGTCTGTGTTTATGTTCTCAAGTATTTGCTTAAAAGTTTTAACTGTGGCTCAGATAGCCAGGTCAGTGGCTTAATCAAAACGTAAAAGCTTCTTTTCTTTTTTTCTGTTTTTTTTGAGGTTCACACCAGTAGATTTACGTACCAAACGGGTATCATAAACTAATGCTCAGTTGGAATGTTGAATGCAGAAGAAGACTTAGAAGTTGTACTTAGAAATGCTGGCTTAGTGTAATTAAAGGAGAGTAGGTGACAAAATACAAATTTGTTTTCAATTTATTTCTTTTTTAAAAGTCTTGTTGCTTTTGAGAATGCTTGCCAGACTTTTTTTCTTTCTTGAGTTGAAGTTTCCTTTGTAGTTTTAAGAGGTTGGTTATGGTGAATACAACACAAGTTTTACTTTTGAAGATAATTGTACACTGTGTATAGTACTGCTGGAAATTTTTTGCATCTTGTCACTTTCTCCCGTTCTTTGTTTACACCCACTGAGCTCTTATCTAGAAGGCAGCTTCTTCTGCCAAGGAGCTGTTTCTATTGGATCAAGCTTAGCTGAGAAGAAATGATGGAAGTTAACTGTTTTAGGGAGGAGAAAAGGACAAAGCAGTGCTGTTGAATTTGAGGGATGTCTCACGGGAAAAATGGCAAGAGGCATGTAAGAATGTTTTGGTGAAGGGAAGCACAAGCTCTTACTATTTTATTTTTGAGTCGGGATACGATATGGATGGCATAATGAAGTAACGTATGCAGGTTTGTGTCTCAGTTTAAGAAGCTTCTCTAAACAAGACTGCTTTGTGTTTTCAATAACTCTTCTATTTTTCTTAGAAGAAAAAGTGACCGATATTTTCACGTGCTCTTTGCATTGATTGTAACAGTTGAACTTTCTCCTTGTGTGCCATCTGCTGGATGTTAAAAGTTAGCAGGAGGCTGAGAAATTTCCTGAAGTGGTCAGGAAACATTCCGAATGTCAGGTGAAAAATTCTTTTGTCTGGCAACATGTTCCTGGCATGAAGTAAGAAGCCTTGTTGCATGAAAATTAGTGGCTTTTGAGATGATTATTTCTAGTTAAATAATCGTTAACTATTCTGTTTAGGCTTATCTACTTCAGTCCTGTTGAAGTCAGAAGGAAAAGAAGAGGTTTGCTTTAAAAAAACCACAACATGACTGAAAAAATGGATGCTAATATATTGACTTAAATTTGCCAAGAGATGCTATAAAAAGCATGTAGAAAATAAACTGAGGGAGGAGTAGAAAGAGATGCTCTTAATAGCATAATTCTGAATAAAAGTGACAGGGCAGTTGTGGGACAGAAGTTTTGGCTTAGAGTGCATCTAAGAGAAACAGAAATGTGTTTATATGACTGCATGTACTTTAATGAGTTTAATAATATAAGTACATTTACATGATACACTTGCATTACATTTACATTAAGCACTTACAAGATGAATGCTGGTAGGAGAAAATTTGGAGAAAAATTGTTAGAATTAAAAAACTAATTATAAACATACAATAAATCAGATTTTGGAAGCTCATGTCTTTTTGTCTTGTGTACTGCCTGTGTGATTCATGCACTGAAATCTGCAGTTGTGGGTTATTTTTGGTTTAAGATGCTCTCCTTCCCATCCCCAAAGATTTGTTTTGGATTTCCTTTATTATCTTGACATTTGTGGGTTCTTCTTTTAATAACTTCAGGGTATTGTTGGAGTCGCGACGTAAATCAAAGAAAATTACAGCAAGAGGAATCTTTGCAGGTGCCAGGGTGGTGCGAGGAGTTGACTGGCAATGGGAAGATCAAGACGGTGGCAATGGGCGTAGAGGAAAGGTAAAAATAAAACTGGTTTAAATAAGAAGATGTGCCTTTTTGTGCTCATGTAACGGCCTCGGTGGCCTTTTTAATTGTGAAGTAAAAATACGGTCATAAAAATTACCATTTTAATTGGCTGCACATGTTTTAATCTTATCCTGTAATACTTAAGCACTTAGAGGAGAGTGTGCATATCATAGCCAATTCTTTTACATTTTAATTTGCATTTTTTACAATATCAGCACAGAATTCTTTTAATTATTAAATTTTTGTCATGGTTGTCTGTTTAAGACGGACTTGTAACAACATTAAGATCTTGAGCGTATTTCAGCATTACTAGAGAGCTGGTATACAGAGCTATCAAGAGTAGCTCTTTCTAGTCATCACTGCATTCTGTAGACTTATTGCTTGTGGGCCAGCACATTGGTGTATCTCTTGCTCTTGGTTTTCAGTGCTGGCACCCTAGAATTTTGTTTTTCACCTAATGATTATAGGGACTCCTCCAGTTTAAAATTAAAAGCTTTTTAAGTTTTGGGTGTGGATATTACGTTACTGGTTTAGGACATTGTATGAGTGCTTTTGATGCAGTGCTATAGTAAAAATACTTGGATTTATTGAAAATTGTATGGAATGATAAGTTACTAATCATAACCCTTGCATATTTTCCTTTTACAACTTCCATTTACCTTGAGAACTAATGAAGGTTTGTTATAAGTATGAACATACAACAGGCAGTGTAAAATACAGTATGACTTTTATCACCAAATTTAAGAATTGGATGCCCTTATATCTTGGTGACCTGGTGTTTTTTGTTGAATTTATTTTTAGTACACTTAAACAGCATGTAAACGAGAGTGAAAAGTTCCTGAATATGATATTTAGCCTATTTTATATTCTTGTTTAGCTTATTTTATATCCTAGACATTTATGGAAGCCTTAGGACTTTTGGGGATTTCATTTTGAATGTTATTGAAAGGAAATAGTAAGTTTAAATCTCTTAAAGCAAGGGATATTTAAATGCAGCTTTTTTCATCTTGATTATTTACTCCTTCCCATGTCAAGATACATTGAAATATCTGAAACTTTGCAAAATAAGAGTCTTATCCTGCGTGGTCTGCTTTGTGTACTAAATTTGTATTAGAGGAAATGTTTGCCTATACATCTGAAAATATATATAAATGCATATAAATGTTTTTAAACGAGGAAAGGTATGTTGTAGATAGCAGAAACACTGTTTAAATAAATATAAATAAGAGTAAAAGTAAATTCTGGAAACTGATTTTTTTTTTTTTTTAAATAATGGAAGTGTTTTCAGTATCTGGTGCATGGCCCCCTGATTTCAGAAATGTCAGGGAAAGACACTTTCACTCTCCTTTTCTACTGGTGTTAAACATATTGCCTCTGGAAATAAAACTTTGTCTCTTAACATAGTGTACAGCCACCAGGCTAATGCAGGTTAAACCAGACATATTGAAGCAATTAAAATAGTTTTCATCCCGTTTTTCTTGGTTAAATGCTGCTTCTGGTAAAAGAAAACATATCAAAGCAGTTTAGATTTTGTTCTCTGCTTCTGTAATTAGATAACCTACCAAATACACAAAAGAAAAATAGGCCTACAATGCCTTCAGGCTGCTGTCTTAACACACCTAGAGAACATTTGTATCAAGCAGAAAACAGCTTCACAACAAATTTTATCAGGTTTAGTAAAACTGCGATATCATTAATTATTTTGAAGAGATGAGTAAATTTTTAAGTTCAAATTGTGCTTCTGAGTCTTTGCTCTAGAAACCATTTTCTTATTCTTACAACTGAATAGGTAACGGAAATCCAAGATTGGAGTGCGTCGAGTCCGCATAGTGCAGCATATGTTCTTTGGGACAATGGTGCTAAAAACCTTTACAGAGTTGGCTTTGAGGGCATGGTAAGTATAAAAGAACACAAAGGGTAAAATGCATGATGGGGGAAGGGCAGTAAGAATAATTTGTGCTTTATGGTCCTGCTTTATAATATGCTTTGTCAGTTCACATGCTGGTAGTCAGGTCATTGTGAATCCAGCTGTAAGGGTCATGCATATGTATTAGTAAGAAAGTCTGATCTGGGAATTTATTAAATGTGAATAACTATAAGTTAAGAGCTGCTTTCTGCCATAGTAAATATTTGCATCACACACATTTATCTTTCTGTGCTACTGTTGTGTTTAAATTAAAATTCAGAAAAGAAGGGCAAGCGTAGCTACAAACTTTTAAAAAAACCTTGTTCTTCAACTCCTGAACTCTAGCGTTGACTTCAAATTTTGGTGTGATTACTGCAAGATTTGCAGTTTTTAAATTACTGTCAACACTCTGAATCCTATTGAGAGCAATTTTCTTTTTGCAAATGGAAAGGTGTTGAATTAAATTATGACCTTAATTTGCTTTAGCACTAAATTTTTTTGTTTCCTTTTGAATCTTCTCCAGCAACTTCTCCAGCTTTAGAGAGAAAATGGGTCAGACTCTAGCCTAAGTGCCTTCTGTTGCTGGGTTTTCTTATCCTAATGTGGGTCAAGGAAAGGTTACTTTGATTATCAGCTGCTTAAAACATCTTAATTAGCATTTTCTCTGCATGATTTTTGTTTGATTGTGCAGAGGAAAACCATGTTAACTTAACATTGAAGTGTCATCTTGTCAGATGTGTAACAGTACTAAGATGTTAAACAATGGCTAGTTACTTTTTTGAATGTAAACTATTTGGCCTTATAGCCTCACTTAAAGTTTATTTTTAAAAAATGAAAAGAAATACCACTTTTGTGGTAAATACATATTTTAGTGTTACATTTAAAAAGAGTAAACATGTTTAGTGCAGGTCAGCTTTTCTGATGCATGAAGATGCTAGGGGTAAGATATGAGTCAGTATTAAATTATGCACTTCACGATGTCCCCCAGTTCTAAAGAAAATTCCTTATATACTGGCAAAAATGAATGTGTGTTGTATTTTATAGTGTAACATTAAATCAGTGTTTGGTATCTTCCCTCTTGTGATACATGGAAGAGTAACACAGTTACAAAATCTAGATAGAATGAGATACAGATCAGCTGATTTTTTTGTTGTTGTGGTTGTTATGACTTCAGTTGCTATGTTAAAATTTTTGGACTACATACTAAAAGTGCTGTGGAATCATGGAAGATTGCTTTTGGCCTCAGGAAAAAATATATTTGAGATAAGTTATATTCTATTTTGAAATAGTTATTCCCTTATTAAAAAAACCCCAAACTTTAAAATCAGCTGTATTCTGTTTCCAAACTTTTGCCACCTCTGAAACCGTAAATGTATCTAGAAAACTTCATTAAGTACTGCAACTGTAAATTTGAAGGGGTGAGGGTGATCCTTCACACAAGTTTTGTAGAAATAGAAATATTTGGTCAGTCAATTAAAAAAAAAGCCTGTTAAACTGTGTGTGCGACTGAATATATAGATGTTATATTTAGGATAATAGAGAAAAATATATGTACATGTGGATGTACAGAAAGGATAATTTGAGGCTGTATAAGTAGTGCTTACCTGATTGTAATCCATTCCTACACTAATTTTATCTTTCATATTTTCATCAAATGCAGTTTTCACTTCAGACAGAATGGATTCTTGGATATCTTTGAGAGTCATTTGAATGTAATGCTTAATTTTATAACTGATTCATAACTTGCTAAGTGTACAATTCATGATTATTATTTACTACTATTTATATGCTGTTATGTAAAGCTGAGACTGTCAGAAAGTTCACATAAAGTTGGGACAAACTTGTTTTGGTACTTAGAAATTGGTTTAAAAGGTCCAGAGAATGTGGAATCAACAATACTCAAGAGTGTGTGCCCGTGTAAATACAGCTGGGAAGAGACCCTGACTTGCAAATGGATAACACTTGACTCATGCTAATGGGGCTGATTAAAGAAACACAGCTCATTATTGTAAGTCAGTGTTCTTGTTTGATAGCTGATAGGCTGCATCTGGTCCTCAAAATTAATCTGTCTGGCCTGCCAGCTTTGGAGAGATGAGTATTGGCTGGTGGGGCAGCAGATGCTGGCTGAAAACTTGCATTTATTTGTGGTCAGATGCTTGGAGGTTTTATTTGTGTTTGCTGTGTTTACATATGGAGTGGCTGAGAGGTGCATCTTGCCTTTTTTTTTTTTTTTTTTTTTTTATTTTCAAATTTTAANTTTTTTTTTTTTTTTTGTGAAGTCTGACATTTAAATCCGGGAGTTTCTGTTGCCACAGGCCACAAATTCCCAAACTGAAATCCATGTTTATGGTGCTCTTAGGTCAGATAAAGTGTTTTCTACATCCTTAGTAAGAATAAATTACTGTTGGCAAATACGGTTGGTTACACTACTCACATTTCTTTCCTATATGTATTCAGAGTCCTGAGCCAATCTGAGCTGTTAATCACATAACTGGCTTTAGAAATGTGTGAACATATCCTGTTGCAGTAAAGAGAGTTCATATGGAATTAAAAAGTTAATGGGAAGATTGTGATTTTGCTTTTGGGGCTTGTGTCTAGATTTTATTTCTTTGTATCACATGAACTGAGGATGTAAAGCTGGTAACTTCCATTGGTTTTCAGTGGAAAATAGTTCCATCCGCAGGAGTGTCCTAAATCAATTTCATTATTTAGGAATCAGTTTCTTTCAGAATTTCTTTGCTCTGTACCACTTGCCTTTTTTTGCTGTGATTAGCCTCTCCTTGTTTCTCATTATGGAGGATTGTGCTTTCATCTGTGTAGCCTCTGAAAGAAGTATCTGTAGTTATCATCCATCATTGTCACAGTCATCTGTAAGCCATCTGTGTTGGTGTACTTTTTTCCACAAATCCCAAATAGTGAGTGCATAAGGGAGGTTGAGATTGCCTGCCTCTGGGTGTTTGATAAATAATGTCTGTTCATCAACTGTTGTTTGGATTACTCGTGACATTCTTTGAAATTACTCCTGAGGATTTTAAGAATCACTTTTTTTTTTTAAATAAAAACAAGGTAGATAGCTTGGTATACTAGGCATTGTTGATCAGTGTTATAAAATATACAGAAATATGCTTCCACTGCAGTTAAAACTGTCAGATCTGTAATGTCAGTCAAATCTTCAGTTCTCTGGTCATTTATTTTCTCACCACAACAACGAAAATAAGGTATTTAGGAAGGAACAACAAAAATTTTCATTATTTTCTTGGTTTAGTGTCCTTCTGTTGCTTCTAGGTTGTGACCATAATTGTTCTAAAAAATCAAGAATTTTTGGCCACCTTTGCGGAAGCAGCAGGTGTTTTTTAATACATTACCTGTGGAATAAGTTAGTTGTCAGTAAGAAAATTCAATGGTCAGTTGTTTTGGAATCCAGAGAGGAAGGAGATATTTATGTTTACCTTGTGCATTTATTTGCATTTGTCAGCAGACTTTGTTTTGCTTCTTTTTGATGTAGTCACATTTCTCCTGTAGTCTCAACCAAGTCAAGTTTTTCATCTTTCTGAGTTGTGAAGAAAAATATTTCCATTAAGCAGAAATGTATCTACTGATCATTGTCCAATTTTATTTGTAGTATTAACTGACAAGGAAGACTGCATCTTCCTTTAAAAAAAAAGTAACACATGGAAAACTTTTATAAGTGCCTATAATAAATAGTAAGGTTATAAACCATTCACTCAGGATTTGCCTGAAGTCTGGTTTCCTCTGTAAACTGTTATTGTTTCTGTACTCCTAAGGGCTGATTTCCTTGCCAAAAGCTGTTGTGAGTTTAAAGACTTAAGGTGACCTTTACTGTGTGTATTCATTGCTACCTTGAACAACTGCGGCTGTGGCACTATTTGTGCTGGTGTATCTGTAAGATCAGTATTAATTTCTCCCCTGATATTTGCTGCTGGTGTTAGATGCTGTATCAGTGCATCTGGATCAAACATTCCTCTTTTTCTTAGCAGCACACCTAGTTTTCTTATCAAGTCTGTAGACCCTCCCTCTGTTGTTTGATGGATGGCATTCCATATTGATTGGAATAACTTAATAGTTATTTGTTTAGTTAGCTGCTCCTTCAGCTTTGTTTTCCTCCTCAAGGTAGGGGATAATGGTGCTTTTACACCATCTGCCAGCGCTGTTGACCTTGCTCTACATTTTTTCACTCTCTGAAGTTTTATGAAGATGAAATTGCTGTTATTTATTTTCATTGGTGTAATTGGATGGTATATCAAAGTGTTACTTTTACTGTATTTCCCATTTGACTGAGCAAGTCATGATCTCTACAAGATGCAGTCACATACTGCTGGAATGCAGATTTTTAGGAAGTTCAAGTGTGGATGCTAGAAGACCAAAGTTCTCCGTTGTAGGCAAAAAACCATTACTACCCATTCTTCATGTGCATCAGCTGTTACTACTGACCTGCAAGTTGTTCTGTGCAATGTCTGGTTCCCATGCTGTTCCTTGAGTTCTCACTGATTGTCTGCTTAACTGGGCTTTCCATCTCTAATTGTACACAAATTCTACAAAATCTATGGCTTTTCTGTTTCCTGAAAGAATCCTACTTGGGGTTTATCCAATGATTTCTCTATCAAGTCATTGTAGAAAAGCTGATTTGTTGTTCTCCACCGTGTATTTACATTACAGCCAGCCTCACAGTTGTTCTTTTTCTGATGGTGTCACTGTGAGTCTAAAACTTGTATTCTATCATCTCTTGTTTTGATACTTCCCCTTTTGTGCTTGCACATCCAGTCTCCAAGCAATCCACTATTTTGATTCATTTAGAAGTCTCAGGGTGACTCATATAACTTGTAGAAATCCCAGAGGCGTTTTCTGAAGTGCAAAGCCTGGTGCACCGAGGCTCCATCCATGTGTGGTTTTGCTCCATGTGCACTAGGGGGGACTCTTGCCATGCAGTCCTCAGAGTAGGGTGACCAGGAGCTTACCAACATCCCTGATTTTTTACTTAAACTACTTGAACAGGAGAGACTTTATTTTCCTTTTCTGATAAGTATAACAGCCGAGTGCTAGAAGGAAAATTGTAGTTGCTTACCCAGCTTTTGTGGTACTGAAATACAACTAAGTACAGTTTTTTGTCTTAAAACTCCAGAATCTTGTTTGGATTTGGTTATATTTTAAGGCATTTGCGGGCCTTTATCATGTTGATAATACTTTTCTTAGTAGTGCTGTTTGCCAAGTTGCCAAAGGAACTCTGCTTATATGCAGTATATAAGTTTGTTTTGTACTGCCTTAATATCTGTCAGTGTCTTATCTTTCTGTGTGTTTTGGGTCCTCCATTTTTCTGTTGAAGTCTTGTGGGAAAAAAGAAATAATGTTCCCTTGCTTTTCTGCAGTAGTTGGATCAGAGTCTTGTTTTATTATTTAGCAATACAACATTGACTACATCGTGTAAGTGAAAGGAAGACAGTTGTGAAGCTGAGGTTGGACACCAAACTACCACTTAGTTTTTCAGCCAAGCATATCATTATACTCCAGAAATAAACTGTGTGCAGGGCACAGTGCAGGCAGGGTAAAATACAAGTGCAGGTTTCTGGGTTTTGTTTTCTTTCTGTAAAGTTTAAGATACCGTAATGGGTTCCCTAGTAATGTCAGCTGCAAAATAGTAATTAGCCTTTTAATGAATATTTTGTTTCTTCGGCTGGGTTTTAGCCATCAGTCTGCTCAGTGCATTAACACTGACTATAACACAAGCGATCTTTCACCCTGATTTTGCCTGGCAGGGAGGAGAACTTTTTGGACCCTCCTGCGCTCTATTCTTAGCGTTCTGAAGAATGTGACAGCAGCTCTTGCATGTGCACCCCTCCTTGTCTCCTTCACAGACAGCTGGTTGTTCCCTGACACGGAGAGCTTGTATTCAGTGGGTGAGACCCAGTGCTCCCGGGCACATTCAATCTCCCTCGTTCCCGGGGAATGAATGAGTTTGCCATCTGGGATGGTCCACGCAGCCCCTTTGTCTGCAGCCAAGCTAAACCCAGCACCTGCCCACCGGGTGGCAGCATCCTGTCGCAGGCCTTCTGCTGCCGCGCTGAGCAAGCTCTTTCTCTGGTTTCTCAGGGGATTTGAAGAGCGGCTAAATCTCATTATTTTCCTCTGCCTGTCTTCATCATTTTTCTAAAGTGGTGGTACATTCTTCGTAGATCAGGACATACACTGAATTTTGTTTTGTTTCTGGCTGCTTAACAGTTGCCAGGAGTGGTATTGTGCTCATCAGAGCCTTGATGGTTTGGAAGACTTCTGAGTTTTCATTTTAATCCTTTTGCAGGAGGACAGTCTGTCAGTAAATCTTAGGCATGGGTAAAAGAACTGTTCAAGTATTTGTTTAGTTGTGGTTAATTATATCACTACCACCACCTGTCCCCTACTTCCTCCCCCATGCCATAGAATATTCTGACACATTTTGCAGTTTCTGATCTCCTTCCCAATTTATTGTGCACACAAAAATGCCCTTTGTTTAGTGAGAATTGTTTCATAAGGAACAATGGCAGATGGTAGCCATTTGAAGTTAAGCATTACAGAGGGAAAAAACCTAAAGGAAAGGAGAATTATAGAAAGCCCTCTGGCTGTATGAGTAGGAGCTGGTTACCACACTTGAAATTTCTTTCTCATAATATGAAACAGTTTTATGGAGGATGAGCTTTAGAACTTTTCTCTTTAAAAAGAACATATTCACCTCAGTGTAGTGTTTTGTTGTTTTTTTTAAAGTAATAGCCTTCTGCATATTCTTAATTTAAAAGTTTTATTTTATAGAATTTGAGTGACAAGTTTTCTCCAAGTTAAGCACAAATCTGTCAAAAAGTGTTGGGAAGAGTGGGCAGCACTGGCAGGCATTAAATGATGTTTCCTTGCTTGTGTTCACAGAATTCTTTTTTAAAAGGAAAAATAACTTAATAGAACAATGCAAAGATGCTTTGTGTTATTTTAATTCCTGTCTTTGAACTAAAAATGTCTCATCCTTTATAGCCTCTTACATTTGTAAAAGTTATTAAAGTCTTGAGAATGTCAAGGCTGATAGATTGGAAAGTATTTGAGATTGCAAGCATCACGGAACATGTTTTTTGTGCACGTAATTTTCAGCCTTTCTTAATTAAATATTTCATTTCTGGTTTCACTGACCTGGAGACTCAGTCACTGAGGACTTAAAGTTGTCTCAATCTCTCTCTGCAGTCTGACTTGAAATGTGTTCAAGATGCAAAAGGAGGCTCTTTCTACAGAGACCATTGTCCGGTGTTAGGTAAGTTGAAGGTGAAGTAAATTCACGTTGATTTGTGTTAATTATTCTCACTCTGGATTTCTCTTTCCTTTTTAAATGTCATCGAAAAGGTCTGTCCTTACTAGTGAAATGTAAATAGTAACATTTCTATGCACTAATGATAAATTGTCATGCTTTTCTAAATTGTATTTGGTATCAGTGTGCCAAGGGGATTACAAGGGAGCTTTTAAGTGTTCATTAAGTTCTAAATTGTGTTGCGTGTCCTGTGCACTGTATTTCTAAAAAGCCAAACATAGCTGTGTATTCTTATAAAACTGGCTTGAATAGTCAGAGATGTTCAGTGAAGCAGCATGTGTACATGGCCATAAACGAGAGTCACTTGAACATATGCTGTAACCTGTTATTTTGTAGTAATACTGGTATATGTTGTGACATCCTGGTTCAGATTTTCTGTATCAGCTGTTGCACTGACTCATTCCTCGTAGCGTCTTAGTTGTGCTGTAGACATCTACAGAGTATAAAATATGATTGCCAGGTGTTTTGGTTTTTTGAAATATGGGCAAGTTGGGATAAAGATTGTAGATCATTGGGCACAAATGTACTAATTATTAATGTGCATTTCCTTGGCAAAACACTTGGTCATGAAACTGTATAGTACAGTAGATTTTGCTTTTCTTCTTGAGTTTCTTAGTGCACTTCAATGCTTAAAAAACCTTAGCAGATAATACTGATTTTTCTAAAGTGATGATAATTTTCTGTTTACAAGTCTTAATCTAATTCCTTGAGCAAATGCTTGAGGTATGACCAACAAGCACTTTTGTTTTATTGACACCAGAGCTTTTATGTATCCAGATGTCTAACACCATATGATAGCTTTTAAGATCCTAGTTAGAGCCCACAGGAGGTTGTCACAAGTATTTAGCATTTGTCAGTGTCATTGCTATTTGCCTTGAAAACTCAATGAGAAGCACACAATTCCATTGCCAGAGTTTCAGAAATTTTTTTACCTGTTGGACACTACAGTTGCAGAGACTGGTGTCGAGTCATCTTTGCTGGAAGTGTTGAAAAACATGTGGATAGGGTACTTGGAACATGGTTCAGTGGTGAGCATGGTGGTGCTGCTTGGTTGGTGGTAGGACTTAAAAGTCTCAAAGGTCTTTTCCAACCTTAACAATTCTATGAGTCTCAGAAATTAACTTCTGTTCTTTAAATTGCCTGGAAAGTTAGTATGGTGATGTAAACCCTTTTTTTTTTCTTACTCCCTTTCAGGTGAGCAGAATGGTAACAGGAACCCAGGTGGGCTGCAAATAGGTGATCTTGTAAACATTGACCTAGACTTGGAAATTGTGCAGTCTTTGCAGCATGGCCATGGAGGATGGACTGATGGCATGTTTGAAACTTTAACAACAACCGGAACAGTTTGTGGCATCGATGAGGACCATGACATTGTAGTACAATATCCAAGTGGCAACAGGTTTGTTAGATAGCCTTCACTGTTGCTTCTTACAAACTTCCCTTGCCTTCGGTGCTTGTGATTACTTGGTACCAGAAGCTTTCTCTTCTCCTTTTGTGTGTGTTAAGATTTCTTTCTAGATGTGTAATGAGGACTTACCTTTGAGGATGCTTTAGTGGGAAAAGGAAGTTTGCTGCCTCTCTCACTTGGTGAAAATTTGAGTCCAAAATGAGAAATTATGTTCTGGACTATCCTATTTGCAAAATGTAGTGTTTTAAGCAGTAACTTCTTTTTTAATTACAAATTATCTCTCCCATGGTTTCAAGAGGAAAAGTAATATCAATTCATTGTGGGTTTTCAGGAAAATAGGTTAAGAAGACAGATGACAAACTTTGGAGGGATCTTGTTTAAACTAGAGTCACCTTGGTGTGATCCATATCTAACCTTTTATTATTCAAAGGAATATTACTTTATATAAACACAGACCAAGAACAGGAGACGTTGGGGAAGCCAAAACCACTTCCTGCAAGCAGTTCAGGTTTGAATTTTGCTTAGCTGCATCCATGCTAACAAGATTCAAACCCAGCTGTACAGCTGGGTTTGAATCTGATTATGGCCACATGGTTTTCTGTTCTCTTGCTCTCAAGTATTGGGCTTATCTTTAAAAAGTAGCTAGTGAATAGAATATCATTTCAGTTGTGTATGGAGCTTGACCTGTTCAGTTTGTCCAGAAGGAATTAACAGTACATTCCTAATTAAGGATTTCCCTCGAGATATTGTATGTTAGTATTGCAAAGTAATGCAGAACAAAGCTGTTTTTTCCAGCTAAAGGGATGCAAGTGGCTTTTCTTCTGGCAGTCATGTCAGCAGTCAGTGACAGGAGCTGCTGTGTTTTGTGGTCTCCTCCCTGACTAAACAGCTAAATGCCTCTAAATCAGTAAAATTTCTAGTACCAATAGGATAGTTTGGTGAAAGTTGAGGTATATCTAGGACATCCATTTAGTTGAAGAGTGTTTTTATAACTTAATGTTGCATCTTTTACCTGGGGGGAGGGGCCAAAATTCTGTGCTCTTCCCATGTTGTTTCCTGACAGTTCCGTCCTTTGTGAGACAACTTGGATCTGCTGCTTTTCAACCAGTTATTTCCTATCTCCAGAAAAATAAATCAACTGTATAGTTAGTTTCAGGAGTTTTACATTGCTGTCAGCTTGATTCCCCTTAGGCAGGATATTTCTTAATTGCCTTTACAAATGTATATCTCTGAAGATTATTCTTGAAATTAGTTAATGAGCCACAATTAAGGAATTAATGAGCCACAGTCAACTTTATGGATAAAAAATGGATAACAACAAATATAGTATCCAATCGCAGAAAGTTTGTAGGCATACAAGCAGAAACTTATCCAACAGATAATTTTTAAATGTATATTTCGCTATGTGTGTTTAAAATCTACTTTAAATGATTCATTGTTTAGGTGGACGTTTAATCCAGCTGTTCTCACCAAGGCCAACGTTGTCCGAAGTGGAGATGCTGCTCAAGGTGCAGAAGGAGGTACCTCTCAATTCCAAGTGGGTGACCTTGTTCAAGTATGTTATGACCTGGAGCGAATCAAGCTTCTCCAGAGAGGCCATGGAGAGTGGGCTGAGGCAATGCTTCCAGTGAGTAGCTATGTGTTTGCATTCATAGAATGGTAAAGCTTGTACAGTATTTCTAGTTATGATTGGTAGTATACCTGAAGGCTGTGGAAGTCTAGAAGGGATTTTCTTCTAAGTTAGAGAAAGTGTATTTCATCAAACATGGTGTAATATTTGCTCAGATGTAGCAGTCTGCTTAGCCTAATGAAATCTATCTAAAGGTAGTAGTGACTGTACTGTAAAACCATGGACTTCATACAATTTATATAAAACAATCAGATTTCTAAGTATTTTAATTTTAGTATTATTTGCATTTGATGTTTTCTTTAATTCAGACTTTAGGTAAAGTTGGTCGGGTTCAGCAGATCTATTCAGACAGTGACTTAAAGGTAGAGGTTTGTGGGACATCTTGGACCTATAATCCAGCAGCTGTCTCAAAGGTGGCATCAGCAGGATCTGCTATAAGTAATGCGTCTGGTGGTAAGTTTGAAGAATAACCAATAATGTATGTATGACAAGTAATTGTGCTCATTAAAAAGTTGTTATTAGGTACTAATACATTGAGTGCAAGGTTAATAATAGACTTGGAGTTTAGGTAACTGAAGTTGAACTTGAGAAAGGAAAAAAAAGCTTGCAGTCAATATGGAGATGTTGTTATATTGATCAGGTGCTTCTGTTTGGTCACAGTGCAGGTGTGTCTTTGGAGGTCCACTCTAAGGACTTCAAAATGGTTGGAAGGAACTTGAAATAGGGACTAAGGCATGAAGAGAGTGTCACCGACGGTAACAAGCAGCCTCCTTGTTTAATAGGTGGTTTAAGATAGCAAGCATAGGTGAGGGATCTGTTACAGGTGGTTACTCAGGATATTTATTTCTTTAAAATTTCTGTCTTAAAATTTAGTCAGACATCCTCTCACTAATTACGGTAGGATTTTTTGGTGTCTATGTAATCACACTTGAGTTTTGTTGAACGTGCTGTCATTCACATAATAACAAGGCAGAAAGACTGTCCAACATGTTTTATGTTCTGTTGGCAGTTTCACAGATCAATTGAAACTAGAATTTTTCCTTTTTTTAGGCATAGCTAGTTGTTTTTTCCTCTTCACATATTTGCTTTAATGCCAAGAAACCTTTCTACATAGTTTTCTGGATTTTTTTCCTAAGGAGGCATAGATGCAGTGAGCTTTCTCAATAAAGAACCAAGTCACAGTGGCCATAAAACTATCTAGAAGAGTAATACAATTTAGTGTTTCAAAACAGAAGACAGGCTATACCTGATGTTGGAAAATCTGTTATAACAGTACATAAATTCATGTTTTTACCTTGTCCCCACACTTTTGTATTTTGTGGGAGAAGAGCTGTTCATGGTTCAATCATCTTTGTTCTGAAGTGTCTGATGTGGCAGTCTGCACTGTCTAAAGGGTACTGGGGTGCAGCTCTTATTTCAAACTCAGTAATATTTTACAGCTGCTGTTTTATGGTGGTTTGTGTATTACTATGTACATAGCCTTAGAAACACGACAAATGTAGCTGGGTTTTTTTCTGTCCTTGTGTAATTAGAATTGTAATCTTAGTTGTCCTTTGTTTAACAATTACAGAGAGATTGTCACAGCTATTGAAAAAATTATTTGAAACCCAAGAATCTGGAGATCTCAATGAAGAATTGGTTAAAGCAGCTGCTAATGGAGACGTTGCTAAAGTGGAAGACTTGCTAAAGAGGCCAGACGTAGATGTGAGTGTTCTGTTTTGGGAGTACCTCTTTTGGGGACCTGTAGTACTAAAGGAAGTGCAGCTGTCCTGAATACTCCTTGCCAGTCGGTGGTGTGCCTTCTTAGAAGTAGTACAGCTAGTTCCAGTGTCTCTTCTCCCTTTTGTTGTCCTATGAAATGTGTGTGGGCTTTGTGAGCTGTACATACTTTCTTGCTGGACAGATTTTGTATTCTTTTGTCTGCCATGAATTAAAATACTTTTCAACCTCTGGCTGCCAGAATCGGTGCAGAGACCCAAACATTCACAATTACTGAAGGGTCTTCAAATTCTTCTGTTTCAAGGGAGATAGAAGGAAGGAGGCTAGATTTTTCAGGATGATTTTTGTTTTTGTTGAGAGTTTTTGTTTTGTTTTATTAACTTAAAAGGTACATCATCTAACCCCGTTCTCGTTCAGATTCCTTTTACCAACTTGTCTAATTACCTAATACTGAAAAGTCTAAGAGGAAATGCTTAGTAATCATAGGACTTCATTTAGGGAACATGTTTTAAAGTCACAGTTTTTCTCACTACAGTACTAGTAATGCTCACAGTTAAGAGTCTGAACTTCTTCAGTTCTGAGCACTGATAGGTAGTTTAAGATTTTACAAAACATGGATTTTTGTTCAGACTCTCTCCTGTTGTTGCCATAAATTAGGCAAGGAAGTTACACGTACTATAGAGCAGAGGACAGCTATAAATCTGAGACTTGTTCTCAAAAATCTTGCCTTTACAGGAGTCACCCAAAGATGGACATTTTTAATCCAAGTATCATTAATGTCATAATATTTGTTATAAATCCATTTCTTCTTCTCTCCTTCAATCTAGCTAATACTATAGAAATGAAATAGAGAAGATGTAGGAGATCATCTATATGTGCCAGGAAGGCAGCTAAGAATTGTTCATTTGATTCTATGATATGTGTGCTGTTGCTTTAAGTTCTCTACTGCTAAAGAGCCTCACGGGTACATGTGTGTGTCTTGCAACTCACCTCCAAGTGTTGGTGTTCCAGGTGAACGGGCAATGTGCTGGACACACAGCTATGCAAGCTGCAAGCCAGAACGGCCATGTTGACATTTTAAAGTTGCTTCTGAAACAGAATGTGGATGTAGAAGCAGAGGTAACCTGAAAATTTCAAAATATGCTTCATGTGTCCTTAAACTTTGTTACATGCATGACAATTCTACTTGATGCCTTCTTTTTAAATGTCAGAGAGAGTGTAAAACTGCTTTTATTATTGTTGTTGTGTACTCAAATTAGACTCCTACTAGCAGTATTATAAAGGGTCAATATCTAATTCTTTAACACTTCTTATTAAATGAAATACAATACTAACATAGTAGAGCTATACAAGCCAGTACGTGATGAAGCCCCTTCTTTCTTTCGTTTCATTTCAACAGTATAATGCAATGAGAACTCTGCCTGTGGCATTGAGGGAAAAAGAGATGTTGTCAGATGCTGCATCTCCAACTTCAGATGCTTGCCATGCCTCTTACATAGTGTTCAGTTAGGAGAGATCTTTCAATTCTTAAATAAAGCAAATTTAAGCAGAAAGTAATAGCAGTATCTTTGGGTAGGAACTGCCAGCTCTGCTTCCAGATTTTCAGTGCCTTTTTTCTTAACTTCACTGAAAATTGAAGGGTTTCTCTTCTTTAGGCTTTTTAGAATAATTGTTTGTGAGAATTATCTATCAACGTACTGTGATACTTGCATTTTGAGTTGATTTTTATTCATTTACACAGAACGCACTGATATTGCAACCATTTCGTATTTTGTGAGGCACAAGAAGAATCTGTCAAATTTGATTTATTAAGAATAAAAATTGAGCCTTGCGGAATGCTGAGAAACTAATTGTGCACCCAGTTGTTGGTATAACAGAAAAATAACTTCACATGCTTGGGCATCTAGCATTATATTGTGTTTGATATACAGAAGTTATAGAATGTTAAAATGTTAATGAAGCAATGTAATTCTTGGAGCCAACATTATTTTTATATTTACAGATACACCAATAATTTATAAAGATTTCCTGCTAAATTCTAAAGATGGCTTAGATTGATGCAATACATACTTGCTGTGCTCTGATTTCTGTGAAGTAACTTCATTTTAGAATTAGTGCTTTCACTGCAGTACAAAGCATATACTGTTGAAATTAGACTAAACTGCTTTTCATCAGTACTGTGATGTTCAGAACTGCCATGTTAATCAAGTAGTGGACTGAAGAAAGGGTTAGAAGCATTAAAGAGGTAGGTGGAAGCACTACTTAAACAGTTTGAAGACAATACACCTGGTAATCTGCTAGCACTAGAATTGTGAAGAGTTTCATGTTTGCTCAGGCTTCAGAAGCACCATCACACTAGCAGGAAGACAATTGTCAGGGATTTTATTTGACTTTTAAAGCCTTTTTCACATAACAGTGTTGCCTAAGTGAAGGTGGTATTCCCACTTAATTATATAATTGCCTTGGTTATTATAATATTAATAATTCTCATAATATTATTCGATTAGTAGTTATATTTTTGATGCTTTAAAAAATGTAAGCCGTTTATAAATATTTTTATATATATGTAACATTTACAAACACAATTGTTTAAAAAATGCAGAGATCCGGCAGAGCCATCCCATTAAGCAAAGAGCAAAAATTTAATCCCTTTACTTCACTGTTGTGGTCTGTGGCATGGAGCAATGAATAAAAATCCTTACTTTCCTTGGTTTATAGCTAAGTTGGATATTTTTACACTTACAGTCATTACTGCAGAGTACATACATTCCTGATGACATCTTCTGGGGATGCCTTCATTATTGTCTCGTGTTTTTCTCTGATGTCTTAATGTAGAGTACAAGTGGCCTCTGTTTCGTCAGAAAACAGTTTGTTATTGGCATAGCTCAAAAAGCCTGATGTAATTATTACATAGTAAAAATATGTAACCTTCTAGGCTGCAGACATTAGTGGTTGTCAGTTATTATATTGACAGTACTGACAATATTATACTGTTGGCATGTATAGAAACATAGTGCTTTTATTATTTAGATTTATATCTAAATATAAGTCTTAGGACAGATGATTTACTAGATGCTAGCTTTTTCTAGATGAATTATTGCTATTGGGTAGGATTTAGCTCCTGAGACTATTTTTTTTATGATCTTGGACCTCTGCTCATTAAAGTAGGAATTCTATACATTAAGGCTTAATAAAATCAGGGGGTTGTGTCTTAGAATTGAAATATGTTAAAACTAAAACATTCAGTAATTATATGGGTTTCATTCATAAATATCTTGGTGTACTTTGCAGACTGCAAATGTGAAAAGACAAATTACCATGCATCTGTGAAACCAAGTGCTCTGTAAATACAAGTCTTGTAGCAGTTTAGGACTACTGGCACACTCTTGATAAGGTTTGCCTCATAATGATCCTTATAACCAGATGAAAAATATAGAGAAGTTCCCCTTTCTGATCCTTTTGCCTTCCAAATGGGCAAGCTTTGGCTTCTTTTGACTGTTCATTCATGTTAGGTGAGCCTGAGAAGGAATGCTGTGATCTGAGAAGGCAACTTGGTAGCGTGAGTTGATTTGGAAGGAATAAAAGTATCTTTTCAAAAGCTGTTTTCAATAGCTGTTGAAACTGCTATTTAATGCCCTGACCATTTGAAAACCATATCCATATTTTCAAAAACGTGCATTTGAAAATTAGGGGATAAATCTTCTTCCACCGTTTTAAATTCTGTGACTAGTCTCACTGTGCAAATACAGTTTATGCTAAGAGGTATTAATTTTTGCATTGGTGTAAAATATATTAGAAATGTGTTATATATAATAAAAAATACTTTTGAAAGATGTTGCTGAAGAAGCAAATTGATGAGAAACTAAGCTGACTCAGGAGAGCCAGTGAGCCCTTGATAAATCATGGATTTTATTTTATAATTTTTAGTGTTTCTTTTTTTTCCAAATTGAATCCTACAAATGAATGGTTATATTAAACTATGCACAAATACTCAGTTAGAAATTAGCTAATGGAAGTTATTTCATCATGTATAACTTCCATTTTACTTTTATCTTTTGTATACTGACATTAATGCTGAAATCACTTGATTGATATTTTAAAATGTTTCATGCGGTACAGTCAACTTTTATGAATGTTAAAATAGCCTAAACTGAGAAATTTGACTTTCATACTTTAATTCTCAATTTGGGTGAAACTGAAACAAACTGAATCAGAGTTTAAATGCCGTGAATCATCATCACAGAATCAGAACTTCTAGTTAATGTCATCATCAATCACGAATTTCCTTTGGAAAATGTTTATTAAGCGAAAACTAAGGTACGTAATAAATCCTAATAAATATTAACCTAATTGTAGGAACAAGGAAATACATCTTGCACTATGATTTGGAATCTGTAAGGCTTCCCAGGTTACAGGAAGAACTACTCTGGGATATTAAGTGTAATACTGTTCGGGCACTGGATTTTTTAAATGGGTTTTTTGGTTGTTTTATTTTGAGGTTTTTCTTGACCGTGGTTGTTTTATAGTAGAAACCCAAATGAATCCATTTGAGTTTGATGAACACATCACACAAAGATTCAGGGCAATAGTTTTATATGCTGCAGAATATCATATGTTGTAGAATATGTGTGTTTATATATGAACTGATTCTTCAACCTCTATTACTGCTGTTGGAGCAATTATTTCGTTAGGTATTTCAATGGTATCATGGTAGTCTAATTTTTCTTGTTACATCAAATATGGCCAGCTGTTAGTTGAAAATAATCTTCTTGTTTAAATGCAAAGGAAATGTGAAATATACTGGGTCAAATGAATGTTTCTACTTTAGGATAAGGATGGAGACAGGGCCGTCCATCATGCAGCCTTCGGTGACGAGGGTGCTGTGATCGAGGTTTTGCACCGAGGTAGCGCAGATTTGAACGCTCGCAACAAGCGCAGGCAGACTCCACTCCATATTGCTGTCAACAAAGGTCACCTGCAAGTTGTCAAGACTTTACTGGACTTTGGCTGCCATCCCAGTCTCCAGGTAAAGTAAATTTTAAAGTAGGTTCACTTTTCAGCAACTGAATTGTATGATTTGCTGCATGTAGGTGATAAAAATTTATGGAAAGTGGGATTGAAAGGAGCAGACGTTGTTAAGTTGTCTGTCTCAACCTTTACCCCAACATGTGATCAGCTGTAACAAAAATGATATTAAGCCTGTTTGTTTCTTGACAGCTAGATTGACACCTGGTTTATTCTAGACAGTTGCTATTAATTGGTATTTTCACAGACTGTAGTTATTTCTAATTGTTAACCTTCCCTCAGATTAATTATTCGTATATCAAACCCACAACTGTTTGCTCCTTCTGCAAGCTACAGTTTAGAAGGCTGATGATACTGTGGGATGTTTTGCTAAAAGAAACCTTTAATTTTTTTCCCAAAACTGACCCATCATTGATAGAACTATTTAGTCAGATTCACTTTCAAATATTCAGCTTTTTATCTAAAAAGCCCTCATGCATAGGGTCTCAAGTATTATAATTTCACAGGGAAATTTGATCTGTAATGAAGGTGATGGAAGCAGCAACATAAGTGCCATGTCCTGTTTAGAAGGTAGAACAAATGAGAATGGGTAAATTTGAAGAGATTTGCATCAGAAAGAAGAAGCTGTAGTGGCCTCGGCAAATCAAGATATGCCGTAATAACACATTGCCTCCTTGTTTTGCTATGTCAATAATCAGATTTTTTTTAAGCTGTATATTCACATAAAAGAAGATGAGCGAAAACTTTTTTGAAGTTAGTGAGTATACTGATTGTTCGTTTATCTCCTTCTACCTGACTCTTAAGGTACTGTCTTGATCTTGCTGAGGTTGAGCCATTATGTCCATCCAGACCCTGTTTAGTATTTGTTGAACAGTAGATATAATAAGGAATCTGATGTGCTGAGACCGGTAAAGGGTGACTGTAAGTCACATAGGAACATATGGGTAGCCAAAGTGGATTTGCCTGAGTTTAAATTACAGAGTTCTGTTTCAGTTGAAAAAGTCAGTAGAATAGTGCTATGATGCTCCATCTGAAAAATGTAATTGATGTTGAAAAGAATGAACTTTCAGATTCAGCGTGTGTGCTGAGGAACTGCGATGTGCAAATGTGAGTAGGTGATTGATTTGGTCAATGAGAGCACAGGGGAGTAAGACTGAGGCGTGACTGGAATTTAACTGGCCAGCACTCTACTACTGCAGCCACCACTGTGTAAACAGAAACATGTTAGTTTGTATACAGGAAATTCAGGAAATATGCTCAATTAAGCCAAATAAAAGCTACATGATTTAGTTTTGGCTAATTGGCTCACACTGGTTCAAGTGTTTCCATATTCTGGCACTTTTTGTTTGGCAGGTTTTGATTCTCCCTCTAGAGATCTGTTTTCATACTAGTGTATTGCTAAAATGTTCAGTTTCTGTGTTAGTCAGCTTGCAGTTGAGTCAGCGTTGGTAACAAAAGACTTCCTGACTTATATGGTGCAAGAATTTTACTGGAACATAAATCTTGAGATTTTGCCTATGTAGCTGCAAATAAGCTTAAATGGATGTGTTTTCTCACTGTTAGTCTAGGGCATTCCTCTTCAGTCCAGCCATTTGAGTCCTTGAATATGTACAAAATGCTTCTAGTAGTAAAAAGTATTTTTTCCTTATTTGGGACATTTGAAAAATAAAACATCAAGCTAAAAATATAAGTTCTTTGCTTGTTCAATTATGCAGTCAATTATTATCATGTACCTTGTGTAATATAATCTTGTATTAGCCATAACAAGTTAAAAGCTTAATATTACTTTATGACATTGACTTTTGCTTTATGGAAAATGATCTGCTTCAGTTGAAACAACAGATATGCCTACGTGTAGTACTTGGATTGCATTTTATTTTAATTTGCTATGCTTTTATTTCACACTGTCATTTTGGTACTGTCTTTTACATGGTTAATTGCTGGCTTAAAGTTAGCATTTATTGCTCAAAATTCCATGCCTCCTTCTGCCTGACTAGTCTTCTCTTTGTCATGTTAGTTTTTGTTGCTGTTCTGTTACTCATAAACTGTAATTTTGGGCATCAACTCCATATGGGTAAGAAGCATAGAGAAGTCATTATCTACCGCAGTGTCTTCAGTACTATGGGATGCAGAGCATAGTTCTGGCAGTAGTGTGAGTGTACAATTGTGGAGCCCAGGGTAGGGTTTCCCACTGAAGCATTTGCAAAACTGGAGCAATACGAGAAGCAGCTTGCTCTGAACTCTGCAGTACAGCAACACTCCCAGGTCTGGAAGAGCTGTTTTGTGTTTGTGTAGTCAGTTCTCCTAGTGATATTTTAACATCTTTTTAATGTGGATGCATGCAAATATTGACGTAAACTTTTTCTGGTTTTAGGATTCTGAAGGAGACACTCCACTTCATGATGCAATAAGTAAAAAGCGTGATGATATCCTTGCTGTACTGTTAGAAGCTGGAGCAGATGTTACTATCACCAACAACAATGGGTTTAATGCTCTTCACCACGCTGCACTAAGAGGAAACCCTAGGTACAGATTTCTTTTTAAAGATTATTTTTTATCATATGTAAGAGGAAAACAAGTGCATGTGAGGGTAGAACTATGATATTCTTCCAGAGGATCCTTAAATCTGCATGTAGTTGTATTTCTTAAATGTTGATGTTGCTTAGCTATGCATCTTTCTAATGCTTGGAAGCCCTTACTAGAATGAAGCTAGGAGTCTGCTCAGTTTAATGCTGTATTCAGGTAACTCCAAATTCCTGAGAAATTTCCTGTTGTGGCTGTAGAATTTTGCCAATTAAAGTTTGGTAAATGGGTTAATAAGTAAGATCTTGAAGATGGAATCTTGAAATAGGATAAAAACCAGTAAATACTGCTACGTTTCCCCTCTTGGAATTGGTAAAGGGATTTGAGTTTTTAGAAATACTTATTTGTGGATAATTATTAAGTAAACCATACAGTTATAAAGCACTTTCAGGATTGTTGCATTAGATTATATTTTTCAGTATATGAAACAGTTAATTATATTTTCATAGAAATATATCTAGAAGGAATTTTGTATTTCAGCTTTTATATAGCAGTCCAACTGAAGAAGTTCATTTTAAGGCATAGTTTGTTTTATACTAGCTGCATTCTGTGTGTCTACATTCAATTTTCAGTTAAGATATCTTTTGAAAACTACTGAATAGATAGAACTTTAAAGAAAGGTTGTGTTGCTGATTCCTCGTTACGTTGTGGATAAATGTTATTTTTCAAAGCTCTCATGCTGACAAGACTTCAATAATACTTTATCCTGGGGTGGAGTATTCAGTATAGTTTACACAAAAGAAGAAATGTGTTTGCTTGTTTACTACTAAATTCAGCTTTTCAGTTGAGAGAAGTTGGAGAAATAAGGCTGTAAATTTGTATAAATTCCATCCATATTAGTATATGGGATTAAAATCTAGGTTAGTCTCTTAGAACCTAGCTATCAAGACTGATAGTTAAAAAGTAAACATAATTATTTATCTATGTTTGTGGAATGGAATCATTTCACAAGGTAAAAGTAGTGGTTGGAAGTGTTGATAGGATGAATAAATGTGTTTACCATTTTCTACAGTACTCATAAAAGGTCTTTAAAAGAACATGTCAAGGACCAAGTGAAGGGAGCTTATTTTTGGCATTCAGAAGACAATTCTTTCAAGTCTGACTGGGTAACTTCTTCCTGTAATGTGAATTCTTCATACTTGCGTAACAGCATTAGCGAGGAGCACTGTTTCCTGTCTCAGTTACCTAGGTGGGGTATTTTTTGTTAGTTTTTTTCCTGCAATGCTTTTCCTTAGCTCTTGTGGTAGTTGGTTTCTGTGACCATAATCTCAATATGAGATGCAGGGAAAGTTTATGGGGAAAAAATGTTCTTCATAGGCATGTGCTGGAGATTTTTCAGTGGGCAAATGGTTTAGGAGTGACAGACCATTCCTCTGGTCTGGGATCCAAGTTGTAGTTCAGACTGAGTCCGTTTGATGGTTGGTAGAATGTGAGCTATAGTGCAGTTTTAATCAGAATCCTCTCTCCTTTACAAAAGTTTTTATTGGAAGTATAGGAAAATATTTCCAGTATTAGTGATTTGAATGCTGTGTGGGTTCCCCCCATACATGGGGTTTCACTTGAATCTAAAACAGATATTTAATATTCTTTTTTGGTTGCAGTTCCATCTGAGCACTGCTCAAGCATGCAGAAAAAGAGTTTTGTCTCCCATCACAGAAGTAGTAGTTTCATCTAAAATATCTAATGTTCACAGCATTAGATATTTTACCCATCAGCCTGGGAAGAAATGATTGAAAATGAAACCAAAATAAATCTATTTTGATT
The DNA here is from genome assembly GCA_013398115.1 of Falcunculus frontatus. Taxonomy (NCBI): domain Eukaryota; kingdom Metazoa; phylum Chordata; class Aves; order Passeriformes; genus Falcunculus; species Falcunculus frontatus. The sequence continues at coordinate 640,234 of VZRV01007784.1, read as the reverse complement.
TCTCCCCCCGGAGAGTTTTCCTATTAAAAAAAATTGTTGTAATAGTTTGATTCACTTAGGAGTTTTATATTCCTCAAGACTTCAGTGATACTCGTTTGTTTCATTGCTGATTTTGTAGTTCTGCCACTTGCCTGTTTCTGAATGAAACCAAAGTCTTTATATTTACCACTTTGTTTTTATAATCTGATATACAACAATGGCTATTACTGATCTGTTAAATGCACTAAGCACAAAGCTATTTAAAACACTGTTAAAAATAACCCCCTGATCTTTAGCTTGTTGCTGCTGTGGGTCACAAACAGTACATAATATATTCTGCTTGAAGCCTTACTTAAGGACCTCTCTTTCCTCGTCTAGGCTTCCCTGCTCCACCTAAACTGGAGTTTTTGTGGCTTTAGGATGTGGTGCCTTATATTAATACAGTGCACTAAATTCCTTTTCTATTCAAATATATAGATATATTATATAATTTCTATGCTGTTTTATGAAAGTCAAACACGTATTCATATGTATATATAAACGTGTATGCATTTGTATGCATATCTATAACTCTAAAAATTAAAAATGTGCTATGTATGCAAGTATTGATAAAGTTCATATACATCTTCCTTGTTGAGGATAATAAAGTAAATACATGTGTTAAGTGCATGGGTACCACAATAAACTGAAGTGGATTTATATAGTATTTTTTTCAGTTGACGTCAAATAGGTATTTGGAACTGATTTCATTTTCAGAGCAAAACCTCTTGTTGCTTGAGTTCTGACCTTTATAAATAATAGGGAGATAAATGTCTGAGAAAAACCAACAAATTGTGCTGAGAAGAACATTCCAAAGTTTTTAATTTTTCATATGAAAACAAATACATTCTATTTTAAATGTTTGATTATTGAATAAATATTATAAGAAAGATAGCAATTTATGTCAAAAAGCTTAGATTTTCTCAGCACTTTATCTTCCATGGCAGTTTGGCTGTGTTTTCGACAAGTCAAGGTACAGTGTGTTTTGGAAAGTATCCTATTCTTAGTAGAATATTTCTCCTTTTCATATTTTGCTTCTCTTTGTACCTTGTGAATTGGTACAAAAAGAGAACTTTTGGTTTTTGTGCTGATGTATAAACTTGAAATATGGATTGGATGATCGTGTATGCTGTAGGTAGCTTTAAACTTGTGCATGGGAGATAAAGCTAAAAAGAAATTTTAAATTAAGTGTGGGGAAGTAAAACTTTTATTTAATACATGATTTCTTGTTCGTGATTTTTAACTGAGTCAGTCATATTAAAGTGCATTTATTTTGGACTTTTTTCAAAGTACTGTGAATCTCAAAGCTTGGCAGACTTCGCCTCTTCAGTGTTAATGAGATTTTTTTCAGACAGAAAAAAGGAGAGTAAAATTTGAAAATACTGTACAGATTGGTTATTTTTGCCACGTTATCATCTCTTGCTTATGTTTGATCTATTCGCATACCTGTGACTTCAGATTTTTGAGCTGAAGACATGACTGTGAAGTGTAGGCGTATTTTATATCCGTTGCCCCAGTTAGTTTTAGATTTGCATTGTGTCTTGTGAAGAGAGCTTTATTCACTCTGCAGCTAGCATCTTAAATAGAGGCTGCTCTTGGAGCTGACCTGACTTCACACACGTGTATGATTAGTTCTTCAGAGCAATAAATTCTGCTGGACTTTAAATCAAAAAATTAAAGTCCTGGAGTAAGATGTAGATTTCACGTATTGCTCTCCAATAGCAAGGAGTATGTCATCTTTATGTTCATAAACAGGCAAGTGGGAGATTGTGGTTTAAAATAGAATTGTAATTTTTTCCCCATGGTTTTCTTATTATTTAGGAGATCTCCATTTGTTTTTAGATTTGCAAATGGTTTGAATGGATTGGCAGTGAAATTTCTAATTGTAGAAATTTAATTGAGAGGTGGGGTTTCTCCCTTCTCCGTAGCGTTAATGAATGTCTTCAGGAAGTGTCTGCAGGACTCATGGGGTGTGTTGTCATGGAGGTCCTCAGAGAGACAACTTCTGAGATAATGAGAGTGTTACAATTATTTTCTAAACCAGTCGAAGTGTTTTTTTGCTTTTGTGTTTCCAGTTCTGACAGTAAGTGCAGGTTAAGCTTTGTTGAAGCTGGGTGCAAAGAGAGCCTGTTTTTAAAACCTCTTATTAAGGTATTGTTAGAAAATGCTTTTAAAATGCTTTTGTTCAAGTTGGTTTGGAGAAAGAATATAATCTCCCTGAGCAGACCTATAATTAGATGGCAGATTAGCATGTAGATGTTGAGGTCAGTGACAAATTTATTATCTTTAAATAGTAAATAATGTGCCCGACAGATAGAAAATGGCAAATACAGTTCCTGCCCTGGGGAGTTTCCTCCCTTGTGCAATGAAAAAAAGGAGAGAGGGGTGCCTAGAAAGTAAACCTGCACTACCAGTGCTGTTCATGATCGTTTCCTTTTGGTTTTTGGGGGTTTTTTGGTCAATTCTGCTAGAAAGGGCACCAGACTTGAGGAAAAATACAAGAGACAATAAATCATTGGGAAATGTTTATTTCACTGCTTGCCTATCTTCTTTATAAATGTTGTAAGAGATGAATTTTCACTGCATATGGACAAAATGTTAAACACCACTAGCTATTTATTTACAAATACAAACTTGAAATTTTGGAATACAGAATTTGCTACATTCCTGGTTACCTTCCATCTTCAGGCTGCCTCGAAGGTGAGCTGAAGTGCAGAGAGGACTACATAATTGCTCTGAGCAGGTTTCGGTCCAGTTTTAAAAGCATGAGAAATCCTGTAGTGATCAATGCATAGCTACAGCTGGTTGAAGGGGACCAAATCCATTGAAGAGGTGATTTGGTTCCATTTTACCAGCTTTAGCAAAGCATTGGAGTGCAGGAAGCTTATAATTCGGTAACACATTTTAAAGCACGTGAACAGTGCACAAAGAACTTTCTTCTGGGTTACACAATTTGTTTCTTGTCAATGGAAATTTTTAACTCTTTCACTAATGTGGAGATGGCAAAATGAAAAGCTGTATACCGGAAAGGCCTGTACAAGTTAATTTTGTCCTTGAGTATTTCCTTGAGGATCTTTGGATGAGTCTTAAGTCAAATCATAGTTACAGTTCTAACTTTTTCCTGTCTAGTGTAATCAAATTTCAGAATAGATGAGGAACTGTAGTATTAAAATTTCTAATCATGTAGAGCTCCTTTGCTTCTTTATGTTAAACTTTACTGGGGAAGAACATTTCAGTTTCCTCGTCACCCTCCTCCCCCCGCTTCCCCCATTCATTTTCTGGCAGGTTCCGTTTTGCAGCTGCTTTTATGCTGTAGTTGGTTAGCACAAATATAAATGTCAAGTGCTTTCAATTCCATTGCTATATCTCTGGTTAGTATTAACTGTTTAGGAATGATTATATAATATACCAGGATAGATGTAATTTTTTTTACCCTGATACTATATGTAAAAACATTTAATGCCAGAAAAATACAGCTTTTAAGGATTTATCTGGGGTTGCTTCTGATTTCTTCAAACCTAAGGTCCTTAATACAATTGTGCGAGCTCGCATAGCTTTTATGTCATACTGAATTCTTTCTGAGCTTTGACTGCAGTGGAAAGTAGGGGACAACCTTAGTTCAAACCATTCCCTAGTAATGAGTATGTCAAGGATAGTCTACATCTGTTTGTTTCATAGTCTGATGATGGTGAGAAGATTTATGTAAATATATTCCCAACACCATGTATCCTAATAGAAACGTAGCAGGTGTGTCACTTGGACTTAAGCATCAAGATGGCTATAAAATGAGTTTCTATTTTTACCAGTTATAGAGGAACTGTTTTACAGATACAGCTGCTCAAGTGCGCTTTTGGATGGCAATACAGTTTCATGTACTGGCCATATCGGGACAAAAAACGGCTGTGGAAAAAAAGCCGTGTAGCATTTGATAATGTCAGCATCTGTTATCCCTGTCAGTCACACAGCTGAAATGTTTGAGTTACAACTGTGTCAGCAGATGCCCAAAGTTCAACGTGTGCTCGGTTAAAATTGAACAGCTGATCTAAGTGATGGATGTGACATTTTAGAGTGACTGGATATATATTCTTAGACATATGCTAACATGAACTAGCAGGAAGCAATGTCAACATATAATTTTAACTTTTGTATCACTCTGAACTGTCATTTTGTGTCAGAATAGCATTGCAATGTTATACAAGGGAGAACACAGTATGATAAATTGTTACCAAAAACCTTTCAGATAAATTAAAGCTGTTAAAAAATCGGTCTCATATAGTGGAAGCTAAGTCAATTGGTGGTGAGCACAGGAATTCTTCAGGAAAAGAAGAAAAGGCTTAGCAATTAACCCCTCAAAAAAACTGTTAGTAATACCAAATTGCTTCTGTGAATGTAATCAAGTTTAGTAGCTTTGCTTTATTCAAAAAAGCTACTGCAATTTGATTTGTTTCCCACTATAAACAAGGTTTTAATTTAGATATTAAGATACTGTAGCCTTTGTGTCAAAATATCTGCTCATAAGAGAAAGAGCTTTAAAACAAATACTGAAACTTTGCTTTCTTAAGCAGGTAAGATAATATTTCTTCTTGTATGTATATTAATATATAGTCTCAGGTGTTAAAAATATCAGGCTACGTATATTATTAGCTGTTTGAGAATTATGTGAGCATTTGAAAATAAGTTCTCCATCTAAAAACCGTGCATTGACTTTCTTTATTTTTCTTGTTTGTTTTGGTTGGGGTTTTTTTCCTCCCAGGCATTTTAGTAAGCAAAGGGGTACAGTTAGAATCTTTAATCTGGGCCAAATGTGCCTACTTATCATGGGCATATCCTATTTAATAGCTGCTTTTAGAAGGCTGCTGTCATGAATAGAAATGGCTGGATTGATGAATGGGGAGTTCTTTCCTCATTTTTTTTCCCTTGTTCTTGAATTTAATGTTGAGTATCTTTACTTAGGGATGATATGCACCAGTATATTTTAATTAATATTGCTTTTAGAACTTGAAACTGTTGCAGAACTATTTCTCATGTAGTTCTTTAAATTTTATGGATGCTACAAAGTCTTTTTTTCCCAAGGCAGATTTTCTTAAATTTGGATTTAAAATGAATTCAGCTTATTTGAAAATAGTATTTAAGATAACTTACCTTTTAGGCTGTGGTTGTCATTTGTGTTTTCATTTAGGAATCTGTCAATGGTTTTAATCTGCTGACCAGCAACTCTGGCCTAGAAATCTCTGTATTGTCACTATCTGTGCATAAGCCTGACACTGCACTTTGTATCGAAGAGCTCAGTGAGCATAATAAGTGCTGATTTGGAGAAAGTTCTAACTTAAGTCTTACTAAATTGTGGAAGTTATACTCAGTTATTTTGGCTATCATTTTCTCTGGATCACACTTACAATTCCATAGCTGTTAATACTTGTCTCAGTTGCAACCTGTGGATTAAATATTCTATGGTAGATGCCAATTTAAATACTACCATCTGAAGTATATGGAACAGGCTGTGATTACTAGAACAGTGGCTTGTTTTTATGAGATGCATTTTCATAAACAGGCTTTTAAGTTTAGTTTAAAATCTGTTAAGTGAGGAGTACTGGTAATGATCAATTTTGCAGCTATGCTGCTGTCTTAATTGGTGCATTTCAAGGTTTCATATCCAGCCTTGCTTTGAATTCTGTTTGCAACTAATATTCTGCTTATCAGCTGTTAACAATTCTTCCTACCTACATTTATAGTCACTTAATTCAATGTTTTGTGATTTGTTACGAACAAGTATGAGTTATTTTGGCAATACCAGCTGACCCTTAGCAAGCCAATTTGTCACATGAATGTCATTCAAACAAGAGGGAAACCTGTTTCTTCCAGCAGCTGTTTAGTTTCCTGTTACTGGTTGTTCCTTGCCTGCCAAAAATACATACTTCTTTACATTCCATAGCATTGTATGTTCATATGGGTACATAAAGAAGTATGTGCTCTGAGCAGGTACACACAGAGTTGCTTGACTGCCTGTCAGATGAGCCTGAAAAGTATTTTGCCGCTTTTTTTGGCTGTCATTAGGTAAAACTAGCTGACAGTTCTTTGGAAGGACAGCAGTTCTGATTAAGTGATGGTAGGAAATGAACTTGCTATGCTAACTGAACTTTGCAATACAATTTACCTGCACAGTGTCTTAAAGCCGAGCATAGTTCATTGTTTTGGGATGGCACTGATGTTAGAAGTGCTTTTTCGTATTTTTGTAGCCTCTTGCTGTTCTAAGTGACCATGTTTAAGTAGAGAGTTGAATCGCTGGTAGGTTTGCAATGTCTTTTCTTAGAATTTGTAGTTGTAGTCCTCTATAAAAACTTCAGCTTCCTCCCAGGTCTTCTAGCAGATTTTCATGGGTAGAGTTTGCATTTAGTGTCCTGAAGAGAAGCATAGACTGATCTAAAATAGCAGTTATAAACTTATTTTCTTACCCCAGATCCCACTTCTATGCTTATGGTATCCCATCCATTATTCTGCAAATTCTTTGCAGGTTTATACTTATTTACACTGTATTTCAGAGTGGTTTAAAAACCAGATCAAAAAATAAAGAAAAACAAAAAAAAAAACCAACCCACAAAAACCCCAACCCAAACACAAAAGCACATGTCACCAGTGATCCTGCTTATCGTAAAGATGATGACATTGAATTAAGAAAACAACCTCTAACTGCTGTGACAGGATTTGGATTGTTAGGCCGAAGGTCACATGTGAAAGCTAATACCTATTCAACACTTCTGCAAGTAGCTTTTCTCGTTTTTTAAAACTGGCACTCACCTGCTTCAGTCAAAATCTTGTCCACCCTTGAAATATTTATGACCGCTAAAATAATTAACTAAAAAAAAATTACCCAAACCAAACAAAAAACCTCACCGAAACAAAGCCCAGGTTTAACCCTGTTTCGTAAGATTTTGTGCGACTTGGTTTGGAACAGTGGTTAAACATTTGATGTGCAGTACAGCTTTGACTTCTGAGGGACTGTCGGATATAGCTTATGTTTGCTTAATATGTATTTCAGGAGTTGATTTGGGTTACAGTAGAGACTAAGCTTTGTCTCTACAGCATTAGAAGGTAAATTTGAAATAAGCTTAACAATTAGTAACTGTAATAGTCGTAAGGAAAGCTGAGAGCAGAGGAAGTAAGAATTTCTGCAGCTCATGACAAAAACCTAGTGCAGCTGATAGAGAGCAAATCAGAGTGTAGCAGTAGCTAGCACAGTAGTACAAGGAGAATCAGCAATGCAGCATTAGAATCACAGCAGTCACATTCTAGTTTTTAAGTAGGCTGTTTTCATGTACGTCTGATACAAAGCACCTTGAAAATTTTGGCTAGACCTATTTGAGAACTCATCTTTGCACTACCACACTGTTTATTAGGTTTTCTGTTTCAAGTTTGTACATTTTTAGTTGTGCATAGGAAGATAAGAATATATTTCACTGAAATGAACAACCAGTTAATGGCATTACAATTTATTAGTTTATCTTCTTTAAAAAGAATTCTGCCTACTAAGCAAGTTGGGATTTGTTTTTTTTTTTGTTTCTTCCCTTTTTTTTTTGGCTATGAAATTTGGACTAACAGTTGTTTTCTTTCAATCTGCTCTTTACACTACAAATGCTTGGTACTTTAACACACTCAAAATCAAGCTGTTCCCAGAGTAGAGGGATTAATATAACAGTTAAAAAAACAGTCTAGTAAATAAGATATACATGCAGAAAGTCATAGGCATCCTTTAAACGTGCAGAATAATGCAGGTCTCCTGATGTTCTGTTACCTGTAAGCTTAGTATCATGCAGCATTTGCAGTTGGAAGAGAGGTAATGACCTAGAGACACATCAGCAGCAGCCATCTCATCCTGAGTGCTCTCTCACTCTATTCGCTGAATCAGCTCTTCGTTACATGGGAGGGGGAGGCAAGGGGGGGCGAATGTCGGTGCATACAGTACCTCACCACCTTAAATAGATAAAACTTAAAAGAAAAAAAAAAGGCATGAAGATGGGTGCCTAATTGGCACCTTCTTCCTTTCTTTTGAATGCTAAAATATGGATGATGTTGTATAGAAATTATACCTTAGGTCTGCTGGACTGAGAGTTAAGACTCCAAGGATAGATGCTAGGAAGCCAAGGGAAGGTGAACTTAGCCCACTGTCAGATGAAGATAATCACAGGCAAAAAGAAAAATAAAAACCCAACAAAAGACCAAAACCAAGCCCCCAAAAGTTGGAGTTGCTTCAAAAAAAAAATTAGAAAAAGGCACCAAAAAAATAGCGATCGTCTCCCCCCTCCCCCGGCAAATATTGGTTTCTTCTAGTTCCTTAGATATTGCACTGCATCTTTTCTTGCTTGAGGTTATGTTTCCAGGCTTAACTGTAGGCAGGTCTGTGTTGAAGCTACTTTCCATCTTCAGAGGTCAAGTCTGCTCGCGAGGTCAGGGCTCCCGCACACACACTACAGAAGTCACCAACCGTATTTCCCACTTAGAGGGCACGAGCAAAACTGTTACGGCTTTATAGGCAGCTAAGCATTTGAAACATGCACTCCCAGGCAAACAGGCTCTCTTGTGCCTCTCTCTTCCCTGACCATATTTAGTCAACCATTGCAAAAAATAGTCTCTCAGCTGTCGATTGTCGATCCGGCAGCGAAGGGAGCCTCTATCCAGCTCTCTGCCTATTGATTGTGCAGCCTGCACTTCCACCGCCGCTTAGCCATTTGTCCCCAGGTTTTTTTAGCACTGCCAAATAAAGCTCTCTCTCGTGTTTCCAGTTAGATTTCCCAGGTTTTCACTGAGCTTGCGCTGCTACTAGTAAACCCTGATGAGGTTGTCACTATACTTAGAAACATTTGGGGCGGGGGGGGGAGGAGTGGGAGAGGGGAAAAATAAAAGGCAGCCCTGCTAGTAACAAGGCAGGGACTTCACGCAGATATAGAACAATAAATATCCTGCGCTGCCACAGCAGGTTGTGTAACCTGGTTTCTTGATCAGTGAAAAATGCCGTGACTAATAATGTCGATTAACCCGTGCTCTGAGCGGCCTCAATCTAAGTTTTCAACTGCAAATCATACAGTTATTTTATAAATAAGAAGTCAGTGGCTATTTGTAGCCCTGCATTTCCATATTCTAATCAAGTTAGAAATTATTTTAAAAAACTTCAATTAGTAAATTCATATCATTCCATACCATTATGTTTAATAATGCCGTAGTATTTTGTTTGTAATGCTTATCCATAAAATTACATCTAAAGAAAATAAGTGCATGTGTAAATTAGGTGCTAATGTTCTTTAAAAAAAATGGATTGTTTTAGAAGAAAAGACTAAAAAAACAAATCAAGGGAGCAGCTCATTGCATTAATCTTTCATGTTTACAAAATTGGCTTGTGGCAAGCCTAATAACAGCACATTCAAAATATGAAGAGGGATTTTCATATTCATGCGGAGTATATGCAATGTTTTCTTTAAAAAAGAATAACTGAAATGTAGCCATTTAAATACAACACTCAGGAACCCAAATACTTCAAGTCTTTCTCTATATTTTGCAGACAAAATCTTCGCTTGGGAGCAAGAAGAATGAAAAAGGTGAAAATACCTCAATCTAAAATTAGGCAAACTTATTAAATCAAAATACCAACTCAATTAAATTGATGTAATTAGTAGTTACAAATTTCAGTATTGAAGGGTAGAGAGTGAATTGCAGAGTCCTGAGCAGACCAGTATCTTGGGTTTATATTTCTCTTGCTGCTTCTTTTTGTGTTGATTTTATCCCGTGCTTGGTAACTGTTTACCCTGTAACTTCTGTTGCTTTCTGGTAAAAGTCACATTTTTTCTTTTCTCTTTGATTTCATGGTTATACACTGAAGACAAAGTCGTTGTGCAATACATTTTTGTGAATTCCATGTAAATGTACATACCTCATTGCTTCTTTGGTTATGTGTATATTGAAATGGATTTTTCAAAACCAAGAGATGCTTGAAAATATGAGAAGCAAAAAGAAGGAAACAGCCTGCCTACTTAAACTTGTACTAACTAGGCCATTGGTCAGATATGAAATATTAAACTCTTAATTTCGAGGTATAGTGTGCTCAGTAATACCAGTCTAAGGTATTAATCTCTTCCTGTTGCTTGTTCCTCGGAGATGGATACTTCCTTCTTCATTCTTCCAGTGGTTCTCTCTGTACTGCACAGCGAGTATGGTGTGAATCAGATCAGGGAGCTGATTTGGCTTGAAGTCGTGTGCTGACGTGCACTTACGATCGTATGGTTGCCAGAAATAGCACTGTCCTGCTCCTGTGTTACTTCTTGCACTATGTTGGTACAAGTGTTTCTTTGGCTTCACTGTGAGCAGGCTTGGAGTACTGTTCCATGCGAGAAATAATCCAGCAGAAGGGGGTGACCTTTCAGGTGCTGTGTTAGGACCACTTTTTGGGGGAGGTTTCTTTGAGCAGAGATAGTAGTCAAGAGGACAATAAAGGGATTTAGTAAAAAGTAGTTTTGTTTCTGTTGTGTTGTAAAATGCATATCGGACTACACAGTCTTAAAAGAAAACTTTGCTATGGAAGCTGTCTTTAAATCTGAAATGTTCCTTCAACTATTTGAGGCTCTAACAGGAGGCAGGTGAACGGGTTTAGCTGAGCCAGGGTTGGGAGTCTGGAGAGGAGTATGTGGGGGTGGGAGGTGGTGTGTGTGTGTGTGTGGAAAATACTTCAAGCCAGGCTTACTGTAAAATACATTATGAAACCATGTCACACTGAGACAGTGGAAACTTGAGTTGAGGGAGGAGAACGGCACGAAAGTAAAAAAGCCTGTAATAAAAAGTGCAGTGAATCATTACAACCTCTGGTGATAGGATTGCTGATAAGTTTATGCTGATCTAAGACTTTGCTTCTGGAAAGGGCGGTCTGCCCTCCCTGCAGCTCTGGCTTTGTCATTGCCTTACTCCTTTTGCTTCTAGTGATCATGAAGTTGCAGGGTAGGTTGGATTATCTCATTGATCTGTCTGAAAGCAAACTTGCCGTATCAGGAGTCTGGCAGGTTGTTTCACTTGCTAGAAAATGATGTGTCTGTGGAGCCAACATAATGCAGGAACTGAAGTGCAGGGAAAAAAGTGGGATTGTGTCTTCCAGTAGCAATTTAAGTTAAATGTGCTTATGCAGATTGTGAAGTAGCCTTCCTAGTTTTTTCTGCCTAAGTATCTGTTTTTAAAAAACCTTAACAAACAAACCCTGAAAGGCCAAACAAACAAACCCACCCCACCACTCTGCCACAAACCTTTAGCCTTCTTCATTTATCTCATTCTGCAGTTAAATTGCAGTTGGTGGCAGAGAATCTTCTCTGGGTTTTGTTCATGTATTTTTTAAACAGGGTGTAAGGATGCCTTTGCATCCTTTTAAACAGGGTGTAGGGATGCCTTAACTGCTTTTAGCACTTAAAACTGCTAAATCTGGAATTGTTCTTATACAATGAGGTGCTGGCTTCATCTTGTTCACAAGTACTTTTGTGTTGTAGGTTTTCCAGATAAACCCGTTATTGTATGTTGCATTCTCAGATAGTGCTGATGAGCATCTGTAAAAATTCCATGAGCAAAAGTACTGCATAAAACCCAACTTTTTATATGTAGGTTGGTAATGAATAATATACTGTATGCTAACTTTTCATCATAAGAATAATTTTATTTTTTGTACGTCTAATGTTGGTGACTGGTGTTGAACCAAGTGCTCTGGATGGCTAAAAGTGAATTAGTGTATTGTTCAGATCTGTGACATATCTTATGTTGCAAACACACAATTCATGCTGCTGAATTTCCATGGCAAGGTGGTTAGAATGAGATGATCTGTAAGGTCTCTTCCAACCCGAACAATTCTATGGTCCTATATAAGTTTAAGCTGTGGTTCCAGACTCTCTTAAAACCTGAATTTAAAAAGAAAAAAAAAAAGTATTACTCGTGTGGCAAGGTCAAATATAGATTCATGTAACAGCAGCATTTGCTGTTACTCTTCTACATCTCAAATTAAATGTAGCACCATATTAATGGATTTTCCTTCTACTAATGACTTGTAACTATTAGAGTCTGGACTGTCATTTTATGGGAATCAATTATGTTGGGCAGTATAAATCATTGCACCCCCAACAGCTGTGCCTGGGAAAGCAACAGGTACCTTGATCTCAGCCCCGTATATACACGATCTTTCTTGTTCCTTTTTGGCTGTGCACGTGTTTAGCTCCTAGAAAAGAAGCTAAAGTTTACTCATCCCTATTAAGCTGTACAGGTAACTGCCTAAAAAATTCTCACTGAAGTTTTTCTTTTGCTGTTCTGTTAGAAATTTCAGAAGTTGCAAATGGTCATCTAGCTAAAAAAGGCCCAAAATCTTTCTGAGCTTCGTGCTAAGGTGAAAATAATGCAGACCAACAAATACCAAAGCTTACCTGTTACAAATTTTTTTATTGGTGATTCTTTAGTAATAATATACAAACAACAATAGTGATGGCATAAGTTCAGTGTTTTGATGAAGAGTTTTAAGCATTTCATCAATAATCTTTGCAGCTCCTCAGTCAGCCATGTAATCTGTTACAGCTGAATACGCTGAAGGTGATAGTTTGAAAAGTTTTCTTTAGCTGCTTTCATGATCAGGGTTACTAATAGATTTGCTGATTTCTTGATCTTTTCAATACAACTACAGTGAAAGCAGTCTGTGGACTGTTTAATGTATACACGATAAAAGCAAGTTTTCACATCTATGTTGTGGTCTTAAAAACAGAGCAGAACAACCCAGTTTCTTCTGTAATACTTCTTGGGGAAGAGTGAATCAAGAATTGCTGTGTAATTGGCAATATCAGTTCACTAATATGGCTTTTTATGATACATTGTATGCCTGTTCCAGTGAATGCTGCTCTGAATGGTAGCCACTTAGCTGTCAAAATTTTGGCAGCAGCTCTAGAAAATCCTGCAAAAATTGAGAGAAACTATGTCTCATCTAATGAGGGGGAAGATGTAACCGCTGAGCTGAATTTCCATTGTAGCATATTAATATCTTGCACAATTTTAAGGTGTCATTCCATGAAACAGTCCTTCTATCCTGCTGTCCAGTAATACAGCATGGTCTGGAAGAGAGATAGTCTTTTTCTGAATAAAAAGAAACAACTCGGTAGGGGTTCCTAGCCCTTTGATGATTTGCTGTGAACAGCAAGATAAAAATCTATTCCATGCAGAAGCTATTTATTTGTTTTGGTGGTCCTTCCATTATTCCAGTAAGACCAATGCATCTTAAAAGCATCCAGAAATGCAGCAGGCATCTCATTTCTCTGAAAGCAAGATACCTCCAAATATTTTTCAGTCAAACTTCAGATAAAAAATTTTCAGATATAAGACCGCAAACTAAAGATTTGAAAGAGGATCTGGTAAGGATAACACTCACACAAATATTAAGATGAGTGATTTTTCTTCACAGCATACTAAATACTGAGTCAGTTGGTTTCTTATTTTTGTTTCAAAGATGAGATGTGTTAAAGAACTGTCAGTAGTATTTCTGAAGTACACTTACTTATTGAGGTATCTGATAAAGTGTGTCAATGTACTTTGAATTTTATTTATCTATGGAGTTGGCAATCTTCTTATTTCCTTACTGAAGAAAAGGATAAAAAATATCATTGAGTTGGTTAGGACAGTTTCTTGTTTACTGACTAGAGCTACTTTGGAGACAAGCCGGCTGTAATTAAACTGTTGATGCCCTTCCATAGTGTTCCTTGCGTAGTTGCAGTTCTAAGAAAAATTTCTTGGTTTTTTTTTTTTTTTTTTATTACGTTATTGTTGCCCCACCTTTTCCTGGTTGCTCACAGTAGTGATATTACTTCTGTCAGTCAAAGGGAATTTTCAGGAATTTTTTATTGTGTTTTTTAGACTATCCACAGTGGATACACTAGAGCTTTATAGGGTCTTTAGAAGCACTGAGCCTGGCAGGTGAAGGTAAACAGCTTATGTGACATGATGCCTGGTGGGAAGCCGCTGTAGAAGGCTTGTTGTGCTGTTGGTACCATGTGCTTTGTATCAGCCCAGCATTCTGAAGATCTGGTGTGGTGGTGTGCCCAGATACAGTCCAGCTACCAAGCAAACCGTAGTGCTCCAGACTTGCTCCCTCCCTAAAGCAGCTAAACACAGTTCTGATGGTGCCAACATTTGAAAATGCAGCATCATTTCATTACAAAATAGACTATGTTTATCAATCCAACTGGTGTTGGTTTATTTTGCCACATTTCATAAAGCTTTGGTAACTTGAGTTTTTCTAAATTATATCCTTAATTTTGAAAAATCCTGCATAAGTGAATCTCTCGAAGAATTAATGTTGCCGTTGTTTGTTTTTTTCTGAAGTATTCTAGTCTTTTCTTCCTAACATGTGAGAGAGCTGTAGAAGGCGTTTTGAATGGAAGCTGAGCAATGGCTCACAATGAGCAATGTGCAATCTGTTAAGTGTTGTTGTCTTAAATGTCTGTGTTATAAGTGATTTGGACTGTGAGGAAGTGAGAAGCTTTCTGCCAGGGAAAACAAAAAATCCTGAGAGGCTGATAATGTCTACTGTCCACTCTGAGGAGGACAGACATCCAGAACAACCTGGCTGTGGATGTTTTATAAAGCAGTTGGTTTCCTGTGGGTTTGTATGATCCTGTGGCCTGAAGATGCAGTTGGTTAGTTGTGGTTCCTTTAGACACTCTGATTCTGGAGGGAAAAAAATGGTCACTTAATACACCATCCTGGGAGCTGAAGCATAAGTGTGAAACCAAGGGTTATGTTGTGTACTCAGTAGCAGGAGGACTCGGAGATACTTAATAAGCAGGGTCTGTTATGGTGGGAGCATCTGAGTAGTGTGTAGGAAGGAGTGCACTTCCTTACTGGTACAGTAATCTACCTCCCAGACTTTGCTTTCCAGGAGGGCTTGTTAGGGTGAGCTGTGCCCAGACACAGCTTTTAGGGGTTTTTTTTGTATAGGAAACTCATTGGCTTGCTCTAAAAAGAGCGCTTAGGAGTGAATAGCACTTCACCTCAGTGTGGATGTTCAAGGTGACATGTGATTGGAATGAATTGGGAGCTCAGTCATTACTTGACAGGGCAGTCATTCATACCTGTTGAGAGTATTTTTAAGTAAAAGCTGAGAGGCTCAATTTATGAGGCTATTTCTGAGGATTATTGAGATCCCATGTTTTTGATACCAGAACTCTAATGAAGAACTGTTTAATTCAGATACATTTTCTGCCTTGCAAGGTACTGTGTGACTAAGTGGTTCCCCTTGCATTAGCAACTATTACTTGGATTTTAAAAGTTTGAATTTCGTGCAGAAGCTCTGTTTCTCCTGTAAGATAGCATGTTCCTTCAACAGTCAGGAAACATCAGATGACAGAAGAGGTTTCTTGGCACAAGATTGTAGCGGTTTCTGGTTTTCTGTTTGTCTTTAAGGAACTGTCATAAGGAAGCTGCATATGCTGTTTATAAAGATAAGACAATAAGAGATTTAAGTTTGGTAACTTATGTATTCCAAAAGCTAAGTGAAGACATGTAAGCTGAAGAAAACTGTTTCTCAGAGAATACAAGATTGAGCAATTTGTTTATCTAGCATTGTGTTGTTAATACCTTTAACGCTTCAGTCTTTGGACTTCATGGGTTTCGGTCTGCATTAATACTTGTAGTAATCAAGTTGCTTTTCCCCACCCTACCCCCTGACTACCAGACACTGCCATGGTATGTTACACTCAACCATTATATATTAAGAAAATTTCCCACTAGTACTCACTTCCATTTCAGCATTTATTTTGTCTATACTTAAGCAATCTTGCTCAATTTTTTTTCTCAGAAACTGAGTTTTAACTGTTACAGCCCATGGCATCAGTTTATGAAGTGATGATTTTAAAGAAATCTAATGTAGTGGAACTTGGTCATTAAATAGTTAAGTAAAGGACACTGTAAAGATTTTGGGGGAGAAAATTTTGTCTATGTTTCAGGATTTGTTTGAATACTTTTTCAAGGTAATTTTTACTGCTAGATAGCATTCTTCTAAAAAATAAACCTGATCTTTACACTGTTCCAGGCATTGTATGGTTTGTTTGTGTGCTTTAACTAGAAGGAAGCGAACATGAAATTGTTGTGCTTTGGAACTGTTGGTATAGCTTTTCACCCACTTTCTCAGTTTGAAAAAATATTAAGGTTATTTTAGTAACTACTACATAATTCTGAGAATTAATATTATTCTACTCTTGTCATTGGGCATACGTTGTAGGGGTGTTTATGCCATCTCTGCATGTTTTTTTCAGTGCAATGCGTGTGTTATTGTCCAAGTTACCACGACCGTGGATTGTTGACGAGAAAAAAGATGATGGTTACACTGCCTTACATCTGGCAGCTCTCAATAATCATGTGGAAGTGGCTGAACTTTTGGTGCATCAGGTAGGACTCTTTTCTCAGGAGGATTTAAATGTCATGCTTTGGTTAACCATCTGATGTGAAAGTAGTTGGCTGCTTTACGCCTGCAGTCGCAATGCAGAAGCAGTGGAGCAGGGAAGGACGTGTTGAGCTCTAAAGGTCAGACTTGCCTTTGAGATTGTTACAGTGGCCTCATGGTGCAGAGGGACTAAAAAATTTGATACCTAGTTTCATTCAACAGATTAACGTCTGTACAGTGAATAATTAAAGTATTTAATCAGTTCTGTTCTCAAATCCCCTAACTAGGAATCATATTCAGGGTCATAGTCGGTGTCCTAATGGACTGCTTTGCCTGTAGATGAATTGCTGGGATGATAACGCTCAATGCTTTGAATATCTTCCAGGGCAATGCTAACCTGGATATCCAGAATGTTAACCAGCAAACTGCTCTGCATCTTGCTGTTGAACGACAGCATACACAAATTGTTAGGGTAAGTATCTTATTTGCAGTAAGCCATATGGTTAATGGCATTTGACTAAAGCTGATGGTAGCTGTTAAAATATGGGTACTTCATGAACATTTAAAAAATTATTTGACAACATGTAGTCACTGCATGTTTGATGCATTTTGTTTAATTCAGAAGCCTGCCAACTTGCACAGAAGGTCAGTCAGCAATATGAACGACACTTCAGGAATGCTAAATTTTTGTACATGTACGTTATGGTTTCCTCTGTGTGGTTGCCAATTCCAGCATCCCTTCTTGTTAAGTAAGGAAGAATGTGTTCTGCTGTTACTTGTCTGGATCTTGTGGTGCTGTAAAGGGACCTTCAAATAACATTTCTGATGCCTCTTGCTTTATGAGTAATTATTCTTGCTTGTAACTTTTTCAAATTGTAACACAGAACATCTTTTTATGACCTTAACTAGTTTTCAGTCTCTGAGTGTTTAACATTCCCTGCTCTTAGCTTGGGAGAGCTATAAGCCGTAACAGTAGTACCTTGTTGGTGAAAGAGTCATCTAGTATGAAAGTAGGCCTACAGAGAGTTGTCCCCCCTATGCAGACCTGTATTCTGTTAAGCATTATTTTACCATAAGGATTCTCCCTCTCTGAGGGCTGATGGGTGTGATCCCATTACAGTGAAACATGTGATATGGCCCTATATCTGGAACTGCTTGCTACCAGAAGAATGGTTTCCTAGAGTCATTTTCACTTGCATCCTGCAAGCTATTTGGCAGCTGTGTTTGATGAACTCTTGTGCCCTTCTGGAACAGACAGAGTACCTGGGAATACAATATTAATGTAGCAGATGAGCAGGAAGGTAGGCATATAGAATAGCATGTGCACTGGACTGACATGCTAATATCTGAGAATGTTTAAGTGAATGACCCTGTAGAATATCCGTTTTTCAGACCTGGATTAACTTTAAGAAGTCCTAAAATAGCTCATGCAGCCATGCAAAGAACATGTTGGCTCCATATTTCAAAATTAATTCCTGTTGGATACCTTCCAGGGCTGGGTTTGTACCCTCAGGCATTTGTGGAATAGTGGTCAAAGGTAGCAGGGTTCTTTTAAAAGCCCTACTGCCGTGACAAAGGGTGGTGGTTTGCCTTTTTAAAAATTACTTCTTTTTAAACTTCTGCAAAGACTCTGAAATTCTATGGTAGTCAAGGATTCCAGGAGAAACTCAGCAGTGAAGAGCTAGTGGTAGACACAAGATATGAATATGAGAGAAAAAACTGGGCCAGAATAAATCCATTTAGAGAGTGTAAGAAGTTGAGACTAGGTTGTCTCAACTATTAGCTTGTTTTCTTGGTTTCACTTGTGGAAGAAAAGGTTGAGGAAAATGATACGCTGCGAATAATTGGAGGCAGATACTTCCTTGAAAGTTAGGCTTTGAATTCCTTTTAAGTTTTTTTTTTTGATTTAGCCAGTTCTAACGTCTGAGATGCTTTGGTTCTGAGAAGCTGAGCTCCTTGCAAGCAAATGGGTTCCAAAGACGGAGATCCCTCTTCATGTATTCCTGTTTTTAGATTTTGCCTTTTGTCTCTACTGTTAATCCCAATTTTGCAGAGTAGCAAAAGCTCAAAAACTAGAGTTAAAACCTCAGCTGCTGCCTACAGGTTTCTGAATGGTGACAGTGACACGGTTTGATTTTTTGATTTTTAGGGGCAGTTGGTATTTCTTTGTCATCATGTGTTGATTTGTTTTGTCTAACAGCGTATTTAAGAAAGTTCTGGTGGATGGAATTACGGAAGGGCTGTATGCACAGGCCATAGGAATAGGAGGGCCTGTGCAGCCTTGAGCTTGGTTTGTGTCATGTGACCAGGAATGGGTATCTAAAATTAGCCTTAGAGACAAGTCTTACAGTTCATTACTTTCCAAAGTGTTCTGAGAGAGTTTTTAGTAGTGTCATTGGTTTTTATGTCTTCTGCTGAATTAGGGTAAACCAAAGTACGTGCTTAACTACTTCACTAATGTGAAGATACAGTAAATTAAGTTGTAAAGTTTAGCATGGTGTGAAAGTGGTGATTTTTGAGGTCATTGAAACCTAACAGTAAAGAATATATACCTATCTAAAGTATTGCACTTATTGCTGTAATACATTACATTGTTTGTAGGCTGTCTTACAAGAATTAAAGTCTAAGAAAGTAGAAAGAATCCTCTAAAATTTTGCCTTTTGTAGCACTCAGAGAACAGTCAAGCATTAGGCTTCTGCTAAAATAAGGTTGATATTTGAGGCAGATAAATGTTTTGGTTGAGGGCTCTGAGCTCCAGGTGTGGAAAATAAATTTAAGTAAATTCAACTGTGAATTGCAGCAAGATAAGAGAAGCCCTTTTGAACCTCCTAGAGAATCCTAAACCATAGTTTTCTGAAATTAGTTCTAAATAGGGAGGTTTTTTTGTTTTTCTAATTTGGGTTCTCTCTCTTTTCAGCTCCTAGTCCGTGCAGGTGCTAAATTGGATATTCAGGATAAAGATGGGGATACTCCCCTGCATGAAGCCTTGAGACACCACACCCTGTCACAGCTCCGCCAGCTCCAAGACATGCAAGATGTGGGCAAGGTAGATACTGCTTGGGAGCCATCAAAGAACACAGTAAATAAACCATATTTATTTATTCCTTTTTTCCCCCCTGTATATTTGTCTCTTTGTCTAGTTTGTCTCATTCTGCACTGTTGGACTGGTTCATGGCATTTATGTAGACATTCTGCATTAAACTGCAGTGTAGGCAGAAATCATTTTCACATGAAGTCATTACCTTGGTTAATAAAAAGAGGGTTATGTAGTTGAAAAATATTTCTACAAATCTCTCTTCTATAGTGAGCGTGTGTGGCTGCCAAAAAAATCCAAGTAGCTTTTTTGGAAAGAGAATTAAACAGTATTACAGTACAGAATGAGACTGCAATAGTTTTCTGTGATTCAGCATCTTGCATGTCTTTATATCTTTAATTGTTTAGTTGCTTCTATAACTTTCTGAAAGTATGTTCTGTTAGAACAAGGCATTCTTAATTTTGTATGTTTATTGATATGTATATTTTTGACAGAGTTCATTTCAGAAATTGTGCTGCAGTAAGGAAATAGTCAAAAAGTCCCCAGGTAATAAAAGTCAGAATGTTTTACTGAAAAATAGAAACTCTCACACCCAAAAAGCTGTGTGAACACCATATGCAAGGGTGAACTATCTTATAGTTTACCTGAGAGACAAAGGAGAAATAAAATTCTGGAGCAATTTGGATTGAGAAAAACAAACAATTTTTTCTTCAGATATTAAAGAGGCACAACATAATGGTGGATCAGATCTGCTGAACCATTAATTACCAGTATAATATTTTTTCAAATTTCAACTGAGGTTGATGGTTTTGCATTTCACAAACACACCAACTTTATTAAAAACCTTTGTTCAAAACAATAATTCCACTGTAATTTTTTTTTTTTAAATCGGTTACTTATTCTCACTGAAATACACCAGAATAAGCTTTGAAAGAGATTTAAAATATGACTAGCATGTATAAGAAAATGCTTGTGTCCTTTTAAATGAGACGAGGAGCAGTTACTGCTCAGTTGTTTCCATGATCTGAAATGGACGCTGTGAGAGGTGGCCAGAATACTTTGTGTTCATGTATTTAACTGTGAAATGAATGAAAGGGAGATGAATTTTTTTTCTCTGATTCAGCATTTCATGAATTGGTTTCTCTGCCCAATCTTATTAATGGCATTCACAATGAAACTAGTGTTGTGTGTTGAGTTTTGAGGATTTGAACACAAGAAGCGGGGTTTTTTTCCATCACCTTTTAAGCTTCTCTTTGGGAGGATTTTGTTTTAGAGAATTAAGTTTTATTTCTAGTTTCATTTGACAAGTATCTTTGGTTTAAACTAAAAGTGTAATTTATTTTTTAATTTCTATTGAAGTAATAAGACAAAGGGCAGGCAAAAGATATCACGAGAAACAAAGAAAAAAAAATTCCCTCATCATTGTATCTCTGATCCCCTAAAAATGTTTTAAAGTTTTGAAAAATCATGATCAACCAATACCTCCTCTCCTTTATTAGCATGGTCGAACTACTGGTCGTTTCTTTGCACTTTGTTTAGTTGCAGAGAAAATTTTTGCCTGACTACCAAATTTGGGAGGTTTAAGTGGTGTGGAGAAGATAAGTTCCATCAGAGAGGAGATGAAAACTTGCTTGTTTTTATTTTATGTGAAATGTAAAAGATGGAGTAAATACACATGAAAACACTTTAAGATGATCCGCAAATCAAACTATCTTGAAAATGTTTTGGGAAAAACAGTAAATGAGAACAATTTGTGTACCTATCTACCTTTATTTAAATGAAAGTAAGGTAAAAATTGTATAAACTAGATTTTACCATTAAACAGTTTTAAATATTAAGCCGCCTTTGGCCCAAAACTGAATATCAACTAAGACAGAATCAAAGCTGTGAAAATATGTGCAGGCATCTGGACCTTTAAAGCTGTCCAAGGATACATTGGTAATTTGTCTTGTGTGGTATTGCAAATGCAGGTAATAGATAATAGAAGATAAATAGGATTAATAATTTAGCCTGGGAATCAGTAAGGCTTTCTTTTTGTAAATGCGATGACTTAAATTCAGGGTTTGTTTTGGGAGGTTTTTTATTATTCTTCATTAATTCTTTTAAAGGTTGGGAAATGTGTCAGATTTCATTAGGCTACGTGACAGCAACGCACCTCTGTAAATGTTTAGTATTTTAGAGCTCATTTTTGCTTGGCTAAATTTTAATTAACTTTGGACTGCTGTCTTAGAGATTCCAACCTACTGAGACCTGTAGGGTGCCTCTTTGTAGTACATAGTACTTCAACAAATAATTATTTCTATTTTTGTTTCAGTTGAATAAACTGAAAAAGAAAAATCTCACTTGCAGGATTTTAGTGGTTTTTTATATTTGATCAAGTTGATTGGACAGCAACTCACTGAAATTGTACAATTTGTTACTTTTTATTTTGACCACTGTTTAAAATATGAGACAATACTTTTTACTGATAATCATGTACTTATTTCGTAAATGGAACTATATGGAATGAATTCTTTAACATTGATTTTTTTTTTTTAGTAGTTCCTTCTGAATGCCAACATTAGGCTTGTTGAAACAGGCTCCCCAGGGAAGTGGTTGCAGCCCCAAGCCTGCCAGAGTTCAGGAAGCTTTTGGACAATGATCTCAGGCACCTGGTGTGAATCTTGAGGCTGTCCTGTGCAGGGGCAGGAGTTGAACGTGATGACGCTTGTGAATTCCTTCCAACTCAGGATATTTTATGTTATACCTAAAACAATTTTTGTCAGATTTCTTCAGTTGATTTTTTGCTAGACTACTTAAAATGCACATAGTGAACAATCTTGGTAGTACACAAAGCTCTACTCATTTTAGGTACCATTCTGAAAAACACTTCTGTGCTCAAGTGCTATGAGCAGTGAACCCCATTTCTTTAAATAATTTTTAAGTTTTCCATCCAGCATATTGTGGTGATTGTACAGCTGGGAGGAGGAGAAATTCTCTGAAGTGTAGTCACCACCACCACAAAAAAGTAATTTGAATTGCTTTGTTACAGATGCACTGTTCTGGCCTAGAGTACTTTTTATCCTAAATAAATTTATTATTCCCAGGGTCATTTTGTGCAATTTATTTTAATATAGGTGTCTTTCTGACCCTTAAAATGCTTTTAAGTGATGCCACTGCCTAAATCCTAACTTAAAAGAAAGAAACTAATGGGAAGTGTTTAGTGCTTCAAGGGTAGCTCACTAGTTACAATTACTTAGATGATATTTATACGGTTTTTGTGGATTACACTGAGACTTCTCCCTCACTGATGAATTGGCTGAGACTGGCCTGTGTTGATGCATTTCAGGGCTAGCCCCGTCCAGAGGTAGCTTGCTGCAGCCATACTGGGCACTAAGACGTAATGGATAATATTTTGTGCATGGGTTGTTTTTGTGGTGTTCTCCTCTTTGTGCCTGAAAAGTTGCAGGCTTCCTGAGAAATGTCATAGGATGCAGTGTTGTCCCAGTATTTTCAAACTGTACAGCATGCAGGGGCATTTTAGGACCTAAGGTTTTTGTGACTAATGTAGATGACTGTTCCGTGGTGACTCTGCCAAACTTGGAGCAAATCAGTTTCACTGGGTGTTGTACTGCCTTGGCTGGATTAATAACATGGTCCAAAGTACCAGGACTGAAGCTGGATAAAATCTCTGCTTCACTTCAGCCAATGCTGTAATTGAAGTGCAGAAAAATGGTCTCAATTGATAAATGAAAATTTTATGTTACCTGGACACCATAAAACAGTTCATTTTCGTAAAGCTGCTTTTCCTGGTATGAAGCCTTTGGAACTGTACTGTTCTTACCTAATCATAAGGAAGAATGTGGGATGAGTATCAGAATTCATAGTGACCTTCAAGAGTCTTGTAGCCTCAATGATACATATTGATATAAGAACTCCTAATTTTAAAAAGCCAAATGTATAGACCGAGGTTTAAAAAAATGCTTCCCTAGGCAACTGTGTTTCCTTGAGTTGGAGCTGCCCTGGCTTTGCCTAAGCTCTTCCTTTGAATACAGTGTAGTGTAGTTTGCTGAGGGATTCTTAGTGATGCCAGCAGTTCTGTGTTACATGTAGTCTGTGTTATACTTAATGCATGTTATCTGATCAAGCTTTAATACAAAAAGATGTTGGGAGCAGGCCCAGAATGCTCTGGAGTAGGAGAATCCTCTCCTTGCTGGGCTATGATGGTGAGCCTTCTTAGAGTTTCTGGCTGCCCCTGTGAAGCAGTAACACAAGGATACAGTAACAGCTGTAAAAGGGCAAAGTAGCATTACGTGATTAGTCAAGAAGGACAGTGTATGAGTGTTAATCCATCCAGGCTGAGAAAGACTGAAATTTGCTTACTTTCTTGGGCAGGTACTTTACTTGCTAGACTAAAAGTAGATGTGCGTTCATTTCTCTGCTCAATTGTGTTTTCAGTCTGAGTGCGGTGGTAGCGTTTTGTCCGAACTCAGCAATTTGAGTATACTGAAGTGTGTTCTGAATATACCCTCTGGAACTTTGCCCTTTACAGTGCTTGCATAGAAGGACAACCACTTCACACGTGAGTATAGGTGTTCAGGAGATTGAGTGCTTCAGTAGTGGAAGTATTCCTTGCTGAATTTTAGTTCCTTAAGGGAAAACAGAGTATAGCTGACTCAGAATGAAGCAATTGTTTTGATTTTAGTTCTAGAGACTCTTCCTTGGGCTTACAGATTTATGCATATATGTGCATGTGTGCATGTCAAGTAGCTTTTCTTTAGCCAGATGATTCTTAACTGTTTAGAGAGTCTTTCTTGCTTATGTGTTTGTTTTCTTTCAGTTAATAATGGGACTTGGCACTCAAGGAGCAGAGAAGAAGAGTGCTGCATCTATTGCCTGCTTCCTGGCAGCCAACGGGGCTGACCTTGGCATTCGTAACAAGAAGGGTCAGTCCCCTCTCGATCTCTGCCCTGATCCAAGTCTCTGCAAAGCATTGGCTAAATGTCACAAAGAAAAAGTCAGGTTTGTATATTCATAAAATACAGTTTCCAAATCCCTGCTTTCCACACATTAACTGATTTATTTAAAATGTTGTGCCTTTAATTAGCAATAGCTAATGAAAACATGCAAGAGTGGGGGTTTGGTGGGGGTTTTTGTGTGTAGGTTTTTTGGTTTTTGTTTTGGTTTTTTTTTTCTTTTAATTCTTTAGGTTTTTATGGTACATTGAATGCTATTCACAAATACGTTAATTGAAACTTACCCAAGTCTTAGAGGACTTTCACGCATATTAATGTGGGAAGGGGGAGAATGGGAAGGTGACAATCTTCAGGTGGAGGTTGGTAGAACTTCATAAGGGGGTCAGGGGAGAATCACCGGAAGAATAACTAAGCATTGCAAACCACTTGGCTTAGGAAATTATGAAATCTGTCCATACAAGTTTTAATGACTGAAATGGGCAAAGCCCGATATAACCTGATATGAATTCAGTGTTGATGCTGCTTTGAGAAGGTGACCTATTTAGTACCTATTAATCTGTATTATTCTGTAAAAAGAGAACCAGGGGGTAGGTCTGATGTCTTTAGGAATTACTATTTCCGTGAAATACCATGTTATCAGGTCCATGCAGTATCAGATGGTTCACCTTGTCGTAGTTGTGTTCCACCTCCGTTGCCATAAATTACTCTCATCCTTAATTCCTGTATGGAAATCAAAACTGTATTTCTAAAATGTGACAAAGAGAGGCTGTTTTTACTGTTGTTTCCCTGGTAAGGAGTAAGGTGCCTATTTCCTTTCGAATCTGTGTGTGTGTGTCCATCTGTCCCGGCCTCTTCCCTCGGCTGTTCCTCTCGCCGCCTTTGGCGGGCGGGCGGGAGCGGCGGGAGGTGGGGCACTCGCGCCCTCTGCGGGCGAGCGGAGCGCAGCGCGGAGCTCCGGCCCGGGCTCGGGCACCGCCGGGCACTGCCGGACATGGGGCCGGGCGAGGCCCAGGTGCTGCGTGGGCGGATCGGAACCACAGGGCATGTCTCTGTTACTAAGGCAAGCTCTCAGGATGAAAGGGAGCGGTTTTTGACGTTCACGACACACTATCCTGACATGTGTGTCCTGTTTCTGTACGGTCTTTTATCTGAGTGTGTGACCTTGCATTCCAGTGTCAACTGTACTGGAAAAAGGCAGTTCAGATTGCTTTATGGTCATCCATTGATGCCCGAGTGCATAGGAGTGTATGAGCAACCAGGTGATGAGTATTCTAAATTAAGTGTGGATTTTTTTCATTCTTAAGAGTTTGATTGCAAGGTTTCTTTTTAGTGGCCAGGTTGGTTCCCGAAGTCCGTCTATGATCAACAATGATTCTGAAACCTTAGAAGAATGTATGGTGTGTTCAGACATGAAGAGAGATACTCTGTTTGGCCCATGTGGCCACATTGCCACATGTTCTTTGTGCTCACCACGGGTGAAAAAATGCCTCATCTGTAAAGAACAAGTTCAATCTAGGACAAAGGTAAAAACCTCCAAAGTTTATTGGTTCTTTCTTTTTTAAGGGAAAAGTAAAAAAAGAAAAAAAGAAAAAAGGAGGTCAGGGAAATATTCAGCTTATTTTATGTGGTATTATGTCTTACACGTCTCTCTGGATGGAATTAATTTTGCATCATAATGATATCTTGCTCTTTTCTGTTTGCCTGTCATACCTACCTCTCCCTGCCTTGTAATGTCTTTATTCTTCAGGTCCTCAGAGTTCCTAATACAGTCACCAGAGGATGCTTTCTTGAAATAGAGTATTTTCCCTCTGCCATGGTATTCTTTTCTTCGTGTTAAGATAAATTGCTGTTTTTTCTGAAGTATAATTTCCCTCAGTAATATTTAGTTCTTCTGAGTTCTTTTATTCCTTAGGGCTGCTTGAAAGATGATTTGGCTGTAAACTGAGTTAATATGTGCTTGTTTTTGTAGTTAATAATTACTTTCAGCTTTCACCTTCTCTTTGTTTGAAAACATGAGTTTCATTACACCATCTTTATTCTTCAGAGTATCAACCAGTCATGCCCTATTTTGGAGACCAAGGTTTCTCAAGTGGTTACTCCCAAGTAGTTTTGTCTATATGGGTACATCCCCCTTGCTTTTCTGTTTGAGTATTACTTTATTCCTTGTAATCACCAAGTCTTGAACTGGTTTTTTTTTAGCTGTTAAAAAAAAATCGTGTTCTGCACTTGGGTTTATGTTTGGTTTTGGTTTGGCTTTGGAGTTTTTTTTGTTTGCTTGGGTTTTGTTAGCAGTTTGGGTTTTTTGGGGGGGTGGGGGTTGGGGTTTTTTTTGTTTGTTTGTTGGTTTTGGGTTGTTTGTTTTTTGGGGTTTTTTTGTTGGTTGATTTTTTAGGAAACAATTTTTTTCCCCCCAGACATATTTGATTAGTCTGCTTCTGTGGCATGTTGTTTTTTTCCTCCACCTCAGAGTAAATATAAGAATTGTAAATATAAATTTGTACTGTTTTTACTACTCACCTGCTTATTCTTCTTACACCATTCACTGTTCTCCACTGTATATGTTCAAAAGCCAGATGTTAACATAGTGGGAGCTCCTTTTCTCTAGACTTTATAGTCAGTGAAAGGGTTCTGCCACCAGGTGATTTGGAGCAGCAAAGTGAGGCTTCTGCCCCTACTCATCTGTTTAAAGAAGCTATGGAAATCAGCTTTCCCAGGTGAAAGCTAAGCTTTGTGGATAACCTTCCTTTGATTTCTTTTGCTGAATTAGTTTGAGAGATTGAAATATCTGGTCAATACTTCTGTTAAACTTTTCTGTATAGAAACTTACCGTAATATCTACAAGGCTAAGCAATGAATGAATCAGGACAAGAGTTCTATGAACTGGAAGGGGTGGTCCAGGCCAGTATAAATGGAATTGTATGTGATGTCTATGATCAAACTATTCATGCCTCATCCCTGGCAGTGTTCAGGGCCAGGTTGGATGGGGCCCTGAGTAACATGGTCTAGTGGAAGGTGTCCCTGCCATGGCAAGGGTTGGAACTGGAGGATCTTTAAGGTCCTTTCCAACCCAAAACGTTCAATGATTCCATGATAAATACAGCTCTCACATTAAAGCACTTGAGAAACCCTAACCCAGAATATTAAAACATTTCTGTAGAAGTACCTTTTAAGTGAGTTTCATAGGATCATAGAACGTTGGGGCCTTTAAAATCAGTCGTGTAACTGACATCTAATACCCTGCAATGAACAGGGACATCTTCAATGTGATCAGGTTGCTCAGAGCCCTGTCCAGCCTGACCTTGAATATTTCCGGGGATGGGTTATCTACCACCACTCTCAGTAACCTGTTCCAGTGTTTCACTACCCTCTTCATAAAAAGTTTCTTTCTTATATCCAGTCCAAATCAGCCTTCTTTTAGTCTAAAACTATTACCCTGTATACTACTGGGGTAATGGGCCCAGCAAAAAAGTTTGTTCCCATCTTTGTTATAAGGCCCCCTTTAAATACAGAAAGGCTGTAATAACATCCCCCCATAGACCTCTCTTCTTCAGGCTGAACAACCCTGATTTAGGTATATGTGGTGGAATAAAGAAGGAGAAAAGAATAAAGAAAGAGAAATGTATGCTGTCCTAACTGCTTCTCTGTGCCTGTCCTTGTACTGAATTTGTAAAAACTGCCAGCAAATATGTGCTCCTAGAAGTTAGTGTTGTAACTCATTTAAGTTGCATTTTGAGGTGCTGAGTTAGTTTGAAAACCCCGCTAGATGGAGATTCTTGAAGTCCACGTGCCTTGCAAATTGATCTAGAGAGCAGGAGATAAACTTTATTCACATGTGTGTGTTGTTCTTGACAGATTGAAGAATGCGTAGTGTGTTCAGACAAAAAGGCAGCAGTGCTCTTCCAGCCTTGTGGTCATATGTGTGCCTGTGAGAGTAAGTAACTTGACAAAGCCTCTTTCTGAAGTAATCGTGAAGCAGAACATTTTTAATCAGACTGCTAAAAGATCATGAGTAATCTGATTTCAGGTTCAATTTACTTGGTAGTCTGGTGTGATCATCAGAATTTTTGGTATTATTTGTCATGCTGGTAATAATTGGAGGACAAAGTGGAGATTTTCAAAAATTTAGAAAGCAGATTCTCTTTCATCTCAATTATTAGGCTTGCTCACATTATAGAAGCCTACTGTATATCATTAACATTTTGGAAGTAGTCAGAATTAATTTTGTTGTTTTGTTACAGCTTCTTGAGAGCATTCAGATATGCAAATTGTGTTTTAAAAGAATATTGTTAATAAATACTTGGTATGCTTCATTAATAATTGAGTCATTTGCGCAAGGGCTGTATTTTCCCCCAAAAGTCACATCTTATATCTTTGCAAAGAGCACCGGTTGTTTCACTTTGATTTATCCTGTGTAGTGAAAAAATACATAGGAGATCTTCAGAAATTTTTTTGTTTTGAGTGTATGTGGGAGAGAATGCAGCTATCACCTTGTCTCCAGACATTTCAGGGCTTTGTTGAAGGGACATTTCCGTAGAGAAGAGCAGTCCTTATTGATGAGGATCTACATAAGAGGGAAGGTAATCATTCCCATGAGTAACTGCTTACTTGGTCTTGCTAAAGAAGTCTGGTTTCTTCCTCTGTTCTGGCTGAGGCAGCTGACATTGTATCACTGACTATAGCTGTCCTGATCTGGCCTCTTTCACTGTCTGCGGCTGAAAGATGATGAGAGAAGTTTTTTTGAATCGCTTCCCAAGAAAGAAGACAACAAAAAGATTGATTACTGTGGTGAAGGATTTCAGCAGTGCAATACACATTACCAAGTCTAAGCTGTAACAAGGACAGCAAGATTTAACGGTTGTAGATGATTTCTTTCCAAATTTTTTTCTGGACATCTTGTTCAAGCAGGATGAGAGAGAGTCTTCAAGTTTGTGTATTTTGTAGGACCCACTCTCTTGATTCACAGTAACCTTTCAGCATTTATGAGACAATAACTTGCCTTTTGTAGAAAAAATTACAGCCCCCTTTCTAGGATTATGTCAAAAGATGTTAGTTTACTCTTAAGGATAAAGAGCTGCACCTCTTTGCCCCTGGAGCATTAGGACAGTTAGTGAGATCCTTTGTTCTAAAGAAAAAAGCAGATGGCCAGGACATTCTTGGAAGTTCTGGTCTCAAATGTGTGATTACCTTTTAACTTTTGTAATTCTTGTACGCTAGACATCCATTTGGAGAAAGAAGAACCTGTTCACTTGAAATATCTTAAAAAGAGATAGGAAATAGATCTACTTTGAATCCCAAACAGGGCATTTTTTAGATGTGATTTGCAGAAAATTATGTGAAGATAAACTCAAGTAGTTCTTTGTATTATAAGCATCTGTTAAATCATTGCTGTATAGTTACTGTGAATAAACAAACTCACTCAGAGTTGCACGATTCAGAGTTGATTTATTTCTCTGTCCTCTCAGATTGTGCAAGCTTGATGAAGAAATGTGTACAGTGTCGAGCAGTGGTTGAACGAAGAGTGCCTTTCATGATGTGCTGCGGAGGGAAAGGTACAGAAGATACCAGTGATGATATTTGTGAGTGACTCCAGAGCCCATACTCTTTCACGTTCCTCCACCAACTTATTCTCATTCTCTTAAATGATCTGAATCTTTCTCTCCTTTCTGAAGAAAAGTTTAATGAAAACAGTGTTAACCCAGGTATCCATTTGCTGTTTGCACTACTTTCTGCATTGGTAGCAGCAAATGGGGTAATACCACCAGTCATTACACTGGAGAATTGCTTCCAGCATTTAGACTAGAAACCAAAACAGGTGTGATGACTTGGCCACCTACTAAGGCCCTAAGAAGTAAAAGCTCAAGATTGTCTGTAATTGTGTAAATGAGCAAACAAATGTATTTTTTTTTTTTTTACCTGTGGAACTCTGAAGGAATGGTAAGTATTTTGCATCTAGGTACAAGCAACTTTCCTGACAGAATGTCCAGTTTTACATCTCCTGCTCTGACTAGTTTTTAAACTTCTTGTGACTTCTTTGAGTAATTTCTATGAATTATTTTTATTTGCTCTGTGTGTATATATGTGGTACACAGTATTTCAGTTGAGTTTATGGGAATTGGAATATTAGTTCATTCTTATAATAATGTTCTGAAATAGATAAATATAAGAATAATAATTAAAATGAGGTTTTCAATACTCACACTGGAAATTTAAGACTTGACAATTTTTCTGTTTCATATAGTAATATTGCTTCCCAGATCAGTCAAATATAGGAATATTAATCTGAGCTTGTTCAAATTTTGAACAAACTACTTCTGAGACACTTGTGCAATTTTGAACACCAAAATCATTTCTGTAGATAAAAATTCATTTAAATGTGAAAGGATTTGGCTTTTTTTTCTTTAAACACGGGCAAAAAATATTTATGTCAGGAACGTCACTGGCAAGAATTCTGAGAACATTAAGGGACTACAAAGATCATTATTGTGGAAATACTTGTCAAAGAAGTGTTGCCACTAAACGCAAAGAAATTCTTTGTTGAGCTGCAGTGATGGTGTAGTGAATTTAATTACATTATCAAAGATGTTTGACTAACATTATTCCAGATAGTTGAAAAATTGTAGCTGTGACACTGGAAGTAATTATTCCTGGTTCATTAGATTGCTGCGTAATCGCGTGTCTTTATTTTCTTTACGTTACAGCAAGTGGAAACATTCCAGTTTTGCAGAAAGACAAAGACAACACTAATGTCAATGCGGATGTACAGAAGCTGCAGCAACAGTTGCAAGACATCAAGGAACAGGTAAAAGTGCTTGATAAAAATTGTAAGGACCCCTAAGCTAATTGAAAAAGCCAATTCATCCTCTATTAGTTAAAGCAAAATGAATGTTGAAGTGCATCAGCTCTTGAACTTAAGTTAAAAGACCAATATTTTCTGTGTCATGTGGCTTGTATATCCTCTATGTATGGGGTAAAAAGAAAAAATCAAGTGGCCATGTTTGATAATCCATCTGTTAGAGCATGTATGTTGATGTGACTAAAAAAGGATTCTCTGCCCAGTCAGTACATGCTCTGTTTAGCTGACCTGAGTCTGTAGGAAACAGCAGAAGCTGTTTTCACAGAACAGTGATAAAAATAGATACTCTTCACTGTTCTGTACCTACCTTAATCTTGACTTGTCTGTTCGTTAAGTGCCTTGGAACAATGGTTGACAGTTATCTGTCATATGAAGGGTGTAGTGAACACACTCTTCAAAAAACTCTGTGACTGCAAAGTTAAAACTTTGAAATTACTGTGCGTGTAATTCGAATATTTGGAATTTAAATGTTAAGGTTTATCTTCTGTAATGATGTATAGTGTTTGCAGATCTTTCAGCAGTAAGGGATCTGGAGTATCTGACTATTGAATGAGCTTACTCTCTTAGAACCCTGATAATGTGATGTTTTGCTTCCCTGTGTATAACACAATTGGAAGAAACCTTTCATGGATACAGGAAACTGAGGTGTTCTAGCTTGCCTTTTCCTCTAGCAGGCTTACAGCAGTCTGTAATACTTCAGTGGTGGCAGCATCACATCTAGTCCTGGTAGTTGTTGGCTTCAGCTGTTCACATGCATGAAAGCAAGGGCTAGAATGTTTAGATTGCCAGTTTTAGGGCCTATGACTGTAAATGCCTTAAATTTGACAGCTGATATGCTCAACTGAATTTCTGTGAAGAGCTGTTCCTGTCATATGGTGACTGGGCCAGCACCCCAGTAACAGAAATTCAGAACAGTTTCCTGTGTAGTTTTTATCTGTGAAGAACATGCAGATTGAAAATTGTCATTTGAAAATGCATGTCTGTCTTACCT
This sequence comes from Falcunculus frontatus, assembly GCA_013398115.1. Taxonomy (NCBI): domain Eukaryota; kingdom Metazoa; phylum Chordata; class Aves; order Passeriformes; genus Falcunculus; species Falcunculus frontatus. The sequence goes on along the minus strand of VZRV01007784.1, from coordinate 607,954 downwards.
AGAAACTCCAGATGTTACAGTCATGTCTGATGTCTTGCATCTACTCTTTAGCTTCTACTTTACTTTTTAGCGTTGAATGGAAGGAATAAGGTTACTCTTTTGGTGTTTGAAATGATACATGCAAAAGATGCAGACGCATGCTTAAATGCAAGTAATCTGTTTTCTTCAGATACATTTTTTCTGGGTGCTTAGGAGTTACAGAAGATTAGATTTCTGTTTGGGTATGCTGATATTCTTATGTGTAGGCACATGAAAAAAAAAATTTGTTACAGTTTTTCTTCTTGATTAGATGGGACATCAGGGAGTTTTTGTCAGTTTTCCTTAGGTGCTGTTTTATTCTCTATGATTTTGTCTAACCTTTGGGATTTCCTAGCCAGCAATCAGAATTGTTCAGTGCCTCTGACTAGAAAGAGATGGATCTGGTCATTCCTTGTGTGCCTCTTGGCTTGAGACTCTTGAGCTTTCTTTAGTGTCTTTTGTGCATAGTCTTGTGACAGGGCAAGTTGTATAGCGTACTTGTGAGTAGCAAGTCGGATTTGATTAAAATTGATCATCTCATCTTTTAAATTTGTGCTTGAAGTTATGCACACCATTCCACTGTAGTTGTGTATTCTTTTGATTTGTGCTGTAACAGTTCAGTCTTCATGTTCAATTGATATTTTTCTACTTAAAATTAATTTGTTCTCTTTCAGCAGGTATAAGCCTTTGTTTCAACTCATACCTTCAATGATAATCTAATATGTTAGTGCAGCAAGCTTTTAAAACTATTTCTCGTGCCAAGCAGAAGTGATGCTGATGTCAACAGAATCTCCCACATCTGATGACCACACCATTCTTCAGGGATTCCCTGAATGTGAACCCTTTTGATTGTAATTGCAATACATTCACTCCATTTCATACATAATCACCCTCATCCATCTAATATCTTATGTATGTTCCTTCACCATACTTACATCACTTTCTTCTTCCTTAAAAATAAATTTATTTTGTCACTGTGCACCTGTATATTATTGTAAAAACTATTTTTGATCGTGAGGAATTGATACTTCAAGCCGTTTAAAACACCTTGTTAGTGACAAAAAAATTATTTGAATTGCAAACCCAATTCTACTTAAGGTGCAATGAGCACTTTTCCAGAATACTTACCTGAAGAAGTAATTCGCATATAGAACAGACATAGTGCCTTTTTATACAATTTGTTTTCCTTCAAAAGATAGGAGTCAAATGTTTCAGGCAGATAAAAAATGGGATTTCATGCAGAGGATGTTCTAACAAACTAATAGTACAATAGTTACAGGTGCTGCTTATTTCTCACTCTGTATTTTCTACTGCCCAAATGGGGCATAAGGCTTGCAGTGAACTTTCTTTCACTGTAAAAGTACATGTAAAATGGTGGTTAAGTAAGGAATTCTCCTTCATAGTTGGATAAAACTCAGTTATCTGGGCTTGTACCCCACTGGGAAACTGCTGAACTAATTGAGAAAAGCCTGTCAGAATAGAATTGTGTAGCAAACAGGAAGCTTCTTGTTCCTGCCAGCAGAGGTCTCCTACTTGGGTGAGGTTACTTAAGTGTTAAGATAGTATCATGTTGAGAAATTAAGCAGCTAATGTATTTTATATACTCTGCTTTTGTACTAAGCAAGAGAAATTCGGCAGTTTTCTAATACTGCATATCTATAAAATGAAAATGTTGGGCTTTCTGTGCATTACTGAATGAAACAGTTCGAAGTAATGGTGTTACAACAGATTTTATTTTTTTATTATTTCTGAGTCCCTTAATGGATGTTTTCATTTTTAAATGATGGTGTAGCATTTGGAGAGAAACAAACTCTAGTAACTTCAGCAATTCTGACATTACATTTAGACAGAAAAGCGAATAATTAGCTAAAACATAGAATAAAGGCTACACATTGGGTATTTTCCCAAAGATAAGGTTAGTGTTTGTTTTGTCTGTCCTTTGTGAAAGGTCATCATGTCAATGCTCTCAGGTTATAGATACTTGTCACACAGCTGTATATTCATTGCATTGGAAAGAGCTGTTTCACTGATGTCTGAAGTCTGTGATTTACTGAAGGAAGAATACTCTAAAGGTCCCACTGATGTATGGGATGTGAAGGTGGTGACTTAGTGTGAATGGAAAAATGAACAGGACTGACAGACAGTCTTCTGTAAAGTTTTAGTTTGAGAATGTTTTGTTACAGTACTATGGAAATTCTGGCAAAGCTGGAGCACACCCCCCTTCAGGGTTATTTTTGAACATAAATTGACTTAAGGTTTTACCTTAAGTAAAGGAAGTTTTATTTTCCTGCTAGCACATTATACTAGTATCCGGGAGATTAAAATAGTAATTTGGCCAGATTCCATGCCAATTTAAACTCTTAAGCAGAATTATGCTGAATTTTTTTGGTGTTTAATTAAGCTATCTACCCTAGGAAGTAATACTTATTGATTTCATAGAATATGTGCTTTAGGGTTATTCTGAATAGGGTAACTCGGTATGCTTTCTCTCTCATGCAATGAACAAATTGAAGTAAAGCCCTAGTGATGAATACGAAAACAAGTTACAGGTGCAAGATGGTGATAAAATGAATTTGTATTTAAATTATGAGCCTTGTCAGTATTTCATGTTATGTACGAGATCAACATTTATAATTGTTAGATATATGTAGTATGTCTCAGATCTGAGGACGTCTTAGATTTGATTTGATCTACTATAGAATGGTCTTAACAATTTTCATCTGTTGTAACATCTCTTCATTTACTAACATTTGATAAACTGTTATAAATGAAATCCTAATAGGGCTGCAGTATGTTTATGGTGAAGGAACATGCCTTACGAAAACTTCAATTTCTGCACATGACAAAAGGTGAAGGACATTGTTCCTTAGTGGCTTGGTACAAAATGAATTTTGCTGTTGAAGAACTTAAAAAGACCTTTTTTGGGCATTGGCTATAACTTTACCTTCAGCAATTAAAACTGATTTTAAAAGTTTGCTGTGCTGCTGTTACAAGTTAAGATTACAGATTTACTAAACTGTTCTTTATTTGAAACTTGAGGTGTTCCTTTGGTTGAAAATCTAGATAACTTCCACAAACAAAGTACTAAATTTTTACATATTATGTTGATTATACAACATTTTTATTCCTGCTGTTGTTGTTGAGTCCTTGGTGTTTAAAGGTAAGTATATGAATGGCTAGAATGGCCTGAGAAAAAATTAGTAAATCATTACCCAAGCATTGCATACATCAAGCTGTTTGTGTTTTGTTCCCTGGAATACTACATGACATAAAGGAGAATGTTTCTGGAGAATGTTTTAATGTTGCAAACTTGGGTAATGATGTTGAAAATATGTCAGCCTACAACTAGATTGCCTCAATTAAAGGAATCATATTTAGAAAAAATCTACATGGTTGTTTGTGTCATGATGGAGTAAGAAAAGCCCATATATTGTAAATCAATGTGGAGTAAAAATGGGATTTAAAGAAACCCCAGTTTAGCTTAGTGGCTGGGTTATGCTATGGCAATAATCTGCTATGCTTAGGATGACATACTTGTTAAATTTCAACAATTAATATGTTGCATATTCAATACTGTGTAACTACTGCCACTGACTGTAACCTGTCGAAATCTTTTCCAGACTATGTGTCCTGTCTGTCTGGACCGCCTGAAGAACATGATCTTTCTGTGTGGCCATGGAACGTGTCAACTTTGTGGAGACCGAATGAGCGAGTGCCCCATATGCCGCAAGGCAATTGAGCGGAGGATCCTTTTGTATTAAACAGGGCCCAGTGTCTTTTACTAGCTTGTGAAAGAGTTAAGGACATGTTGATGGTTTAAATCTCTCTAAGTTTGAAAGGCAGTAAAGGGTTTTAATGAAAACATTTCTAATACTGTAGCACAGGTTCATTACATAGTAATGGTTTAAGGACTGTGAAATACACCAAATAAAAGAAACAGTATTTGAACAGTCAGCTTGTAGCTTTACTCTTGAAGAACATCTAAGCCTAATGCTAATTTAAAGCAGTCTGTTTTTCATTTTCTTTGTCTTCTTCTTCCCCTTAAAGTTTAAAGGGACAATCTTATTTTGGTTTTGTTCATATGTATCATGTATGTATCAGATGTCAAGTGATGTAAGGGAATTTTTTTTTATATTGTCAATTACTACCAAACATAAATATTTAGGATTTTTTTTTGCTTTAGGCTTTTCTGGAGAGTGTCAGTGTTTCTTATGACAGGAATTTCTGATTCACAGTAATTTCTGTCTTGAAAAATCAATACAAAATATGTACACAGTAGTAATAAATATACTATTCCCATAAGGTCAAGCCTCAGAATACAATATTAAGGTAATTCTGATTTTATGATGTCCTTTGTTCCTGAGGATGGGTTGTGTAGGAAACAGGAAAAAGAAAAATGTTTTAGAAACATTATGTTTCTAAAACTGCACTTTAGTCTGACAGGTTCAAGCTAAGTAACTTAAATAGTGAGCTTCATAATTCTGCTAATTACTTGACTTTGCAAGGAATTGCTTTTAACTTGAGTAGAAAGGAGAACGTTTGAGCAGTGGGTCAGTTATCCCTTTCAGATGAGTGAATTTGATCAGTTGTGGAGAAACATATACGTGTGGAGCCATTTAAAAATTATGGGTCTGTTTAATTCGGGGAAAAAAAAGATTCTGCAAGATTTCCTTTCTTTTTAAGTGAGTTTTATTGTCTCCAGGAAAACAGTGTCAACAGCAAAAGAGAATATTTAATATTGGTTATTCATCTAAGTGGGGTGTTAACACCAGAACTTATCTGTGAGCATTACTGAGTAATACTGCAAATGAGGATATTGCTGACAGAACAGTGAATTTTGTGGGCTGTGCCTAGTTGAGCTGAATTTGGCTGAAGGAATTTGCTGTCACTGATGTGATAAAAAACTGCTCCTGACCCCCAAAATAAATGCTAGTCGGGGACTGCAAACTATTAACATTTTGAAAACAAAGGCATTCTTTCATCCTTTTTGGTGGTAGAAGATAGCTGATTTAAGGATCTCTTGTAGCTAAAAGGATTATGTGCTTACTCCTAAGTGATTCAACAGTTTTCTGAGTGCATAGTTCATGTAGCCCTTTGCCATTGTGCAGACTTCATTTGGACGTGCTCTTGCAGAACAATAAAGAAATCCATGCTGGAGTCACTTAGGTGCCTTACTTGCAGCTAAGATGCATTTATCGTTGAATTCTCATTGCATATATCAAAAATGTGGACAAAAGGACAGTTCAGGGAAAGATCCAAGTAAGTATAAAGATATAATTGTGGTCTTTTCAGATAAATCATTCTGTCTTCTGAAGCTTATGTTGATATGCCTGAATTGTGCAAACATTGGCAAACGTCTCAGAAGACTATTACTAATAAACTGTAAAGATAGACAAACCTTAAAGCAATAAGATTTAAATACTGAATAAAGTTTTCCAGGAAACCGGTACAGTGATATATTGGAAAAGTGTATGTGGAGTGGCTTTTAACACCATGAAGTGATGTAATTCACAGCCTTACAATAGCCATCTTTAATCCTCATCTAGCATTCCAAATGTTCCTCATTATTTTCAGTGTTTTTTCATTGGACACAATCGCAATCCAGAGTCACTGTAGTAGCCTGTTTTATTTTGTATACTAGTGGTCATCTGTTCTCAGATAATCTGCATCTGCATTCTTGGACAAATAAAGTAGCCTTCCGTTTTTTTGCTTCTTGGTTCCTATTCTAAAATATCAAGATTTCAAGGAGTTTTGGAAAGTTTTTGATATAAGGCCTCTTTTCAGTTCAGCATTTTATATCTCCACTTGAACTCCACGTGCATCTTGAGTGTTCATTGCAATTTTCTTTTGGCCGATATGCACATCGCTAAGGTTTTTAGTTTGGTTTTTTGGGGTTTTTTTTGGTAGCATGTTTTACAGCTGAATTTTCTATAGTAGGCTTCAGTTTCTTGTCAGGCTTCCCCTGGAAATACTTCTATAATAGGATGTGCCATTTGATGATCCATTCTGAGTTTTAGTCGGTAATGCATTAGATTTGTACCTTGGTTTCCTATGTCTCTGGCAGACATATTTTGTCCTCTTAATTCCTCAAGGGGACCTCTGCAAACTTGTCAGCACAGATGCAGGGTGGATCTCTTCTTGTCAATGCAACTCAAAACTGCAACCTCATTACAGCAGTTTGCATTTTCCTAATTCTTTTTTGCTGGAACAAGCCAGAGTTACTTGAAAGTATTCCAACTTAGTATCAGTTGAATAATTCAGCTGAGTTAGAACAGATCTGAAGCATCCTGGGTAGGAAACTGGAGTTGAGTGTTAGGTATTCCTAGTCTGCAGGAGACACATACTTGTAGCATAGATAGGTAAATGCTGTGTTACGCTTGTCCTCTCAAACAGAGAAGATATAAGTTTCTGTTTAACACCCTCAGTACTTGAATACCATCACAGTCCTATGGAAACGGAGACAATGACGGAAGGTTTTGCTGTAGGAGCAGCTTTAGTCTCCTATTCTGCAGTCACAGCAGATGTATGTGACTGCATAGGAGTTTGTGACTGGACTCATTCAGCAGTGTTGTGTGCCAGTTGAAATTGAAGTATGTCAGCTTGATGCTATTTCGGTGCCAAGAAAAACAACTGAATTAGAAAAACTAAAAAAGCTAACCAACGTGCTTGAATTATTTATATAGGTCTCTTATTGAGAGGTGGAAGAGCTGTATCTTGTCTGTAGATGGCGATAGAATTTGCCTTTCAAAAAAATTAATGAGGAAAAATGTTTGCAAAATCATTTATGGAAATAGATAATTATATTGAGACCCTCTCTTTGCATTCAGATGTAGAAGGTGAACTAGTGTTGAGGAACCCAGTAAGCTCATTCACTTTGTTCTGTTGTTATCTGTGTAATGTGCACAGAGTGCAAATGTTTAATTGGATAGCACATATTTGAAGGATGAGAAGTTCACTTGAAAGCCAAAGGGGATCATAACAAGTAGTAGAATTGAGGAAATATCACTGTGCATCTGTCTTCAGCAAGAGATTAAAGTCTAAATTTCACCTGAGCAAAGTGAAAATTAGAAAAAATCAGTAAGGCATTTATCTCTAATTTACTGTAAAATCGTAGAATGTAATGGTTGTAAGGTTTGTTACGTCTATCACCCAGCATTTAATAGCAATTTTGAAATTAGATGGAGTGAAATATCTCCATTTGTTTCTTGAAACAAGTAACAAGACACCTAAAAATATGTATTGTTCATTGTGAGGTATGCTCAGATGTTTAAGTAAAATACTTTCTTTTCCATTCGTTAAGAGACATAAACAGTCATATCACTACACAGTGATTTAAAGTGTAAAGACAGCCTAAGAGGTTGACAGAATAAGCTTAATAGTTGTAGATTGTTAACTTTTGTGTAACTATGTTTGACCTTTTTTTTCCCCCCAAAACTTGTGTCGTCACTTACTGTAGCCCAAGCTCATATGGCACTTCTCAAAATCTGGGCTGTTGTTAGCTGTATTCCATTTGCTGGATTACTGTGTATTTGTATATTGGGGTTTGGAGAAATCCCTTTTTCCTGAAGTGGATACTGAAAACTACACTGGTGAGATAGTGACTCACAAGTTATTTTGTAAATGTGAAAGTTTGATTAGGTGGTGGTGTTCTTAACTTGGTCTGGGTGAAGATATAGCAGATTTGCACAAGTACTTGTGCCTTGTTAGCATAGTCTTACAATTGGTATATTAGCTTCTTTTAAAGGCATGAAATGGTCTTTTAAAAATAATTAAGTACTTCTTGTGTAGATATTTTCTAGAGATGAAGGTTTATGTATGTCTAATTCTTTTTAGCAGTATTAATTGCAGTTAGTGTAAACACTAAATTGTTTGAAGAAGCTGCTTTTAGCTAGTGATCTGAGCTTCCTCTACAAAATTAATTGTCAGAAATTTAATTTTACTCTTCCAGTAGTAGCTGGTGAACCGAAGAGCCTATCCTGTTCTTTGTGCTGCATGGGTCAAGTTTTCACTTAAAAAAACCAAACCCCAACAACACTACAGTCTAACCTTTAGCAGTGCTACCTCCTTTCTGTCAAAGTGCTGAATTCTTCTCTAGCTGTTCTGTGTCTTTGGGAAGGGATGGGGAATGCATCAGTTTTCTTTTCCTTCATCAGTTTTGATGTCTGAATACATTGGGAAGGTTTTTTACTTTGTAAAATTACTGTGTAAATTGCGTACAACAGCAGTGTGTGATTTGCCACGAAGTATGTTGTATACCTGTCTTGTATAAGTTGCTGGAATTCATACTGTTGTCTTTTTGTGCATTTCATAACTTGTTTGTGTTGACAAAGCTAAACTGTTGTCTGCAGAAGCTTTAGTATGTGCCATTTTTATAGCTAAGCCTGTGGTAAATACGCAAGTTCTGACTCAGGGCTTTTTAACAACTTAAACACATTCACAATATTCTTCAGCACATCTTGGAGAATACTAGAGATTTAATGACTGCACAGTGCCTTGATAGAACTATTGAATGGGCAGCAGCCATAGGGTCTTCACAGAATGCAAGTAGCTTTTGAATCCAGTTAATGAGTTGATGTTAATATAATTGTAGTGTCCCTGCCATGGATTTATAAACTTGTATATATTTTCTGTAAAGGAAAATTGGCAAATTTAGATGTTGTTAAGCTTTCTGAAAGCTGTTTAATTGTTGCACTGGTCATGAGGGTCTGAAGGGCATAATATTCAAATTTACAGAAGCAGCTTTTGTGTCAAAGCTGAGAAAATTTTCTGTATGTGACATTTTTAGTGTGAGGGAGAGGTCTTTGTATAAACATGTAAAAGTACCTGCTTTTCTCTGATCTAGTAGATCTTTTGTAAGTGAGAGAGAAATAATCAACAACAAATCAGTATGTTTGCATGCCATTTCATAGTTAGAAAACTTTGTCTCATTTTGAGCTTCTAGGAAATACTTAATTTGTCCCAACCTTGGTGTCTTTATGAATGCAAACTATTCATGGTAGAAAACAGGTTTTACTGAGTCACACAAGCATTTTTGCTTTTGTTAAAACTAACTTTGTATTTTCAGTAAACTGTAGATTTTGACATGACTGTTTATTGGAGAAATTTAAGGTTGCTTGTGTGAATGTAGTGTATTTCTGTATGCAGACAGCATTATATAATTGCTTATTTTAAAACTGCTTAGCAAGGTCTAAGCTTTTCAAAGGAAATGCTGATGTACTGTATGGTTAGTAAAACTTGTCATATAAGATGTATACTGACTTTTTCAAGAGCTTTGATGTAAAAGTATAATGGGATTGAATTAATACTGATTTTTTGCACACAACATTGGAAAAGGGGTGGTGACTCATTTGTCTTCCTCCTTCTTAGTTGTAATGATGTTTGATGTCACCATGGAATTAGAAAATTGTATACCTGAAAAAATATTTGCAAACTTGGTTACTTGTTGACATACAATGTTTAAAAGTGCACCAGACTTTATTGAGAAAGTTTGCAGTCCAAAGTTCTTAAAAACCTAGTTCTTTTATAATATGTTCCTGAAGAATGAGTTTGTGGAAGCATCAGAAGTGCTACGTGCCTTTGAATCTCCAAGGTACTCAAACATTGTTAAAGCAGCACAGTAGAAGTTCGAAGGGTGGATTATGTTGTAACAACAAAAAGGTTGATTTAAAATTATCTCTAGATTATGTGCAAATTTTCCTGTAAATATGCAGTTCATAGTACTGTTCTACTGACCAGAGTTGCTGTTTAAGTGTGTGTTAGACTCTGTGTTTACTTGTAATTGAATGGCCTTTACAGATCTGGCTACATGAATGTGATCATTTGAACATCTCCTGCCAGATACAGTAACTTCCATATTCTGAGACAACAGATGCTGCATCATAGTTTGTACTTTTAGGATTCAATTTAATGGATGTATTTGTATTTAAAAAAAAAAAAAAAGTCTATGTAATCAAAGGCAACAAAACCAACGAGACTTCTATGGCTTAGTGTTTTTATTTGTCTTAGTTTACAGGTGAAAAAAGGAACTGACAATAAAAAGTTTGTTGCTCTCTTTCTCAGTTTCTTTTCATTTTTCAAGTTTCTTCAGCCTTGGTTTATATGACAGGTCTGTATGAAAACAGTGTTTTCAAACACTTTTGAAAAACCTTTATTTTAAAATAATTGATGCAAATTGTTGAAATATGTTTGAAGTAGCCTCTTGTTCATTGCGTTGGAATTTACAAGCTGTTCACCTATTTGTCCTTACATGTTCATTAGACGTGATGGGAGCAGTGTTGCCATTGGTTCAAGACTGGATCTCTGTGGTCTCAAGGGTTTCAGCCCTTGCTGTTGATTGCAGTGGAAGGCTGTGGGTTTTGCTGGTGTTTGGTATTGATGGGTTTAGATTTTGAGAAGGCTAACTCATACAGTACAATATAAATAATTATAATAACTTTATAATATAAATACTGTGTAATGCAGTTAATTTCTGTGTAATGCACTTTGCTGGTCTAACTCATTCCAGCTGTATCCCACATACAGTCATCTGTTTTTGACAGCGATGGTGAAAATGCATGGAGATTTCATTTGGATTTGACATGAATTAAATGCAGAGGGTGATTCTTCATGGGTGTACTCTGTTTCACTTAGGGAGTAAAGATTAGCAGTAGTATTGGAATAAAAAGCATTAGCCTTCCTTTTCAGACTTGGTTTTCCACCATAAGGAAAGGAAAGGAAATACAAGTTGTCCTAAACAAAATGGTTGAAGTTCTTGTTGTGTTTTGTGCGGCCCTGCTCATGACAGTGACATGCATTGGAAAACTTTTACTTTCAAGAATGAATCATATCAATTTTTTTGATACTTATGAAGATGTTTTGGCTGGAAAATACTTCAGGGTTTTAAATAGTTTGTTCCCTTTTGAGTAGAGTAGTATGTCCTTGCTTTCCAGGAGATAGTGGGGCAGGGGTTTTTTGCAATCTTTAGGGATTGATGCTGTGATGGATTAAAATAGCTTAAATTACATTAAAAATCTAGAACTGTACCAACTGGCAGTATATACTGTATAACCTTTAGTATTTAACAGTGCAAGACTTTATGTTATGTGAAAGTCAGTGCAGTATTTGTTACCATTAGGATTTGTTGACACTTACTTGACTGCCCTAGAGAAGCTAATAAACCTTAGTTTCTGTAAAATTGCCTAAAATTGTGAAAATACACTTGGGAAACTATAGTGACCTCTTGCAACACTGTAACACCGTTTCACTGAATTTTCCTTAAAAATAAATCTGTGGGAGGTAAGGAGGCAAATTTAATTCTGAGCCGATTTCCCCAGTGATGCTTGTGCGTCCTGGTGTGTGAATATTTCTCCCACAAGGGGTCAGTAGCACCCTCCATTTGGCACAAGTTTTTATTACAATATAAGCAGAAAGCAAACAAGGGCTAAGGATAATGATGATTGCATTAATAGGTGGGTGGACCAGACCTCTCTTGTCTCCTTCTTCAAGCAGGCTAAGTATAATTAGGTTATTTGCTGACTTCAGTAAGCACCATATTCTATCCTCTGACTCTCATGTGACATGAACATTGCTACTATTGATTAGGGCAAAGTTCCAGTGGAGTGTTTGCCTTTAGCTCTAGTTGAAAGTATTCATTTAGTCAAGCTTTTTTTCAAAAGCATGCAGTTGGAGCAGATAAACTCTATGAGGGAGCTTGTCCAGCAGGCAGGGGCAAAGAATTCTTGTATGAGTGTCCCACATATTCTTAATGATAACCACAGTCTCCCCAGATGGCTAGAGCTGATTAGTATTTTCCACTCTGTAGTAACACAGCTTGTAGTTAAATATGCTTTGAAGCCTATCAGGCTGCTCAGTGGAAGGAATGTCCAGCTTCTCAAGGCTTCCCTGTGTATGCAAGTTACTTGAAGGCCAGAAGTTAGAAGTAACTCATAATCTTTCTGCCAAGAGGCTGAACAGACCAGAAAGCTATTCCTTCAACAAAAATTTCCAACCTTGTAGCAAAGTCATATTTCACAATAAGGAATCTTAAGATGGTCAATGTCATTCAGGCACAGGTTCTTACATGTGTTGAATTTAACAAGGGGCCTTCCTTACCTTTGTGTTTGCAACTCTTGTTATTCTCTCTGTCACATCTGTTGTGGCTTTTGTATTTCATGTCCTCCATGCTTCTGTCCCCACTACGCAAATCCTCCATATCAGTTCTTTGTATTTTTGATAGCGGAACTGCGTCCTTACCTTCTTGTATGTCCCTTCTGAATGTCCTCCTGTTTTCCTTTACACTTGAGGTTGGCATAAGCATAGTGAGGCTCTGTCCTCATGTCCCTAACTCCACTCTTAATTTCATGTACTGACAGGAGGAATTCCTGAATTTGGTCTTGACATAATTTCACATTCATTTATTGATATCCCTTATTTCTCTCCATTGGTGGCATAGGAAGGAGTTTTGGCTACCACCTGAGGAAAGGATAGGGGCACTTCTTTTGGTCTAGTTACCTCTGATCTCAACCGTAATGAGGAAATTCAGAAACAAGTAAATGTTTCAATGTTTGGTTTCGATGGTGTCTTTTTGTCCTATTGACCACTTGTAATTTTCATTCTTACTGTATCCTGAGTTTGGTTTTTGATGACAGCTTAAGGGTTTCTTTTCAAAGAAACTTACAGACAACTAGAAGACAGAAACTTCATCTAGAGTGTCTTGTGCACTTAAATTGCCTGGAGGAAGTCCAGTAGGATTGCTTGCAAAGAGGAGGGGTCTGATTTTGGGCTTCTTGGTGTCTCCATAAAGCATTAGGAGAAAAATTCCACCTCTTTGAATAAAGTAGACCTGAAACTATTTTCCAAGTAATGGTTTTCTACTAAGATTTCATAGCCTCTATCGTTACCTTACAGTTGTAAGGTATTATGATATTCTGTATGAAAGCTATATAAAATTAATAGCACTTACACAGCATTTATTTCCCAATGGCAATAGATTGTTGGCTTCAAAATACAATACTATTATTCTTCCTCTCTTCTTCTATGATGAGACTTGTAAAATAAAGATTACTTCAGGTATATCTAGACAAGGCTGCTTTTCCTAACATAAGTTAGGTTAAGCTGTTAGTTAAGCTGCTTGGGGTTTAGCCGTACGATTCTAAGCATCATGCTCAAGTTTTTTGACTATTTTTCTGATCTATAGCATATGGCACTTAAAACACCGAATTTATATTGATCTTGGGTTTTGGTTAGGTGATTCTGATTCTACGTAAGGCTGAGGAAGTCTTCATATCATTGTTGTCCTCTGAAGCTGCATTCTCCCACCATTTCATGTGGAGGACATAGGGTCTGGAACCCTTTTTTGTTGAGATAGAAAAGTGTGTTAGAGTAAGGGCATGGGGAAACCTAAAGCTAAAATACAGTCATAGACCTAGTTTTCTGGAGTTTGAGAAAACTCAAAAAGGTGAGAAACTCAGGTGGCAAATTTGACTGAGAGAAGAGTGATCGACTAAAAGTGAGTTTTAAATTCTTCTGAACCCTCTCTGGAGAGCTTGTAGCATGGATACATTGAGTCCTACTGTAACCCTGCCATGTCCTGCATGTCCCACCACCCTGGATAAGGCCCCTCCACACCAAATCTCCCTTGAGTAATATGCTTTATGGTTATACTGAAACTATTCCACACATGGAGAAGAAAGGCATGGGAGTTAAAGCCAGTCCCTGGTGCAAAAGTTGTGGATCTGCTGTTCTATTTAACACAGCTCTCTTGCCATGGCACACATCGAGGATGTAAAGGAGTAAGTGATCTTGACTTGGATTTACTGTGAACTGTGGTTGTCTGCACTGAGGCAGCAGCATAAAGGAGCTGCTGCAAATCAACTGCTCAGTAATGAGCTGTGTGAGGTGCTTACCCTGCAGCAAGCAGAAGTTGGGAGCCACTTATACTTTTAAAGTGTTGCAGCCAAGTAGGGTTGAGTGGGCCAAGCCCTCTGGGCATCTACTTATCCTGAGTTGACATTGCTTTATTGGTAAGTGGCATGGAAGTGAATTAGATTTGAAAAGCATATCTTCTTTAACAAGATTGGGATACCAGACATTTAATTTTAGGCTTTATCTGCTGTGCTGAATCAAATGGTGACACCAAGATTTGGCAAGCAGTTGTTGAGCACTCCAGGAAAGGTTAGTCATTGGCTTTCGTAGGAGTTTCTCAGCTTTGAGGACGTAGTCAAATAGTCCTCAGGAAAGAAAAAAAGCATCTAGCAGGAGTGTTTCAGAAGAGTAATCCTTTTTTTTGTTTGGTTGGCAGGCTTTTGATTTTTTTGTTGTTGTTCTCACCCTCTACTGGATGGGAACTATGTCTGGCTTTTCATTTCTCTTGCCAATTTTCATTTAGCCAAAAATGCTGCCATAATTGCCACTTGCCATCTGGATTCACCAAAATCAAATATATATCCCATGTGTCTGTTCCTGACCACCACACTACCTCTCCCCAGAGCATCCTTCCAAGGGGATGTGTGTGCACTTGTCGGTTATAGGAGAGCTGGTGTTATCCTCTGTAACTTTTCAGGACAAGGAAAGGCATTTAATGTTGATTTGGTCTGATTTTGTCTTTCTGACCATCTTCAATCATCAGATATTGGGATGCCTCTTTTTCACATGGCATTTAATTTTGAGAGAAAGTCAATGGGCACTTCATTGCTGTGCCTGGAATTCTTGGATTTGGCTCATCCTTTCCTACAAAATTAGGCCTGTTGGCCTAAAATAGGTTGTTTTGTGAGGTACAGGTATTTAAACATTAAGCTAGCCAGCTCTGATCATGGGAATATTAATAGAGATGGCTTGGAGCTGGCAGGTTTTTCTAGGGAAGATAAGGAAGTGCTTAGCACATCCTAGGTTAAGCTCTTCCCTGTCACAGCTCAGTGCTAAATGCTGTGTGACCTGCAGTGTCTGAAGGGTACAGACACAGCATAAGGCATCTTCATGCCACAATGCTGTGTCCATAGGAGCTAGCAGTGAGAGCAGAAGTGCACTGCATCCACGATAACATAATATTTTTCATGAGTTGGTACATCTGGGTTTTCTAGAAGGGTAGATGGCCTGAGACGAGGTCAGTAGGTACCCCAGGGAACCTGGACGTAGAGCATTGAGGGGTTCTTGGTACTCATAGCCCAAAACTGTAGAACAAGTTTGCTTGTGTACCTGTGGGTTGGCTGTCAGTGAATTAGAAACAAGAGAATCTATAAGGCACCAGCTTTCCATGTTTGAGTGAAAAATGTCCTTCCCTGTGCTTTATTAATTTGCTTCCTCCTGGTACAGAAGGAATGAAAGAAGCTAACGAGCCTAGCTTGTTTTGCTGGAGACTGTGTATATGCAGCATTGAACATCTCCTTAGATAGCTTTGAATGTGGACAGGCAAAAAAAAAAAACCAAAGGGGAGGAGGGGGGGAGGACAGAGAAGTCTTTAATGATGTGTTATGTTATTGATGGAATTTCTAACCCAGAGGAGAACTGCCTGCCTCGGAGCTGTGGGCAGTGTTACCCACAGTAACTGCTTGCTTGTGCATAGTTCATTCTTATTTTATTGTTCAGGAAAGATAAAGTGTCTCTGCTAAGTGTGGTGACTGGCTGGGAAGAGCAGCCTGGTTCTGCTGAGCACAGCTGCCAGAACTGGAGCAAGCCAAGGGAGAGCGGTTCTTTTGTCAGGGACAGAAATGTGGTCTGACACAGCTTTCTTATCAAAGGGAAGGATTTTTCAGTTCAGGAGGAAGTTTGGCTGGGAAGGCATTGGATAACTTTTTTTTTTTTCAGCTCTGCGGGAAGTCCTGTATAAATGTGTTTTCCATGAATGTAATAGTTCTGCTTCTGACTCTCTGGAGAGAACATTAGTGGCTGTATATGAGGGAAATAACACAAGGGTGACTAAAATATTTTTAATCTGAGTAAGTCAGCAAACACACCTTGCACTCTCACAGCCAGGAGCCATTTGCTCTTGGCTCATGCCATGGAGCAGGCAGAAAGTAGTTCTCTTTTTTTTCTAATTTTTTATTCTAAGTATTTTTGAAATTTCCCTTGATCTGTTCCAAGTCATCATCTCATAGTTAAATTAAAACTTAGCCTTTTCTTCTGGTAAATACCTTGCATAACAGGAGTGATTTGTTTGTGTTTCAGCTTAAACTTGGATAATTTTGTTTAAACATTAAGAACCTATGTGTATTATAGAGAAGTTTCTGTAATACCATTGAAGAAACAAGTTGTCCTCTAACTGAGGCCATTAGATTGTGATTTGTTAGATTTGGTTTCCGTGGTTTTCCTGTGAGTCTTTACACAAGGCACTTAGTTTTGTGTTTCCTCTCTTTCTCAAGTGTGAAATGAGAAATTACTGCTTGGGGGTATGAAAAGAAAACTGCTGATGTATGCAGGGAATCCTACAACAGCCTTAATGAGTTCCTGAGTAGGTAAGATGCCTCCCCTGCCAGCCAGTCATACAGTGGTGTACCAGCTCAGTTCAGTGTTTTCCTGATGAAAAACTGAAACCTGGTACTAGTGCTACTTCAGTCTTGCCACAGAGCAAATAGGCATAAAATGAACTAATATCTTCCACCACCCAAGCAATGGGAGTTATTAATTAACTAGTAATTATATACAAATATGTATTTTATTATACTTAACGAGTAACTGGTTGATCATTATTTCCTCATTAAAGCTGTTAATGAGAAAGAGCTGCATTCAATACAGGTACTGAGTTATAACTTTAAGTGAGCTGATAAAATGCCAGCTTTTGGGTGGCAACATTTTTCTGAGGTTCTGTCTCTGTGAGCATCAGTGTACTGAAGCATTTTAGTAAGTGCTCTCTGAGACTCCGCCTCCCACAGCCAGTGGGTGTCACTGCAAGCATTGCAGTGAGGGAAGAACGACTTTGGGGAGAAACACTTGAACTTTCATTCTATGTTGCATTTTCTTTAAGTTAGAAATAATTGCAGAAGAACAATTAAATCCTGACTTATTAACTTGACAATTTGCATAGATATTTCTTGGACATGCTTAAGGGTTTGAAATACTTATTTAAAAAAAAAAAAAGTATCCTCGATGGCCAGGACCAATCTTCTGATAGAATTTATGTCATTGGCAACTTCCATAGCCATGCTGGCCCCATCTGCTGACTTGCTTCCTAGTGCAGCTATGCACCTCATAGACGATGGTGGTTTAAAAAACCCAACAACAAAACAACCAAAAACAAACACCAAAGAACCCCAAAAAGCCTTTCCTTGAATTCTTTAAAAGCCACTTATATGGAATTCTTGGTGTTTGCAGACCTAAGTGCTAAAGGTCACTCTGACTCAAAGCACCCATCTTCCCCAGAGAGCTGGCCATCCCCAAAGCCAGACGAGCTCTGACGCAGATGCTCTTCTGGTGCTGGGAGAAGATGTGGTTATACCCTCCTGGCCAGCCCTCATCCCTCTGCCTCCCAGCGTGGCACAGCCCAGGCAGCCGTGCAGGCTCTGGACTGTTCACAGGACAGACATTGCCTAGCGGTGCCTGCTCTTCGGGAAGGGCCTCCCTCGCACAGGTCGTTGCTAAGGCCCGCGTTGTCTCTGCCTGTTTTATCGTGAGGATGACAGTTTAAACAGGCCTTATCACTGTGTATTCAATCAAGGTTTATGAGGGCTGATAAAGATGTCACCTAGTTGCTTTGTGTGTTCATTAAAACCCTATTCCCCAGTAGGACTTTGCTGTATTACATTTTTTTTCTTTCTTCCCTGAATTTTAGGTATCTTCTGAAGAAAGAGGTACATAGTGGAAGGAAGGCATAATGCTTAGTTGAATACCCCTTAGTTGAATACCCCTAATATTTCTGCAGGGAAGAATTAGAAAAGCCCAAAGCCCAGAATTAGTAGCTTGGTTGGCACAACCCTATCTGTATTTAATATCTTACGTCGCCATAATTGCTTATTTAATAGTTCAGTAAAGTTTCCTAAATGTAGCCTATGCAGGGCAGTAAAGTGACTTGTGTGCACTTTCCTGCTATGCTGTGTTGGTGCTGAAGGTGGCTTGGGAGGGGCTTGGTGTTACTCAGTTACGATACAGGGTGTTGTAGGTTGAGTTCCCATTGCGACTATTCCTGATGGATGGAGACGGCATACAACAGGCATATAAGCCTTGTTGACTTGGTATTCTGGTTATATGTCAAAGCTGAAGACATGGTTGCAATAAATAGGTAGTCATATAAAATGCATCCATAATTTTCAGGTCATCTGTCTGTGAACATTAATTGAAAGTAGAAAAAGTCTGTCTTGTCCTGTAAATTTCTTCATTTCAAGGTGGCTTTTTTTCTCCTCAACCCATGTCCTCCTAGCTAAAATTTAAAATAAATACATCGTCTTAATTGTATCTGATGTCATGCCAAATTCTGCCAGTCTTCAGAAAAAGTCTTATTTCTACAGTGAACAGAAGTTGCTCAGTTGCATTTTTTCTGGTTAAGTAAAATTTGTTTTAAAACAAAACAGATATACAAAGCCATAATGAAATATGAATAGTTGCAGCTGCTTGCTGTGTTATAAAAGAGAAAAATGTTAGGGGACTCTATTGGCTAAAAAGATTTAAAAATATGTAACAGACTCAAGACCCTAGTTCAGGCACAAATCAATTGAATTTAAGCATATATGTTTAGGCTCTTTTGAAAAATGGGAAGAAACTGAATATTCAATTGATTCTGTAGATCCCCATGTCATAGTAAATTCCTGTTATTTACACTTCAGCGTATTGGCTCTCTGCATCCTCTAAGCTTTGTGAATACTAATGGCTGTTGGCATTTCGGAAACGATTCTTTCACTTTGTTTACAATTTTGCTGCCACTGGCAAGCATTGGACTATCAAAGGCTTTAATGCTGTGCATGTGCATTTCATAATAGAATGTTATTCTATGAGGATAATAACACTTACTAGAGATCAGTAATAAAATAAAAACCAGAGCCTCTCCACCATCATTTGTTAACACTTCTAATGAGTGTTTGCCTATTAACACTAATTGGTTATATGCTTCCATTTTAGCCCTGTGCAGGCTGGCATAAGCATGAGGCACTTGTGTATGTACAGTACTTATGAAAAGCTGTGCTGGCCTACTGATCTCTGCAATAAAAGTTACTGTACCATGATCTGGGTCTGCTTTTTTTTGAAATGATTTATATCAGAGCCACTTGTTGACCTCTACCTTATCAATTCACTCTATCTGTTTGCCTTTAAACAGTAGTCACAGTATACTCTAGAATATTTGTCTGGTGCAGAGGTGTCCATTTAGCCTTGACCATGGAATACTCTGTAGTCATCCAGTAGTACAGTATTTTTTGAAGCTTGCCTTAAAACCAGAATTTGTTGTTAAACCTTTGTTTGACTTAAAACAGTTGACTGTGGGCACTCTAAAATCATAATTGATTCACCTTTTGATGCTGCTGGAGCTAAGATAGAAAGTGTCATGATTGCAGCCAGTCACTGGGTTCAGGAAACCACCTTCACTCAGTGAGCACTTTTGGCAGGGTGAGGAAGCATAGCAATGAAAGGTACCTTTGGAAGCGTTTCCAGTTTCTGTGCTGAAGTCTCACCCCAGACACATGTGCTTACATGCTAAATTGCCAGAACATGGTTGCCATCCAAACTCTTGTGTGGCTTCAAATGTATGTTGGTTTCTGTTTCCTCATTTAAATCCAGAAAGCTCATGACAACAAAATATTAGGCTGGGGATACTGGGGATACTCCAGTAGAGAAGAATAAAGTGGTTCAAATATTAACAATACCAAGAGACCCCTGGTCTGTTTCTAGCCAGCTGAATGGGAAAGTGTTCTCAGTGCAGAGTAATTGAGTTTTCCCTTCTACTCTTGTGTGGATCAGGCAGTATATTCAGTTGTATCCATACAGTGCTCGTTTCAGCCATGCCTGGTGGATACTCTCCAACTTTAAACATTGAGCTGAACAAAAACTACACTTCAGTCCTTGGCATCAGCCATTGTCTTCACAGATCTTAGGCTGCTATCACCAGCCTTTGGAGGAGTGTCAAGAAGTATCAGAGAGTCACAGTCACTTCTGCACTTCCATGCGTACTGAGAGGGGAATCTTGGTACATCGGGATCAGGAGAGGGCCCTGTTATGGGAAGAGCCATGAATAATCGTGTTTGCCAGTGCCACCGCCTTCCCAGAGCACGCTGCTACCTCATGAAGGGAGGTGGAGTGTGCAACGCCGATAAAGGACGGCGATGGTGCCAGCGGTGCCATGGCTCTGCTGCGGTGTGTTGTGCTGTAGCCATGGCACCTGGTGATTGATGAATGTCTGTGGGCTGGTGCTGTGCTGAGGTATGATTAGATATTTATTGCTAACAGACACGCTAGTCCAGTCTAAAAGATGACTGAGGCCTCTGCAGGTCTGTTGAGAAGACTTGCTCTCAAGTTGAGGCATCTGTGTGTAGATCAGTGTTTACGGATACCTGAATGCTCACCAGTGATCAGCCTGGTTAATGCAGCTCCTATGGAGAAGTCAGTAGCTCCATGCACTGGGAGGTTGTCAGTCCCTGTCCATGAAGATGTGGTCATTGATTTTCCCAGCTGAGTAAAAAGAGCAAGAAATCTTCTCTCCGTCTGTCATTCTGGAGCAATTGCTTACAATATCATGTGATTTGTTCTATCGTGCCCACCGGCATTACTCAGGGACATACAGTGAATGTAAGTTTAGGAAATAGGCTTGTTTGTTCTTGAGGTGCCTTTCATTTATCTTCAAAGCAGACCTCAAAGACTGATGATTTAAAACCATTACTCTAGAGAGTAGAATGTCTAAATCCAATCAAAGAGTTTATCCCACAGGTATTTGTGTACCTCCCTCAAATTCATGAAAATGTTGATAGCACTGATTTATTAACCAGAAACTTCATTTTTTGTAATTAGTGAAATCACAATGCAGGCCAGCCACAAAGTTTTGTTGTTGTAACCCTTACCCACCTTCCCTGTAATGTTGCTTCTACTTGTGTTAATATAAATATAAATTGTAAGCCCTGTGGGATCTGTCCCTTACATTCTCTCCCTTCCTTTTGTGTGTATTTATTTTACATTTGCACATGATCCTCAGGGCAGAGTATCTGTTGTTTGCCTTATGTGCTCCATGATGATTCCTAAATTCATGTCCTTAATCGAGTCCACTTGTGGCCTCTCTTCGACCATGAATCAGAGTATCTGCAATAAGCCAGCAGCACAGAGCATACTTTAAGCTCTTAACAGCTCCCACTGGAGCCTCCTCATTTCCCCCGTGACCAGGAAAAATGAATTGCCTGTGTGAGATGCTTGATCAACAAACTGGAATTGTTTGGGAAAAGAAAAAGAAATGGATGTGTGGAAGGAGTTACAAAAAACCAGAGAACACCCCACAGTTTCTTCTCCCTCTCTCACAAATGGAGATCCTCCTCGTGCACAGCTGTGGTGGTGGAGCCTGGGCTGGGAGAAGGCTTTGGGATGTGTAGGCCCCCAGCCACAGACGGGGTTTACGGGTCAAAATCAATACCTGTATGTTAGTCCATATAAATAAATCATACGCCTGTAAAATACATGCCGTAGTTTGCTGCTGGGTCCTGAGGGAGCAGGAAAATAATTTAGCACAGCTGGATGCTTTTTCGTCTTCCAAACTGTTTTTATGGTCTAAAAGAATAGCTTCCTAAATCGCCGTCTTACGGAAAAGCGGGGTGTGGGGCTGCACCAGAGCGCAAATGCACTGGCGTCACTTTAATTAAAAAATCTGCTCTCTCACTTACCTTCCAAAACATCCCTGTTCCCTCTAACGAAGGAATTTTTACCTAATCCGAGGGAGCAGCTGTTGTCTGCCAAATGGCCAGTCTGTGCTCCTGCTGGAGCTGGCTGGGTGAGCAGCGTTCCCCCTCTCCCGTGCTGCGAACGGCTCTGTGTGAAACCTCTTCCCTCAACTTGAACTCCAGCGAGGAGTCCCTGCGGCACGTGGAGACTGAACCAGTCCTTGCAGCAATAAAAGCTCGTTTACAAGGCTCCCAAAGACTCTGTAAGTGCCCAACTCAGCTGAAGTTGAGGACCCATTGGAGATGTTGGGATGCCAAGAACTGATGTTTGATGCTAACCTCTGTGCTTAATGGACTTAAGAATTTCTTCACTGCCTTTGTCAGTGAAAAAAACCGGCTTTTGTGAGCCCAGTGGAAGCTATAGGAGTTTTTTGAGTGGCTTTGAAGACCGCAAGTGTGGAATCAGTGCTAATTACAGAGGTGCTTCGTTGTTTTGGTGCCTGCAATCCGTGTGAGGGAAGAACCTGGCAGAGGTTTCCATGTCCTTAAAAACTGTGGTGAATGGGCTGTAAATATCTTTGTATTCAGCTCAGGTCTCTAAGGAAAAGTGGGAAGCCAGTTCTGGTGTTTGATCTGCATGGCTGGCAGCATCCAGCAGTTGCTCTCAGCTGAAAGATGGAGGAATGCCGGCTGGCCCAACAAAATGCTGCGTGAGCAGCAGCAGTGCCAAAGTTTTGGTTTCTCCTCGATTTCTGGTCTATAAAATGCTCTGGTAGGTTCTGTCAATGGGGAGTTGGAAGGAAACGGTGTGGCCGGGGGTACATGGAGAACGTGGGCCCTTGTCAGATATATGCCCCCTTTTAAAAATGCAAATTGATAAATAAACACTGAAACAATAGGGCTGTGCTAATCCTTTTACAAAGGGTAAATTGCTAATCTGACTCCCCAGCCAGGATGGCTGCTTCACCTTAACAATAGCTGCATTTATACCTTATGTTTTACTTGTAAACTGACATGTAGTGAATTGGAAAGGGTTTCAGCTCACCTGCTTGCTGGGGGAGGGCGGCTAATCCTTTCATGCCCTTCACACTCGGTGAGCAATGCTGCCATTTGATCACGCTGAAGCAAAAAGGCCAGCCAAATTTTCAGCCAGTTTAGATTCGGTTGTGCTTGTGCTTTAACAATGCTGCCAGTGTCTCCAGTGAGGGCAGAGAGAAAGGTCTATTCATGTCTTCTTGTAGCGAGTACCCGAGGGCCTGATCTTCAAAGGCGCTGGGCACCCCCAAGAAAGGATGCTGAGCTCGCTGACGTTCAGTGACCCCGGTTTTCCTAGCTTTGCAAGCATGCTGAGTCCTTGTTAATGGATACTGGCAGCAGAGAGTGTGTGTGCCCATCTTCAGTGGCCTGCTCCTGGCTGGAAAAACCAGCAGGAAGGGAGAAGGGTCTGAGCGCCCTGGTCTCCCAAATTGCCATGATAGAGGACTGGGAGCTTGAAACATGGGCTGTGTGGTGGGTTACCAGGGAGGTGGAATGGTGCCGGTGACTTGATTGAAAGGTTGTGTGTCTTTGCCTTGCCTGGTGTTCATGCAGATTTTATAAGTTTAATAGAATTGCTTGCGGTGATGTTGGGGAAGTCCTGCCTTGGAGTTTTGTCCTCAACTGTTGTAGTTTGTTGTTCTTTCCTACCACTTGGGATTTTTTTTCCCCCTTTTCTTCTATATTAGTCTCCAGCATTAGATCTGATCCAAAGAGATGGAAATAAGATTTTTCTTGCTGTATTTGGTCAGTGAGGTGTCTACAAACCCATGAGCCTGTTTGGGAATGAAGCAAGCATGGACAATTCATAGCTGTAGAGTCGCAAATCTAGAGCAATTTGATTCAGGAGTATTGAATGAAATATTTCAGTAGACAAGAGACCTATGGGGTGCTCTCTTCCATGTAACCAGCTTTATATGAGGGTAGAAGAGGAAAATCAGGATGATTTCTATTTTTTCATCCCTGGAGGAAATATACTTGTGATCTCCCACTGTCATGTGAGATTAACATCAACTTGAGTTTTTCCCAAGAGAAATTTGTGTCAGGCATCTGGCAAAGCAATTCATGTTGCTCATATTTAAGGGATCCTTCAGAGAGGGAGGCAGAAGCAGTTGTGGACCAAACGTGCCAGAAAGGCTGTGTGAAAGACTTGGAGAATCTTGCTTTGACATTGCTGGTCTGAGGTCTTCTGCTCACTACCAGGAGAGGAGTGTTAATGCAGCATCAACTCCAAGGAGAGTCTAGCCAAGTAGGGGATACTGCAGCAGATTAAATTAAAGACTGTGGGAAATGGGTTATTAGAACTTAAAACCCACTATCTCATAAAGACCTACAAGTTGCATTATTTTTTAAACACGAATTTTTGCCACAGCTAACTTGAATGAAGAGTGCCCATTCCTTTTGCTTTGGTTAACGAAATGAAGGCAGAGCTAGCACATGTAGGAGCAATGGAAGAGTTACAGGAAAAAGCTTTTTCATCTCCATTTCTGTCTCACAAAGCTAAGAAAAAACTCACTCGTTAAATTACTGGTCATGATTTTTATTTGAACTCTGATTCAAGCTATTGAAATTGGGAATTCAGTGTGTGGTTAACTGAAAACAAATTTAAGTGACTTACCGGGTAAAAAGAAATAATAGATTTGAGGGAGTTTTCTTGGCAGAGTTACATAAAATTAAATTTGGCAACTAAGTTTCATTAATATTTTCACAAAGTGTCAGTGTAGGAGTATGCTGATGACCTGGAGTTGGAAGCATTTTACATAAAGAGTGGAATTTGGATCTTCACAAGGAGAATGGAATAATCACAGTAACAGGAGAGGTGTGAAATGCAATGCTGCAGAAGATAAGATCTCATAGTATTTAGGGGGAAATAATAAACATTTTGGCAATGAACTGGAGCCGGAGGGTTCAGAGAAGGTGAAAACCAGGGTGCTGTAGTGAGTCACAGGAAGTGTAAGTTGGATGCAGTGCCGATGCAACCCTTTCCAGGGAAGAGGGGAGCATTGTAGCCGTACTGCTGAGCCAAATGCTGAGGAGAGACCTCATGTGAAACGCTGCATATGGCTCTGAGCAGCTGCCTTTGTAGGAAGAACTGGAAAAAAGAAACAGACCATGCTGAAAGTAAGTGCAGCACAGGGCTAGCAGAACAACCAGGAGGCTGGAAACCCTGTCTTGTGAGAGAGGACAAACCAGCTTCACTCACAAGCTACAGAATGGGAAAGGTGCAAAGAAGAGGAACTGGGATTGAAGGACGGTGACTATGAGGAGTATACATGAGTGTAAAATCATAGGGAGAACCACTAACTGTAGATTTAAGAATATAGACTGCAAGTTTAAGAGGAAGCTGTGAGATTCTGGATGAGCCTTCCAAGATGAGCAGCTTAGAAAACCTGATGAGTGCTTAAGTGTTTTTAGTACATGCATTATTAGATTGGCAAAGACAGATGATCAAACCAGCAGCAGGGAGGGCAATATTCATTATAGTACTGGCCTAGTTTGAGGGATCCTGAGGAAAGAAGGGCAAGGACAGTCCTCAGACGAACAAACTGTGCTGGAAAGACAGAAAAGATGCAGAGGCTTTAGATCAAATTATACTGTCGTAGGTCTTGTCTTCCCTGCCTATGCAATGGTACTAGGCAGCTCAGAATAAATGTATTCAATTTTGCTAGATGGTGAGTGCTTAACCTGGTGATGGAGAAGAGACTCATGTGGGAAGTGATGAAGGAAGACAATGGATTTTGTTTCTATATTCTTTCTATATTATTTTATACACACACACACATTATATATAGTTGCAATTAAAAGCCTTGAAGGAAGGTATTCCTGCTTCAGTATACTGCCTTAAATTTCTTGTAGCCATCCTTGCTTGTGTTAGGCAGGGGCAGGAACGAGTTCTTTGAGTTAATGAGAGCAGCAGCCCCTGTGCAGTCTGCTGGGAGGTGTAAATCTCTGTGTGGAGTAAGGTGACCAAGCAGTGTTTGAGCCTGAGCTTCCAGCTCTGAGACTTGCAATCTGCCCAGCTAAGTCCCCTTTCAGACTGGAAGCACAACTGTGTTGAAACCTGCTGTGAGACCCTCAAGACTCTTGTTTAAAAAGCAACTGGACAAAGGTCAAACCCAGAAAGGGAGAAAAAAAATCCCAACAACAAGAAACTAAAACCCGTGGGAACAATCGTGGAAGAGAGGAAGGAAGAATGTTTCCTGGAAAATAAAGAACCTCACGGAACTTAAAATCTAGCCCAGACACCCAGAGTTGGCCCTGTTGTATTGGAAAAGCTTAATCCAGCAAAAACAGGGAAGGAAAAGAAAAGTTAAAATGCTGGAGAAGTGAATGATAACAAGTTTGTCATTGTCATTTGTATCATTGTCATGATAACCTTGTGTCATGGTCTTTCATATCCTGACCATACTGCACACCACAGAGGGATGTTTTGTCCATCCCTGTGCTCAGGCTGCTTTGTTTCTAGATAGGAGAGAGGAAATGGGTGCAAGGAGACAAAGTGTCATGTTCTGGATCATCCAGAAGAAGAGGAATGTCTCTCGGAACATGCAGCTTAAACCAGCCTACTAAATGCTGCACAGGAGAACCCCCCACTCTGTAATCCAAAGCACACACTGTGCAAAAGTTAAAAGCAATCACAAGAGAGTTTTAATGCCATATTAAATGTTGATTCATGTGTGGCTGGAGCCACAGTGACCTGGAGGGCTGGTGCCTGATCCAGCACCGAAGTGATAAATTGATCTGTAACTTATGCCAGTTTCCGTGCTTGGCAGAAGTGATCTGATAGGAACCAGTGGCGAAGGGTGTGACTTGGAGCTGGAGCCAGGAGCCCTGTCCTCCTGGAGTGGGTGTGCACCTGGCAGGCTGAGTCACTAATTGCCTTTGGGAATAGCCCTCTGCACAGGAAGTTATCACCACCTCCCCTGCCGAAGCAGACCCCAGTAGCATTGCTGGTCTCTCACTGCCCACAGTCAGGTGCATCGTGTTCAGATTCTTCAAGGAGCAGCTGAAGGGCTTTAGCAAAGAATTGCTCCCAATCCGGTCCACACCAATGGTAAACAGCTTTTCCCCCGATCACAAATGGCATCAAAAAAGACTACCCTATTGCCTTTTTTTACTGTTATCATTTGGTTTTGATCGCTCAAAAAAATAAGAATTATTTTTTAGGAAATAGATGGAATTTTAAATATATATCAGATGTTTGGGCCAGATGCTTATTAAGTCAATGAATCATTTTAAATTGAGAAATATTTGCTCTCTCCATGTGTTACTGCCATGAGGAGTTCTTTTTTTACAGAGCATATGGAGGAACAAGTCGCTCTCTGAGTAATGGAGTGAACTGAACCAGATTTTCATCAGCTTTCACTGGAGCAGATTCTCTGAGCTCTGGCTGTTCCATGAGTGAACCAGGCTGGTTTCTCTGGGTCTCGCTCTCTCTCCCCTTCCCTCCCACTTGTTCTTCCCTTTTATGCAATTGTATATTTTTCTCAGGCCTTGTTGAAGTTCAGTTTGTCAAATTTGGTTTGCCCAAGGTTTGGTTCCATAGGATGCTGAGCTGAATGCAAACCAGTTTAAATCTTTCAGCCGATTTGTGATCACTTATGTAAATAAAGGGGGTTGTCTTGAAGTGTGTGAACATTGATGA
The DNA here is from genome assembly GCA_013398115.1 of Falcunculus frontatus. Classification (NCBI taxonomy): domain Eukaryota; kingdom Metazoa; phylum Chordata; class Aves; order Passeriformes; genus Falcunculus; species Falcunculus frontatus. The sequence continues at coordinate 580,504 of VZRV01007784.1, read as the reverse complement.
AAATTGGGACATCTGTGTCATCTCCTCACCAGCAGCAGTTCTTGTGAGTATCCAATAATCACTGTCTGCCTTGTTTTCCCATAACTCTGAATCAAGGACAGCATCTACAGGAACTGCAAACTGTATTATAAAGTATCTTCAGGGAGACAGTTGTACTTCATGAGTGAGTTATTATTGTCCTAGCCAGGGCTGCAGAGAAAAAGAACAGTTCTGTAAAGATGTAGATAATGGTGTTTGCCACAAATTAATGTTGGATATTGAGAAGGTAAAAAGTCTTAAAATAAACCACGTGTGGAGTTTAATGGGCTATCCACATAGGTTTGAAATGGCATCATTCTCGTGAGAAGCAAATAGACTTATGTGCTGCACCCTGGATGAAATATTGTTATACTACTTTATTTCTAATGTTCCTGTTGATTGGTGGTGTGTGTGCATATATATATATATATATATATATATACACACAGTGTATATGTGCATACTGTATATATATATGGTTGTATATTGATGGGCTTTGGGAGTCATTAGGCCCACTGCTTTGTTGAGTCGCCTACTTAACTGAAATTAGCTATAAAGTTTTGGCCAAAATATGAGTTTGGATTATCAAGAATCCAACAGCCTTTAGGACTCTGGCAGGGAAGAGAGGAGCAAGTGTCACATTTTTCTAGCTTGCTTGTTCAGTTCTGTGCCTAGTTCCTTGATGATGTTTGGGCAGTAGGTCATGTAAGTGTTTCCCCAGAGCTATCTGTCCAACAGGAAATCATGAAAGCATTAGACATGTGCCAGCTGAAAATCCCCTTGCTGAAATGCTGTCGATTTTGCTATATTTCTGCAGTAGGTGCTTTTCTCTGAGCTCATGCATGAAGAACCTCCCAGACTGGAGCTGAACCAGAAAGGAGAAGCTAGACAATGTGGCAAAGTTGACGTTTTGAAACTATTTCCCCTTATTTAAACAAATCTATTACCTGTTTGAATACCTGGAAGTACTCCAGGACTTCAACAGTTTATAATTTTCTCTTGTCTAGTTCCCCTGGTTTATTTTCCCAGGCCTAGTAACTGCTGTCTTGAAATGTTCTCACTAGGAAGGCAGAGAGGTCCATGTTTTCACTCTGTCTTCGTCCCTGCAATTGCAGGGCTTGGTATTACAGTGCTGCTGCATTAATCCTGCATCCTAAAAGCCTAATCATGTTCAAGATTCAGGTCTGTAGGATACTAACAAAGGCTCTGGGCTTTTTGGGTGGTGAGCTGTGGTAAGGTTCCTTGCCTTGAGGAAAGGCTTTAAAATCGGACTATGGTGGGTGGCTATCAGCACAAGGGACTGCGGGAGCTGGGTTGCCTTCCTGGGACATGCGAATAAGGAGCTGTTTGAGGGGTCTCACTCCAGGCTTTCAGAATGGATAAAACCCAAGGCTTTTCTTAAGTAGTGGCTGGGCACACTATGGCTTTGGCCACAGGGAAATTGCCAAGGCCTGTGGTGCTTAAAAGGATTTAAAAGCAGCTTGATATATACACAAAAGTGCTCTGTGGCATAAGCAGCAGCATTTGTCTAATGTGTTAAAAAAACCCCAAACCACTAGGAGGGTTGACAGTTCCCCTTCCTTCAGGCTATAAACCAATTTCTTGTTGTGCTTTTAACTCCTCTCCTCTTTCAATAAAAAAGTGATCCTGTTGGCCAGGTGCAATGTCAGAAAGTAGTCCCTGTCAAGCAAAGGCGTTGGCCAGTATCCCTGGGACTTTATTAAATAATAGAGTACCACAGCAAAATATGACAGAAGTCCAGCATTACTGACCACAAATAAATAAAACACCAGTCTTTGACCACGGGGAAAAACTTGAGTTATTTTGCACACAAATATCTGGCCCTTGAAGAGGCTGGGGGAAGGGAAATTTAGTTCCTTTCATAATGTTAACCAGACCTGGTTCCTAGTCAGAGCTGAGCTTGCCATTTTCTCTGTTTGGAGCGCTTTTCCTGAAAGTGGGAAGTAGGAATCCAGCTGCACAGGTCTAATTTGCAATGGAGCACGTCAGGAAACACTTTCCTTCCAGTCTTCAGTATTTAGGAGTTGTTCTGTTTTCCCCTTTCCTCATTTGCTGCCTATACTTCTCATACCTTTACAGCAAAGCTTAGCATCAGAATCCTGCACCCTGTCTTTTCCAGTCTGTCTGGATTAATAAAATTACTTTTGACATGCTTTCTTGCTCAAATCACTTTACTAGTGATGTCTCTCATATCTTCTACCTCTATCTAGGTGAGAATGGCTTTGTCACTTTTAGTCTCCTCGGTTTTTTAGGATTTTTTTGTTTTCAAAGAAGGAATCAAGTGTGTGTGGGCAGATGTTTCCAAAGAAGCCAATGGATTTGAGAAGCTCTTTGCTAAGAGACCAGGGCAGGCATTTTGCAACAGATTACTCAGCTGCATACATGGTGAGGGCAGAGGTGCTTCAATGGACTCTGGTGAAATTAAGAACCTGAATGACCACCTGCTTTTGAATGAACACTGTAGGGGAATGGCTGAATTATACTGTTGGAAGTCCTAATTCCCACTCTGCCTTCACCTCAATTTCAGGCTGATTTCTGGTGGTTTTTGCACCGACATACATTCTATAATTTGTGTTTGTGAGTTTGCACCTTTCAGTGACAGAGGAAGACTCATATGTGCCTCAGGGACACTTTCTTATTGTGTCTTAGCCTGTCATTCCTCATCTCAGCATGTTCTTTCATCTAGTTTCTGTGTGTGAGGAGATACATTCCTGCAGAGGAACATCTTCTGCAGTTTGAGCCACGCCTGTGAGATGGACACCTGTCACCCATGACTCAGTTTGAACACAGCTCCATTCAGTGATATTGGCAGACCAATACAGCTATTTTCTTTCCACTGATCCTAGCTGGATCCCACAATACGGTGCTATAATCCCAATCTCATTCATGTTCTGATGTGCTTGCCTGCCCCGCTTTGTTAGTCCCTGATCTCACAGTCCTTGAAGAATGGAAGTCACCATTTGTTGCTGTAAATGTAGCCCCCATTGATCCATGTTTCTTGATGTCCGTCTGTATTCTTGCTCTTTATTTAGGATAAAATGTCCTTTACCACATGGCCTTACCCACATCAGAGGCTGAGGGAAGTTGCTGGATGCATGAGATTTGTGAAAGGAGTTAACTGCTTGCAAAATAGATGGAGACCTCACAGCACAACCAAAAAATAGTTCTTAGCAAGAAGAATTTGATTTTCCTGCTTAAAATTCCATTCCCTTTCCTTTCTAAGCCACTTGGCTGTAGCTCTTGATCTTCTCTTCCCAACCAGTCACTGTAGAACTCGTAAAGGTTTGTAGAGGCCACACTGGAGAAGAAATCCTGTTCTGTTTGAAAACCATTTTTATTTGCATTTTCTTTTGAATGGTACGTAGAAAATCAGTCAGTCATGTGTGAAGAGAAAAGCTAACATCCCTTGTAACCAAGCAGCTGAATGCTCTATACACCTGGGCAAGCAGGCTGTAGAAGCTGCAATTAACCACCTTTGACTGTCTAGTAACTTCAAATTTTCAGCTTTGATGGCCACTCGTTGGTGTTTGCAGAGCATTCCTATGGCATATGGTAACCTTTAGCCCAGCACAGACCTTCAAGAGTAAGTGCAAAACCTCTGTCATTCTTGTATGGGGCATATGGTTAATATTACAGAATGGCTTAGCTCTTGTTTGTTTGTTTGTTTGTTTTTACTTTGGGTACATCTGAGTCCATCAGCTCCCATTCAGTATCACCTTTAGGGCAGCTTGAAAGACTATGTCGATGCTAAAATACAAAGCATCTCATTTGCAAGACAGTCAGTCATTACTTCGTGCCTCAAGAGAGGCACGAAGTAATCCTGAGGTGACTCGGGTGACATGACACGGCTGACAACAGATGAGGCCAGGAATGGGACCCAGAAGTCCTCAGCTATGTTGCCTCTCTCACCCACTATGTTCCCAGGGTGGATTGTTATTTTACAGATGTTTGTGAAACATCTGCATGTATAAAAGAACAAATCGTAAACCAGTTGTAGTTTTCTGCTTTTCTTTTCTGTCAGAAACATTGTTTTAGGACCAAGGAAGAGAGACAGAAAGATTTGTTAAGCAACATCCCACGAGAAATATAAATCTCCTGAGAAAATAATGCATCTTCTTCATTCTATCTGATTTCTGAAAGGCTTTCTTCCCTTGTAGGACAGTATATGCTTGGTGTCCCAACATATTCCAGAGGAGAAATGCTGTGCTGGGCAGGCGGCGGAGCCTAGCTGGGATCCTGGCAGAGCGTGAGAGTCGGGGTGAAAGACAGTGGGTGTCCTAGCTGGCTTTCTAGTGTTTGGATGCTGTCACTTCTTTTCCTGCAGCTTAAAAGAGAAAAGAGCAGCTGGAGGGGAAGTTAAGGTTCTCTCTCACGTCCTTAGCCTTGAAGGGATATATTTCCATACCTGTGCCTCCGTATTTAAATTGTTGGCAGGAAACGTATATGGCTGTCAGTGGTGTCTGCTCCACCCATCTCACGCAGGGGAAGAGACAGAGCTGTATCTCAGTCAGAGCAGTTCACAGCTTGCTGTATCAAAGCAGCCCTTTTGTCAGTAGCTGTAGCCAACACGGACGTTCTGATCTGGGAGAGGTCCTGTTCTGCTGCTGCTGTCCTGCTGCAAGAACCCAGCAACCTCTGGGACAGGGGAGGTGGAAGCAACAGATGATTGTGCTCTGAAATGCAGCCTTCCTGCTAAAGTACCTGGACAGGACCTTCTGTCTGCAGGTCTCTGGGATCCTTGGGAGCACTAGTGACCTAATCCTCATGGAGCTCCCACGGACCTGATGCAACTTGGACCTCTGGGCACCTCTGACAGTCAGGCCACAGGCTTTCAAAATTATGTTCCCAAATGGTCAATGACCCAAATTTAAAAACCTCTTTTGAAAATCTCGATTCTAACAACACTCCCCACAGTTAAAGCGAAACAGTGGCAAAGTCACCCTTCTCAGTGCTGTCTGAACACAGGCAGTTGCATGAACGGAGGAAAAGTCAATTTAGCATTGAAAAATTGACTCCTTTTGAAAATACATGTCCAAAAATGTTTCCTGCATCATTCAGGGGTGTCAGCTCTTCAAGTACAGATTGAAGAACTGTTGGGAGAGGAACTACAAAAATCAGGCCATCTTTTTTCCCTCTCCACCCCTCCAGCATCTGTTTAGGTTAGGATAAAAGCTGAGTCCAGATTACCATTTCTGGGATATTTTTCTGTGAAGACATAGATGTGAGGGAGGGGTAAATAATGGAAAAGTACAAAATCTGGGAGGTTGCTGAAGGGGCTGAGGTGTGGGGAACTGAAAGAAGACAAACCATCACTGACTGATGAATTTTTTTGTAATTTCTAAGTCAGGGGAACACAAAGGTCTGCCTGATTGTGACCGCACTAATTTAAAACATTAAGATGAACGGTTAAAAAATGAATGCCTAAAACTAAACCCCTTAAAATCCATAGTTAAGCATTTAAGTAGAGAGGCTTCTGGACTCTGTGGCAGAAGACCCCTTTGCTGCAGTGCATTTACTGGAATTTTGCTGGACTTTTGCAAAAGCCTTGAGCATCCGGCAGCTCCTGCTGAAGTCCCAGTTAAAATATATTTCCATTTCTTAAAGTGCTGAATTATGGACTTAAGAACCTGACTCTAGGCACCATTTTTCTTTATATGAATGATCTGGTTACAAGTATAATATAATAAATTGTAATAAAATAGATTTATGGCCTTTTTTTCCTTTTTTGCTAGTGAATAGATGGAAAAAAATCATTTGTTTTTTTTTTAATGCTTCTCAGTCAGTAGGGATTGTACTGGGAATTGTGCTAGGAGCTCTTGCCTCCCAAGCTATTCTCTGTTGTTTTGCCTCAACTGGCTGAGCTGGTGGGCCCACTCAAGCATGGGCACTTCTGGCTCTGAGCACGCATCAGGGCTGCACAGGAGCCTGATGCTCTGTGCCGGTGGGAAGTGGTAACGAGCCATCCCAGCCCTCTGAGATGAAGGACAAGTTTGAAATCTCCCTCCTCACATCCTCTTCTTTTTAGTTTTCAATGTTTCCCATCTGAACTGTGCCTGGAGCGCCTCAGCTTTGCCCGCAATGAATACCATTTCAGAAAAAAAAAAAAGACAAAATGCAGAAAAAAAATCCCATGGCCATGGCAGATCTGTGAAATCTTAAGGCAAGTTTTCTCACAGTAAAACTTCTGCAACTCCAGCAAGCGGCTCTGGTCCCTCTGCCTGGAGAGCCATGTTGTGCTACTTCTGATTAATAGCAAGTAGAGGGGCGAGTCACTCAATAGGTACCAAAGTGCTTCTTCTCCCTATGTACCCCCCCACTCCCCGCTTTCTCCTGCCACTTTGTCCCACCTTTTGTCACCATCTGTACATGGTTAGCTGGAGAATGTTTATTATATAATTTAGTTAACTTCTGAGCTGCGAGCCTGCCCGTTTGATGTGCCCTCCTGTTAATGCAAAGCACACCATTACTAGTTAATGATCATGAACTGTCATCGCAGTCACTTTGAAAAGGTGACAGTGATGAATGGAGCCGGTGGCTCCCAGGGAGGTTGATCACTGAACGGACAGTAAAGTTTATTTAAGCCCTGGCCTGATAATGGCTCTGCATATTTCAGATGGGTTGTTTCCACTCAGTTCTGGGATAGCAGACATTCCCAAAATGATGTGTCCTGCTACCTCCCCCTTCCCCCTGCATCCTGCTATCCTATGGTAAGAAAAAAAATCTCCCCCTGCTTTTGCATCTGCTGCCCTAACCGCTTCCCAGTCCACACTGCAATTCTCTGGCCAAAAGAGAGGAAACCCCTGGGCAAAATTTCCTCCGAGTTTTGATAAAAGAAAAAGCCCCTCTCGGACCTGTTTCCTGAGTGAATGCCCACAGCTGCTCCACAGGTTGGGGAAGGGGCTCACACTCCAATTTAACTTGCCAGGGCTTTTCTAGCATGATTGCAGCCACTTGCCTGGCAGGAGGCTGTGGGGATGGGATTAAAAATAAAATCTGCATCTCACTGGGCGTTCCTAATGGGGGCTGGCAGCCAGCACTGGCAGGCCTCAGAGCTGGGAGTCAAGCCGGTGCTTTCAGGTTGGGAGGTTCGAGGTCCCAAGATAAACAAATCTTCTGGTGAGAGTGACCAGCATTAGGTCAGGCTAAGGGTCGCCCGAAGGTCATGCTGCCCTGCAGTTTGGATATTTTGGTTGTGTATTTACCTTCCCAAAATGCATGGTGCGCTGGAAGGCTCACTGCTCCGGGTCGTGGAGCTGGGATCAATCTGCCAGTTGGTCCCGGGAGGGGACATCCCTGGGATGTCCCTAGGGAAAGACCCCCGGGAGAGCAGGGGTTTGATGGTGTGACTGGAGAGAGAGCCTCTGAAGGGCCACAGGGCTCAGGGTAGGCAAGGTCTCTGTGAGCAGGCAGAAGGTGCACGGGGTGATTTAGGTCAGCACAGCCTCTTGGCTCTCATTTTAATATATGTGGTGAGGAAAACACTGGTGGTAAAAAACAGACACTGCTTTCTCAAGCTGTGTAAAACCTGTATCTTCATCACCTGACAGGAGCCCAGGCTAGCAGATTGCACTGCCAGAGACTCACACATGCAGCAATCAGGTCTGGCTTAAGGAGCTTGCAAACCTGAAGAAACAGAGAAAAATCCAAGACACTCTTCATTTATCTCATTACGGCTTTTGAATCTCTGGAAGACCTGTCTCTCAAGGTTTGCTGTGCAGCCAGGAAGGCTAGAAATGCCTTTTTTATTTTTCCTAAGGCATGAAAGTAGAGATATTATTTTAAAAGACTCTGATAAAAGTTTCAGGGAAGATCACAATTCAGGACCTTGTCCTTTTTAGAAGGATGAGAAGGAGCCTGTCATCTAACAGTAGCTTCTAGATGACCTGCTGGTACATAGGACTTCTATGACATGACCAAAACCAGGAGGTGTCTCAGCTGCATGAGAAAATCATATCCATTTACATAAGTAATGGTTTGTCTACAGTTCAAACAGTATCAAGCTTTACTGTCAAAGCAAAATAAGGACACTGCCACAACGGAGCCACTTAACCAGCCTGTTTATAAACTGACATGGCTTTTCCTGGTAGACAAGTCTATAAACCATTTGCTGGTATCTCAAATGGCAAGTTATCATGCACATTTAGGGGGTAACAATGGGCTTTTAGGAAAAATAAATCAATGGGTGGAATTAATAATCGCTTTCATTGTCAAAATGAATGTTTCAAGTGAGCCGCAGAAAGGGAGGCAAATTATTCTCACGAAGTTCTGAGGTTTGGGGGCGATGCCAGGGAGCTGCTGGTGGCAGGGGGCTGTCAAGGCCGGGCAGCGTGGACGTGTGCAGCAGCATTCCAGAGCAATCATGTCCTTCGGAGAAAGAGCTCCCTGTCGGTGCAGGGCGCGGGGAAGGCGGGAGGCCGAGCATCAGCAGGAGCGCCGAGCTTCGCCGCCGGGAGACGCCTTCCCCCGGCCTTCCCAGCACAGGGGCAGGGATGGAGCAAAGCCACTCTCGTCTCCCTGCTGCCTCTCCCGCCCCACGCACCGCGGGGAGGTGACTGTCCTTATAAATTTGAGTTGAGACATTTTACCCGAGCGTCTGCAAACATTTAGACACAGAGCTGCTGCTGTTAACTGCCAGCCCATTGTCTGCCGGTGACACTTCTCTCTGAAAGTCACTTACCAGGGGGCGAATGTTGATTGAGCAAATGAACACAAAGCGCTGAAGCCGCTGGCTGCGAATTGTGCTGCTGTTAGTTTAAACAACTGGAACAGAAATGCCATTATCCGGGTGAGCTGAGGGAGCCGGGTGGAATATTCACAGCGAGAAAAATTTGCCGGCAGTGACTAGCACAGCGAGATGGATGGAGTGTTTGGCCTTGACTGAGATGTCACCCTGGGTCTAGCTTATTGTACCCACACTCCACTCCTTCCCGAGGGACTGAATCCGAGGCTTCCCCCTCCCTCCCTCCAGCAGCACTGAACCTGTGCTCGCTCTTACTGGCACAGCTCAGCCAAACCACGCTGAGCCAGTGGATCTGCTCCAGTTCTAGCCTGTAGATTCCCAGCCCTCCATGTTCTGCCTGTTTATTCCCCTCTCTGTTCTATGGGTTGGTTTATACCTTCTGTGGTTGGTGTGCAGGCCAGCACAGCTGGCTGGTCAGAGGATCTTGCTGGGCTCTTGCAGAGCTGGAGCTCCTGCTTAGATGTGGCTGGAGGGAGGGCATTCCCTTACTGGTGTGGTAACACCAGAAAAATTGCCTTCAAGCTGGGGATCAAAGGGTCTCTCCTCCAAGCAGAGCACTCAGTGAATCCCTCTAGCTGATGGAAGGGCCTTGGGAAGTCACAGCTGACATGGCACAGGGACAGGTAAGAGGAGTAAGAGAAGTCTCCAAGGTCTGACTCACTATGCCATTAGTGTTCCAGACGTCATGTAAGAGCAGTTCCACCTTGGCTGTGTTTACCGCATCCTTTTCCCAAGGCCTTTTCCAGCCTCTGGCACCACACCCACTGCCATGTGTGAAGCAGCACCCTTGAGCATAGAAATCTGTCCCCACAAGGGGTACAGACACGACTTGGAGAGAATAGCAGTGCCTGGATTGGGTGAACTTTTTGGCTGGCAAAGTGGAGAGGAGTGAAAGCCCTGAGCATTCAAAGGGGTGGGGGAACACCAAACCAAATGAAAGATGTGGATGCTGTCTGATCCAACAACAGTGAAATGAACATTTAAGAGAGACAAAACACCTGATAAATTAATGTTTGTGTTAAATGGGATCTGGTCTGATTCCCAAGGCTGGGTAATTTGTGAGTGTGAGGCGTTGCAGCTGTAGACTGAGGTGAGCAGGACACGTTATTCAGATTATTTTCTCACTTGAATTTGCTCAGGAGACGGGGGATCTTACTGCTTTGCAGCCTCATGGGAGTAGCAGGGTCGGGTGCCTGGTGTCTGAGTTTCACAGGGAGCAGGATATTTGATTACTAGAGGTAGACATTGGTAGCTGATGGTATTAGTGCTCTTTTCCCAAGCTGGCGTGAATGCAGTAAAGCAAATACAGTATAAAAGTGAAAGTCTTCAGTGCTTCCCAGCTGGAGGGCACATCAGTTTGGCTTGCTGTGAGAGGAATGTACCATCCCACAGTTTGTAGCTCCATACCAGCAGTAACAGGAGCTGCTGAGCTCCTTGTGGAGGCAAGAAGTGAATTGTACCTCATGCAAAGTAAGGTCTAGCCACCAAGACCTTCAAGCCCTGGTTTTAATTAATTTCTCCTACCACACTCTTTGCTCTGCCATCCACAGACCCACACCAAAGCCAGATTTTCAGTGAGCAGTTGGAGTACTAGGGTAAGGGAGCCAGCAATATCTTTATCTTCCTCTCCATGGGTGCTGTTGTGCAGCCTCATCCTCCATGCAGAGCAGGTCTGCTCACCAGCTGGGGCGGGGAGAAGAAATTCTCCATTCTGGGATAACAGATGTCACCAGGGACACCTCGTAAGCCCCCTGAGGTGCTCAGGGAGACTGCCATTTGTTCCAGCAGCACAGCTTAGCCACAGGGCACAGCCTGCCGAGGCTTCATGTGAGTCCAGGTAAAATACTGCTGCTTTTTAACACCTCCCTGCCAAGTGTCAGCACCAATCTTGAAACCAGGGGGTTGCCGTTCTTCAAGGGTGTGTGCTGCCCCTCTGCTTGCTCTGAGCCCAGTTCCCCCCACAGCATGGTCCCAAGGCCCAGCTGATGGGAGGCACTCTGATCCTCTGCCTTGCTCCAGAGCAGTTTACCAGACCAAGCTGATCTTTCTAGCACCTCATCTCTTATGGCTGGTACAATGAGGGGTCAGGGCAGTAGAGCCTGCGTGAATGAGAGTGATGGTCTGTGTGCTTTGGCTGGTGGCTCTGGACATGGAAAGCATCAGTACAGGGCAGCTCAGGAAGCATCCAGTCTGGGCTGTTGCCCGCACACAAAGAATCAAAAAAGGAAAGAGGATTCCATGTCATCAGCCATATATGTGCCCAAAAATTAAATTAGGCCAGGATGTAGCTGTTCTGTACCACTGAATTGTTAGCACAGTACCTGCATGGGTCTGGCTCATGCCAGTTACCACCACACTGAGATTTTGTTGCTAATCTCCATCATCCTTGAAAAATCATGGGAGGTGCCCAGTGATTAGAGAAAAGCCAGTGTTACTCCCATCTTCAAAAGGGCAAGAAGGAGGATCCATGAACCTACCAGATGGTCAGCCTCATATCCATCCCTAGAAAGGTGATGGAACAGATGGTTCTGGAGATCATCACCAAGCATGTAGAAGTAAAGAAGTTAATCAGGAGTAATCATCATGGAATTAAGAAGGAGAAGTCATGCTTGACCGATCTGTGGATTGGTCATGCCATCTACGATAGTCTAGCAGGATGGGTGAATGAGGGGAGAGCAGTGGATGTTGTCTACCTCAGCTTCAGCAAGGCTTTTGACACTGTCCCAGAACATCCTGGTAGGTAAGCTCAGGAAATGTGGGTTAGACAAACGGACAAGGTGAGGTGGATCAAGAACTGGCTGAAAGGCAGAGCCCAGAGGGTTGCGATCTGAGCTCAGAGGGTTGTGATCAGTTGAGCCAAATCCAGTTGGAAGCCTGCAGCCAGTGGTGTTCCCCAGGGAACAATACTGGGTCCGGTCTTACTCAACTTGTTTATTACTTGTTTATAATTATTTACCTGGATGAAGGGATAGACTGCACCCTCAGCAAGTTTGCTGATGATACAGAACTGGGGGGAGTGACTGATACACCTGAAGCCTGTGCTGCCATTCAGAGGGACCTTGTAGGCTGGAGAGCTGGGCAGAGAGAAACATAATAAGGTTCAACAAGGGCAAGTGCAAGGTCCTGCACTTGGGGAGGAATAACCCCAAGTACCAGCACAGGATGGGGGCTGACCTACTGGAGAGCAGATCTGTAGAGAAGGAGCTGGGAGTCTCAGTGGATGACAAGTTGAACATGAGCTGGCAGTGCCTTGTGCCCAGGAGGGCTGATGGTGTCCCAAGGTGCATTGGCAAGAGTGTGGCCAACTCTAACAATTCTGTGATTCTGTGACTTGAGCGTTTCAGATGTTTGCAGCAGCGGTGACTACTGAGCACATTTGTTGTGGCAAGTCTGTTTTTAGAGGTACGAGAACTGGCTCCGTGGCTGTGAACTGCATTGGGCTAGCAGGCTTTGAGACCAGGGGACAGCCCTGGGGGATTTTATTCACTTAGAGAGATGTAACTACACTTCTCTGCTGCAATGTGCATTTGGCATCAGACACAACTTGGTCCCTGGAGTGATCCTGCGGCAGGTAGGCTGCAGGAAGAGAGCCCTGGCTTCAGGAAAACTCTTTTGGGGCTCCACACCCCTTGGTTTTGCACTGTGTTGGGCATTACCCCTTTGCTGCTCCATCGTTTTCCCAGAGTGGTCCTTCCCTCTCTGCACTGCCTGCTGCAGCATCTCTATGCTGCCCACATCCTGGGAGCTGGTGCTCAACTCTTCCAGCACCTGTGCTCCCCTCTCCTGCATCCCACACTTCATCCTTCTCCTGACTGACTGTTCACACCTAGTCTCGTATCACCTCTTTATAAAAACACATCCCCTTCACTTCTTTTCTGCTCATGAGAGCCACACACAGAGTCATGTCTTCACATGCATCAGGTGGCACGACCACACTGACTGCTGGGGCAGGGGACACACGCTGACATGGAGGTGTTACCCTTCACCGTCCACACTGGTATCGAGATGGTCAACACAAAGTGAGGTTAATGCTGTTTTTGTGGCAAGGTCTTCATTTACTCCTCAGCTGGTATAAATGACACCAGGTTTTAGCAGTCAATTTAATCCCTTTACTTCTGGTGTGAAAGAATGTGTGCCTGATGGCTGGGACTGCCCCACACAGACCCATCCTCAGCCTCCTCCTTTTCTCCTGGAGGTAAAAAGTTCAGCTGGACTCGGTGTGTGGAAAGGTTTTCAGGATACCCAGCTCTCCAGGGAAGACATCAGTGAGCAGCAAAGCATCCTTGGGCACAGGGATGCGAGCGTGACTGCCCCAGGCTGGGTGAGCACAGGCTATACATAGCCCAGGTCCTGGGCTGGCAGACAAAGGGAGCCTGTGAGGCTGCTGGGATTTGCGGTTATCAGCGGCCAGGGCAGGAAACGTCCCACACCACAATAACCTCAACTCCACCTTATGTCAGCAAGCCCTACAAACAGAAGGACCCGGCCGCGGGCTTTTGCTCAGGCTGGTACCATACACCGGAGCTGGCTTCCACGGGGAACGGACGGAAAAACAACATGACTGGCCTGTTCTGATGGCAGGCAGATAAACCGGCGCTCCACTCAGACGGGTATTGTTTCCTTCCCACAGGCCTCCTTGCTGCCACCACCGAGCACATGATAAAGCCTTGGCTTTTTATAGGGCTTCTGTTTGAGTTTGTGCCGATTTCAATGCAGTCATTCAAAGTGAACATGCTCGGTGAATTGTTAATTCAAGTGTCCTGGAACACAGCAGTAAGGAAAAATGGAAGGATTATTATTAACCAGTTAATTCTGGATAAAAATTCCCTACCTCTGCTTGCACTGGAGTTAGAGCTTCTTCAGCTTTCCACAGCAGTCGAGTTTGGAGCCAGGACTGGAAAGGAGAGGAAGGAATATGTGCAGATGTCAAGAGCCGTGCCGCAATTTTGGTCAAACTCTGCCAATATTGCTGTTTCCCTGTCGGCCGCCTGAGGTGGCTGGAGTCATTGCTCCAGCCTGGATTCCTACAGAAATAAAACCAGACGTTCATATAGGCTCTGTCAGGTACTACATCCCAGCACGTCCACACATAGCTAGAGACAGGAAAGACCTATGGGGCCTTTTAGACCTGAATCCTCATGTTTCTTATTCCTGAAAATACTGACAATTAATTCAGATATTTTGCCGGATACTTGATGCATTACAGCAGCACCTTGGGATTCCTGGGCCACCTGCTGATATCCTTTCCCCATGCTGCAGCATCCAGCTGGCAACCACACACCCAGGCATGCTCAGGCAGGAAGAGAAGGTGGGAAAATGCCTGGTGCACTTGGGCAGAAGTTTTGGGTTTTAGCTGGATGGTTTAACACAACAACTTTTGGGAGAAAACCTAGTGCAGGTACTCTAACTGCTGACAACCCATTTCCTTGTACTGCAGGAGTGTGGGCATTTGCCCTAATGAGTGCTTCCTACACTATTTTAAGGCTGAATGCTCTTTCAGGAAAAATAAATGAATAACAGGCACTTTGCAACACAAGCAAATACTATTAAATGCTTTCCTCCCATGTGCAGCTCATCCACAGCCTTTTTCCTTGGTATGTCCTTCGTGCCCTTGTCCCTCACACACCCTAGAAAACACTGTCTTCATTTAAATATTTCCTGAGAAGATGAAGTGACTTTTGTCTTTGCCATGGTAAGTAGTACTTACCAGTCACTACCATCTGGCTGTATGTACCTAGAAGGATGTGGCTCTCTAATCCTTCAAACCGGTTTGGATATTCTTCTTTCGTGTACTGCACAGGCTGTTTTGTCTTTTTTTCCAGCTCAGGTAGCTCTCTGCTGCTGGCCCATGTTTTTTTTTGTACTGGATTATCTGCAGCAGTTTTTTGTTTCCTCTGTTTGTGAATTGATTTGTTTCTGCTCTATTCCTCCTTGCCACATCCACCACACTCACTGTAATTCTACCTGCACTAAATCTTCATCTTCCATGAAGAGGTTCATTTTGCTTGACTGAAATATGCAATGGGAACACAGGAGAATCTCCCATGCCCTTTTAAGTCGTGTTTCTCCTCTTTTCCAAAGCCAAACAATACAATACAACTGGAAAAGACACAACAGCCTGGGCTCTGATGAGGTACAAAGTCTTTGGTTGCTGCTGCTGCTCCTGCTGCCACTGCTGGGAGCAGGGAAACAATCAGACAACTTCACTGCCCTGGGAATATGCAAAATGCAAGTGAGAAACAGTCCCTGGCCTGAGAAACTTGCAGTCCTGTTAGTCAAGACAGATAGTGGCAGGGAGAGGAGGCACGGGGAGATGGGTGCCGGAACAAGAAGTAATTAAATCCAGGTTTCTACTCAGGAAGGGTTCTCCAGGGCTCCAAGTCATTCACTGAATTTTATAGCCCCTTTTACTCGATCAGTGAATATTCCGATCTTTATGACTTTTATATAATTCTATATGTTTCTGGTAAATTGTTTTTTTTTGTGTTTGGGTTTTGATGTTTGTTTCTTTTTGCTTTTTCTTTTCTCTTTCTTTTTTTTTTTTTTTTTTTTGCAATACCTACTCAATAATCAGGTTATTTCAAGCTGATCTGATGTCTCTGTTGTAAGGTCGCTCTTTGGACACACTATGACCCTCCTGAGGGACGGCTTTTGCCCAGTGCCATCTGCAGCTCTCAGGCTGGCATGCACAGCTTGTGAAAGATGCCTAGAGTCTTTTGCTGAAGAGACTAATAAAATCAAACGCTGTGGCAATTTCTGTGGTCAGGGCAATATCTGCTTCCTCTGACATATCCCAAGTGTGGAACATACCAGGCCGGAAGGGACAGAACTGGAAGAGAAAAGAGATCTTTAAAAATTAGAAAGAAAACACCCTTCAGAAGTTACAGTGCGTCAGTGCTGTGTCCTGGCACCGAGGCTGGCCCAGCGTGGGCACGTGGCCTGTGCTCCAGGAATGCCACCCTGGCTGGCACTGAGCCTCCCAGGAGCCACACATGGTCCTTGTGGACCCAGCTGCTGCCTCGTGTCCTTGCCACCGTGATGGGTCTCCCCAGGCTGATGGGGCAGGAGGAACCCTGGCCAAGGAGAGATGATCCTCGTGCCTCGGGTCCTGCATTGCCATACGAACCTCATGGGTGTGTATGGCAGGACCTGAAGCACAGGGACTGTGACCAGCAACACAAAAACCTGGGATTATGTTTGTTATGGCCATATGGGCATATAAATGCTGATATAAATGCATGCAGGCTTCAGTCTCTGGTTGGATTAACTCCGTACAGTAAAGTTGGATCCTCTGGATATTTCTGTATCTCTTGCAATTTTGTTCCCTGCCACAGGAGGCACACGGTGATTCCAATCCTCCTGCATCTCCAATCCTTCCCCATGCCACAGGAAAGAAACATTTGGGAAAGTTTTCAGTCAGATCCTCCTGCTCATTAAATTTAGCACGAGCCTGTAAAGCGCCACCAGGAACAGCAATTAGGGAGCTGCACGTTTTGGTTCATGGTTATCTGCAAGGTCAGAGAGAAGCACAGGCTGTGTTAGTGAAGGTTTGTCAGTTCTCATGCACTTTAAACACAGAGGCAAATGTTAAAAATAAGAAGAAAAGCAAAATGTATTAGTCAGTCCTGACTCTCAAAAACCTAAGCTCCTTCCTAAATGCTCCCCCCTGCCCCTTGCTCCTTCCATTTGCAATATTGATAAAATACAATCAGCTATATTTAATGAAAGTTAGCTTTGTTGAAGGACAAGAAAGTCAATGAACCACTTGTCACTGTGCAGGGCTCCCAAAACAGGGATCTTCCCTAGGATCTTCAATTTAATGGCATCCTGCTTGACAGAGAATGAGGCCAGAGGATCTTAGTGCTAAGAGCGTTTTACCATCCCTTGTTCTTTTTTAACTCTTCTTCTTCTTTATCTTTTCCTCTCCATTTTTCCTGCCACCCACCTAGCATCACCCACCCTTTGCTTTTAGTCCTTTCCCAAGCTCTGTACCCACTGCTCTCCCAACTTTTTTCTTCCCCTTCCCTCCTTTTCCACACCAGACTGCCTTCATCCTGACTGTGTAGGCTCCCTTTGGTCTCTTGGGCTCCCTCCTGCCCTCACCGTGGTCCCTCTCTCCTTTATGCCTGTTCTCATCACTGCTGGGGGACATCCCAGTGGGTGCTCCCTCTTTTCCTGCCACGCTGGTGGCACCACATGTAGGAAGCACGACAAGGACAAACATTTTCTACAGGGGGATGGAACACCAGTAACGTCACTGAGCACCCCCAGGGACAACCAATACGTCCCCAGGCTCAGTCTGGCTTTAACTTGCCAAGGGCAGCACTCTAACCTTCGTGCCACCTCATTCTCCCTGTGTTCCTTTCCTTTTCTCTCTTCCTCTGCCTCAGTCCACGTCATTTCCACTGCAACCAGAATACACTCTCTCTTTCTTTTCTTTAATGAGCCCAGTCTGAAATGTGTCTGAGGGGTATTTTTAGTGGAAAGCTTGGCAGCCTGGCAGTCCTGGGCGTTTTGCCACCTTGAGTGAAAAACGTGCATCAGCCTGATAAGGATTACAATGGGGTGCTGGGGGGCCACGAGCGGGGAGTGCCCTGGTGGCTGCGTACCTGCTCTGTGGGACGAGGCAGAGTGGCCATGGGGCTGTGCCCAACCCATCCTGCACCCTGCTGTGCATCCCATGTGGCCTCTCATATATGTTTAAAGGTGTAAAAGGAGGGGTTGCTGGGAAAGCTATGGGAGTTAAGTGGAAGAAAGCCATTGTATGGCTGGAATAGGGGTACTTTCTGGCCACAATGTGTCTGCAGGTGATGTGAACACAGCACGGTGTCCCAAAAAGTTGCCTTGATGAATGCAACAGCCAAGTAACAATGGGCACGGGCACAGCTCCCAATATCACAGCCTTGTGGTTACTCCTTTTCTTCTGCTTCGTCCTTTTGGCAGTGCCATGGCTCAGGGCAAGGTGTTGTCCCCCTCACAGGCACAGGGTGAGCTCTGGGAGCAGGCACTGTTTGTCCCAGCACTGTGGCTGGCACAGCTTGCTCGGAGCTGTTGTTCCCTGACGTGTCAGGCAAAGAATTTGCAAGTGGGAATGGCCTGCCAGGGTGACTTCCAGCTGCAATCAATAGAGAACTGTGCTGTGGGTTTTTAATTTGAAAAATAAATATCATGTCCAGTTAATATTTTTTAATATCTAGTTTCTCCCTCACAGTTCAAGGGTCTAGATCTTACTTAGAGAAGTGGCGACAATGTAATAAAATGCCCTGTGAAATGTATGCAAAAATGCCACTTTTTACAAGCAGGGCATTTTGGGGAAAAGGGAGATCATATAAGCCAATGCACAAAGTTTGCTTATCTAGCCTCCTGATCATCCTAGCTACCTCTATAGTCGAAGAAGGGAGAGAAATTCCCTCAGGAAGTATTTTCGGGGGTAACACAGATGCTCTAAATACTCCTCAAATAGGCCTATCTTTCCTATCAACGCCCCAGGGAAAGACTCCTGGCTGGTCAGTCAGGGACCCTCAGCTGTGACAACCTCTTCCAATCCACACCACTCTGACCACACCTGCACAGACTGGTCCAGGCAAGTGCCATCTCTGACTCCAGACAAATGGCTCCGTCATCCTTCTGTGCAAAGTGGAATAATTTCAAAGGGAATCCTGCCTCAAGGCTGGTGGTAAGGATGTTTATTTGGTGCTGGGTAAGTAGGGATCACTGCCTGCCTGCAGGTGAGGGATCCAATGCCTGGAGCACAGAAATGGATAGAAGGATTGGAAGGGGTCTCCAAAAGCATCTCTCTGCACAAGAAGAGACCAACTATATCTGCACTGTGTTGTGAAAGGTGTTCTTACATAATTCCTAAGGGTCTCCCTTACCATTAGAAAGGTTTTTCTCCTTGTTAACTAAGAACGGGGGAGCAGACTTCTCCCCTCTTCACCTACGAGCTGTTTTATGTAGTTGGTTTATTACTGCATCCCCCTCAGCTGTTTCTTTTTGACCTAAGCCGTTCAGTTCTTTCAGCTCTCCCCTGCAGGTCACGTTTCCCAGACCTCTGCTGTTCCGGGATTCTCTCCAAAAGGCCAACATCTTTTCTGAAATGCATTGCACAAAACTGGCCACCCAATAAGAGCGGTAGCATACCACATCTGCCCTGAACAAAAGGGCCATTTCTTTGTACAGGCAATGCTGCTTGTTATTCCTTCCAACACGACATTTGCTTCATTGGTTTTGGTTTTTGGTTTTGGTAACTGTGTGATTTAGAGTATTTTCTACAGAATTGCTTCTTAACCAGCCATTTCCGCTTGGTTATTTCTGCCTGATTGTGGTTCCTTGCACTCTGCTCTGCTGAGTTTTGTCACATGCTTTCTCTAAACTGTCAAAACAATGTCTCTTTCCCCCCTTTTTCCTCTTTTTTAAGACTTTAAATTCTGATCCTCTCTGCCAGGTTTGCCATCACGGTCTGTGTTCCCTTTGTGCTCTGACAAATGATGCCAGGCGGAGCTGGGTACAAGCCTCCTGTACCCACGCCTCTGTGTCTCTCCCCTTTTGGACAACAAACCACCAACAGCTGCTCCTTGGACTGCATTATCCAACCAGTTTTGCATCAAAGCTGTGTTTTCCTGGTTTACTTGAAGGCACAGCACCAACCCCGCCCCCAGAAAGTTCTCACAAGAGAAGATGCTGCTGGCAAGAAGGGAGGACACCCTGGCACAGATACTGGTAGGGTTTAGGTGTTTTGCCACTCGGCTTGGCCGTGTTTTGAGAAGCCAGGTACATCCCAGATGTCAGAAGGCACCTGGGCAGAGAAGTTTAGCACCCAACCTTTGGACTCAGGTGCCTCTGGGGCTGTTGAGGTTTGATTTCAGCACCCCTGCCTGTCTGCTGGCTCCAGCTCTCGCAGTGCAGCTCCCTGCTAGGCCAAAGGGCACAAACGCACGTCAAACCGAAATGTTTCACTCAGTCCTGGTCATGTGATTGGAGATGGTGTTCTGTATGAAAAAGACTCCCAGTGTCCATTAACTGGTATTTTGCTTTTGGAAAACTTCTCTGTCCAGGAAAATACTGGATACTAAGAACTTCTATCCCAACTTACCAAGGAGAATAAATATCCAGGTGCTGGAAAGGGCTGCAGCCTACAAGACCCCAGTTCTCAAGCAGCTGCTGGGTTTTGGTTACCACTAGTGCCTTGTATTAAAAGCCAGGGGGTTGCTCCATGAACCAGGAGTCTGAGTTACTGTGAAACCTGCATCTCGCCTTCCCCTCACCCCTTCCTGGTATGAAAACCTTGAAGAGCTGCAGCACACACAACAAAGGAGAAAGCAATAGGAGAGCCGCAAGGTCACACATCTGCTGCTTTCCACACTTTCTTATCTCTGACATCACGGGCCTCAAGGTCTTTCTTCTCATTAAAACAGCTGAATAATTGCAAACTGTACACAAACTGCCTAAACCTGTGGCCTTCTGCCTTAGTCATAATATGGGATGTCTGGCTAGGGAGGATGTTTCTTGGCGAGGGAGGATGAAGGGGCTGAAGAAATCAGCAGCTCTGTGCAAACGCAGCGGGAAGCAGCTGCCACTGCCCCTTGGGCTGACAAGCTGCAGGACATCCAGCCAGGCGAGTGTGGTGTCATCGATGGTGCTACTGAAAGCACCGGAATGTGACCACACCCCACCCTCAGGAAATGCAAGGACAGCATCGAAATGACTTTGTGGAGGGCTGGTTTGGAATGATCCCACCAGTGCTGCCTCTGTTTGAGGTTTACTATGTTAGCAGTGGAGAGAGAAAAAATAGGCTGGGGGGGGGGGAGGGGAACTATGGACTGAGAGAACTGTGGAAAATCAAAGGATAAGGCATGTTATGGATGCAGAGGCATTGAAAAATGGTGGCAGAAAAGGTGGAAAATGTACCCTAAATCAGCAAGTCTTTTATACAGCCTGGATTTGTTCAAGCAATACCAGCCTAAGCTGATCTCAGGCCCCTCTGTCTCTTGCATCTCTCCACGTCTCCATGTTTTGGAGTCACTTCTCAGGTCTGACCATTGCACGCACTCCTGCTGATGTCTCTGTGGCTGCTGCACCTCGAACAGCTGCCACTGGGATTTCTGAAAACCACACCTGCATCCCCCACCCTGCTAGTCCCGATGAAATTCATTAATGGCAAGTCATTTGTCATGACATAACGTGGGATGTAAAAGAGCTATTTCTGGTGGTTGCACACGCCTCCCTGCTTGGCGATTACTGTTTAGCATCTGGGAATGAAACAATCTGGGAAAGCTAAGGCATTAGCAAGTGGATGGGGGTGGTCTTCACTGTGAAAAATTGTATGTGTACTGAAGTAAGTGGATAAAGATGCTTTTGAGGTCCCAAACATTTTCCTACAGGAATAGAAATGATTGTGAAAGATGAAAATCAGGAAAAATTGTGTAACAGGTGGCTACTGACATCAGCAGCTGAACACAAGTGTTAGTGGTTTTAGTCCTTCTTGTGTTACTTATGAAGGTTTGAAGGAGCCAGAGCACAGCTCTGTGGGACTCCTGCATAACATCAGCTTCACAGTTCCTCCCTGCATTTTGTCCCCCCAGTGAGTCCAGTTTGCTGGCATTCTGCTCATGCTTCATGGGGAAGAATGCAGTTGTAAGTTCTCACATCAGTTTTTTGTTGTTGGTTTTTTTTTTTTTTTAATCTGGCTTCAAATTCCACTTCTTTACATTGTGTCTTCCCCTACCAAAAATAAGTGGGGTTTGCTACATGACACAGTTCCCTTCTGAATGAATTTCTACTGCCAGCAAGCCAGCAAAGCCTTCTTTTAAAAAGCTGAACACCGACTGAGAGGTGCTGCATCTGATCTGTATTTTCCAGCACATTCTCCACTTTTTTGGTGGTTTTGGAGGCGTTGACACCAGACCAAGAGCCATAGTCCACTAGTGCTGTCTCCACTTCCCTGCGACTTGGTGAGACCCCATTACTCCCTTCTCATCCTACAAATGCAGTAGGGGCAGGGACAGAGATCTTTCCTGTAACAAGAATGCACAATTCTCCAGGTGCATAATGGGTTTGTTTTTACAATCTTTTTTTCTTTAAACGCTGGGTCTTGACTGCTGCTGGAAGGAAAGTTTCAAGCAGATCAAGTTTTCCTTGGAAATAAGCTATCTAGCAAATTTTCTCTTTGTGACAGGTTCTTAGATCAACGTGCTGCTTATCTGATAAAACTCTTATCAGAGGCAATTTGTGGCACGTTGCCCCAGTACCATGGTGCAGTCCTTTTAGCTTTACTCAACTGCATGAAGACAATAGAAGATGACTCTGCAAATAGTAAAGAGCAAATGCTGCCTGTGTGTAGGTATCTTCAGAGTATCATTCCATAGTTTGAACAAACAGTCAAGTATCTACTGACAAACAAGCAAAAGATGGCAGGAATTAATGGTCCTCTGGAATAACACTGTGCTGTGGGAGTACTGTGAAGCATCGTGAGCTGGACAACTGTGGCAAAATTTATGGTATCTCCTAGACGGAAATAGTTTATTCATGGATTACTGAGTCTTTTAAATGATCTTCCTCTGGGCCTTGCCTCTTGACTTATGCCCACAGGCAAAGTACAAAGAGAACAAAAAATATGCAAACTAGCAACAGTGATGTTTGGTATAACTGCAGGATATATTAAAGCCTGAGCGGAACAGTTACTCCTTTTCAAATTTCTAAACATTTAATGCAAAAAAGAATTACAGTTCTGATGGGACCAAATATATTGAAACAATTTACCAAGTCTTCTGCATTTCATGTAAAGGATGAAATTAAAATCTGTTATTTCATCATTTTGCTCAAAGCAGGTGATTTGACTAACAATTTATCATCTTTGGCAAACTGAAGTCTCCTGGAATTATCCCAGCAAGGCTCTCCCGAATATCCATTTTGTAATTTAAAATAAGGTAGGGGCAATTCAGGTTAATACTTTGGTCAAAATGGCACCAAATTTTGTAATGGTAAAATAACCTGCAGAATAGAAATGATCATTCCTAACCACTACTAATGAGAAAGAACAATAATTCAAGTCTGTGAGCTGTTACACACAGAGTATCCCATAGATAGCGCTATGGCTAACGTGTATCTGCTGATATAGGTACAGACACATCTCTCTTACATATGTATAGCTTCAAACCTGTGGAGCAAAAGCCACTCTCTGATGTGATGCCTCTCTTCTTTCCTCTTCATGTTCCTCCAAACTCAAAAGCTGGAAAAATACAGCAGATCAAGAATGATAATGTCAGGGATAAACAACATTAGGAAGTACAGGCTCACTGGTAGGTCCTCCCTAATGATCAGAGTGGGACTTCCACAAAGTTTTGAAAAGTATCCCCCATGCTCAGACGATCCACATTTGACAGCATTTCCTCAGCATCTGGCCTGAAGCACTCAGCCTGAATGTACTGCCCTCCCACCCTCAAACACTTGTCCCCCACTAACAAAAAATTATCAGCATTATTGCAATGGTGTCCATAATGGACTTCAGCTGCTGGTGTTACAGGGAAGCAAGACTCCACAGTCTCTTACTCCTCCCCTTGTTAGGATCATTCATGTGGCTGCAGTACCTTGGGATCTGAGGATCTCTATGTGTGTGCTGTCACACACACACAGGAAGGCAACATCATGACCTCTAGGATGCCTATTATCTAAGTAGATATCATAGGCTAGAGGCAAATGAGCTCATGTGAAGTCCACACGGTAAAGCTGGACATAGAGGTGAGCAATGGGACCAGAGTTTCCACTATCCCATGCCAGTGTTCTGAATCATTTGGGCCAGCATTCCCATCCTTAGTGCCTTCCTAAAGCACTTCCTCCATCTGCACCCACTGTGGTCTGGAACAACAGACATCACTGCTGTAAGATCTGATCTCTTGGTTGCTTCCTTCTCTGGCAGTGGCTTTCAGACCTTCCCCTCTCAGCATTGCCTGACACATTTGTAACTGGAGTCACCATTCAGGCAGCATCAAGCACTGCTGTGCCTGCAGGTATCACATTCACCCTCTGCCCCAGCATCAGCCCCTTCTCCTCTCTCCCTCATCAGTGGGTGCAACTTTTCAACAACAGTGGCTGAAAAGCGGCCCAGTGGAAAAGGACCTGGGGGTGCTGCTCAGCGGCCAGCTGAACATGAGTGAGTGTGCGCCCAGGTGGCCAAGAACGCCAATGGCACTCTGGCCTGTATCAGCAACGGTGTGGCCAGCAGGACAGTCTACCCTGTACTCGGTACTGATGAGGCCGCACCTTGAGTGCTGTGTCCAGTTCAGGGCCCCCTCAATTCAGGAAGGACACTGAGGTGCTGGAGCATGTCCAGGGAAGGGGAACGGAGCTGGGGAAGGGTCTAGACTGTAAGTCCCATGAGAAGCAGCTGAAGAAGCTGAGGTTGTTTAGCCTGGAGAAAAGGAGGCTCAGGGGTGACCTTATCACTCTCTACAACTCCCTGGAAGGAGGGTGTAGCCAGCTGGGGGTCAATCCCTTCTCCCAAGCAACAAGTGATAGGACAAGAGGACATGGCCTCAAGCTGCACCTGGGGAGGTTCAAGTTGGATACGAGCAGGAATTTCTTGACAGAAAGGGTTGTTAAGCATTGAAATGGGCTGCCCAGGGAGGTGTTGGACTCACCATCCCTAGAGGTGTTCAAGCAATGACTGGATGTGGCACTCAGTGCCATGCTTTAGTTGACAAGATGGTGTTTAGTCAAAGGTTAGACTTGATGATCTCAGAGGTCTTTTCCAAACTACTTGAATCTGCAATTCTGTGATATATTTCTGACCCTAGAGTTCATCTATGGGGTCTAAGGGCATCAACTGGTGCAGCATTTACATTCTTCCAAAGAGAACTGGACCCTAAACCAGAACTATAAACAGCTGTGATTTGGTTCTAATTTAACTGCAGCATTTTCTACTAACCTTATGCTGCATTTTATACTGATTTAAACTGAGAAAGTAACTGAGTACATTTGGACCATGCTATTAATCCAGTCTAGGGCTAGACATCTTTAGCAGGGGTTGTCATCTTGGACCCAAGGCAGCTTGAACTCCTCCTGGAGTCAAGTGATTCTTGTCAGTCAGCTGTGGAATTTCTGCTCTGCAGTCTCCCATGCTTTGAGGTCTAAGTTTGGAAGTCACTACACCTAGGATGTAAAATCACCCATGTCTAAGAAGTTTAAATACAGGCTTTGTGGAGGCCTTTCCAGGCAGGAGAGTTTTCTCAGAGCAAAATATTCCTGATGAACTCATCAGCTTTCAGAACAGGAGATCCTTCGATAAATTAATCTAGTCTGCTTTAGAGCTGACCCAGTACAGTGCCTCATCTGCAAGAAGAATGGCCACAGAGGAGCCTTAATTAGGTGTGTGTTTAATTATTTATTTATTCAGAGCACACATTCATTCACATTGTATTCACTGAGCTTTGGTCAAATCCCAAGTCATTGTCTGCCTGCACACAAGTATTTACCCAAAGGTATGGGTTTAAACTGATTAACTCACACTGGAGCAAGCTCCTGTGTAGGCACTGATACTGGCTTAATACCTCACTCAGAAGTACTCTGAAGTTGGCTAAGGTCTTGTACGGATCCTCTTCTTTGAGAGTAAAGTGTTTGCACAGGGGCAGGACTCGGCTTTACCGGGTTGTACAATGGCTGAGTTGAGCTGATACCAGGCTGGCTGAGGTGCATGGAAGCAACGTGTCTGGAAGCAGGCTGCCGGAGATCTGGAGATGGAGGACCTCAACTGCATTCCTGGAAGTGGACACTGACTTTGTTCTTTCAAAGCTTCCAGCAAGACAATGGTGTTTTAGATCAAGGTGAGCAAATGCTGCTTGTACCTTCCCCTGGTGTGATGTGTCCTTGTCCTGTCCCAGAGCAAACTCATTTGCTTTGCAAAGCACTCACAGACGTCTGGAAGTGGAAAGGGGTACAAACCCACCCCCTCTGACCCAACTGCATTGCTGATGAACCACACACACGTTTTCTGCACTGGGGTTGCCTTCTCGCTTGGGTGCTGCCTTCTGACTAGGTTAATCCTCCTCATGCAGGAGAGAGAGCAGAGCAGCAGAAGAAGCACCCAGCTTTATCAGCCCCATTTCTTCCTTCGGCTTATCAACAAACGAACTCCCAGTTGGCTTTATTTGACTTCTAGGGTTTATTGGATTGGTTGCTTCCCTTCTTCATTTTCATATTAAAGGCTAAGGTTGGGCTGTGATCCTGCTGCTGTAGCCTCCAGCTCCCGAGCTGATCCTACCAGCTCTAATTGCTCAGCTGCCTGATGTAATCACCAGGAGGTATATTGTGTGTGTGGCTACAGGCACTTCATATTTTCTCCCCAGCCAGATGAAAAAAAAATAAAAAAGAAGAAGAAAAAAGAGTCAATTGGCTCTAGGTCTGTCAATAGTGACTAATCAGGTGCTGTACAATTAATTATGAAGGGGTGTCATTTTAAAACAATTCTGAGGTGAGAAAGAACAGGCCTGGGCCCTTTACCTGCTGGCACTGTTTGTGTTGCTAAGCCAATCCAGGCTGCGTCCTCTATTTCATTTACCTTTTAAACTATTGCCCCCGCATAAGTAAACACTTTCTATAAAGTGTGTGTGTGTGCATGCATGTGTGTAAGTGGGTGGAGGGTGATCTGGGAAGCTCTCCACCCTAGAAGAGAAATTAATGATGGGGAGGAAAAAAAGAGACCAGCATAATTTGGCAGTAATTTCTCAAGAAGAGCAGGAGATAATAGCAGGTGGATGAAACATGAATAGGATGAAACAGTCTGGGGCTGAATCCCAGTAATCAAAATAGCTGTGAGATACAGAGACGGAGGTGAGAGATGTCCCTGCAGTGCGAATGCCCTGAGCAAGGAGCCTGGGCTCCCCAGCAGCCAACACCTGCCGGCACGTGTCAAGGGGACAAATCCCTGTCCCACCTAAACTGGCTCGCCCAGGCTCTGCTCCCAGCAGTGGCCAGCATCTCCCACCCACTCCCTGGGGGATGTGGCTGCAGAGAGCAGGATGGCATTCCTCCTCTTCACCCTGCTGGCAAATCAGAATTGTCCCTTGCAAAGCAAAGCTTATTTTTCAAGGAGGATGGCAAGGGAACTGCTACTGTCCAGTGCCAGGCTTAGGGCACTGACTGATGAAATTACATGTGTATGGAGGGGAAAGAAGGGTAGTCACAGAAATGACAAACAGCTTAGTAGAAACAAAGTGACAGTGCTAAATGACAAAGCTTCATTTCAAGAGCTGTCAGTCACTGAGACTGTGATGACGCCATATCTGTTGCCTGGAGGGGTAGAAGAGATGGGCTGGAATGTAGAATCAAAGATGCTGGGGGAAAGCCTCTGCTGGGACCACCTCCTTGAAGATGCTGACTGCAAGAGATCTTCTGGGATGTGGCAAGGGGCAAGTGTCATGGTGTCTAGTAGAAAAAATTAGAAATACCCTGTCCAACCATTTAACTTGCCAATACAAAAACTCCAAAAGGTACTTTGGTCAAAAATTCTGCCTTCAGCACTTGCAAATCTGTTCAGTGGGCAAAAAAAGAGGTGAATTCCTGTGTATGTGAGAATGTATAATTCCTAACATTTCTTTTTACTATAATAATTGTAGAATTAGATGGATTATTCTGGATAACAATTTATTAGCAAAGGTATTTTAGTTCTGTTTCGAACTTTTCAAAATCATGCATGTTGACTTTGTTCCCCAAAATTAGTTTTCTTCACTGGTTAATATTTTAAATTAAAACATATTTGATCAAAATGCATGTTTATTTCATCTAGTTAGAAGACTTCTAAAACCTTATTCAAAGTTATTTTCACAGCTTTGCGTGTGTTTCAGGATCATTACTGGCAGAGTCCCCCTCTCCCCAAACTACAAAAAAGCACTTTATATTGTCTCTGTTAACAGTGAAATATTTAGTACCCTTAACCTTTGTTTCTGTCAGCATTTTGATGACAACGGGTACTGGACCCCAGCCACAGCACTTCCTTGCCCTGTGTCAGAGGACTTTGAAATACGACGTGAGGAGGTTCAGTCTGTGGGGGCTATGCGAGGCAGAGGTTGCCAGCCTGGTTTAGGTCAGGAGTCTGTTCAATCCTTTGTGCCGGTTTTGAAGGCTCAGCAAGTCTTGCACCAAGAGCAGGGAGATGCATTGCCTGGAGAAAGAGCTTTACCCTGAATCATCCTGGACCCAAGTCGGTCCCTGCAGAAGGGCACCGTGGCACTGAGCAATGGCTAACCCAGGGTTACACAGCAAAGCAAAATTAACGGATGTAAAAGTGGAGGTTACAACATAAACATGTGCTCAGATACTGGTGTAATGAACATAATATAAATATTTAGATGTATTCCTACATCTAATTCTTAGACTCATCATTCTTATGTCAAATGGTTTACAAAAGACAAAGCTATATTTCAGTTACAGGCACGGCTTCATAATTCTTCAAGTTAATTAAGGCATCTAAATGTGCTTCACGTCTGTCGCCTCTGCTTTGTAAATGGCACAAACCTGTAGGTAATTAAAAGCTTTTCATATCAGTGACAGTAATGGCAGTTTAGGTGTCCAGCCCCAGGGAAAAGCAGCAGCTCTGAGTGTCATTTGTACACCTCCAATGAACAGATTGTTGCTTGTATCATGTGTGCAGACATCACGAAGGGAAAGAATTAATTGCAGTTCGGGGTCTCTTTTTACAGAATTTGGGGGTCCTGGTGCTGGTGTAGATGCTGAGTGGTTCCCCATGGATGGGCTGTTATTGAGCTGATGGGTGCCCAGGGGCACAGGGAGGCCTCTGCCAGCCTGTGGGTCCCACCTTCCCAATATAGGTGCAGTACTATGCACCTTGTGTTGGCCCAGAACACCTTTCATTGCTCTGCTTCTTTGTCTGGTGCCTTTACGCATTAACTATAACTGGCTGCACAGGCAAGGGAGGAGAGGGTGGCCTGTCCCCCCTGCCTTGCAAAGGGGATAGGGTGAGCAGGTGACTGGGTGCCACCCACAGCAGACATCTCCCCAGGGGCCTGAGTGTGGGCTGCCTGTGGTGGTCCCAGAGCTTCACTGGCAACTGAGGTCTGCTTGGTGCCAGGTGGAGAATCTCCCTTTGCCAGGGGAATCCCTACCCGGCCACTTCATAGTGTTTTTAAGGACAGCAAGGAGCCTTATCACGTTTCCACATCTGCTCCAGATGCTTTGCATTCCAGCAATGCTCCACAAAAGTGCTGAACCCTACAGCATCTCTCCAAAGAGGGCTCACTTCTTGCCACCTCGGCAGCTGTCAGCTTCCTGCATGCACCCAAGCCAAGGGGAAGGGAATGGCCCTGTTCTCAAGGATGCCCCTGCAGAGCTGACAGCAGGTGACACAGCCCTGCCCCTCACCGTGTCAGCGGGACCGCGTGTGGCAGCGGGTGCTGTGTGTGCAGGGAGGCTGGACTGCATGCAGTCAAAGTTCAGGCAAACAGTGGAGAGCAGAAATGGTTTCCCACCCAGTGGCACCAAGGCCGCTTTGGCCGCTCTTGGGTTTCACCTCGAAGCACAGCCTGAGCGTGAGGCGCTGCTGGCACTGGTGTCTGTGCATTGGGGTCTGGCTCTCAGGGAACGCTCTGTTCCCAGAAGAGGGAATAATTCATAAGGGCCTCCCACAGAATTTTCCAATGTGCTAATGCCCATCAGTCCCTAGCCAAACCACGGTGCTTTTCCATCTCACTGCTGTGTGGGATATCAGCATGCCCTGTCCTCCATCTCTCTCCCTCTATCTCCCACATCTGTGCTGTTTCAGGGCTTCTTTCTTTTTAAGAGGAAACTCGGCGGAAGCCGAGCTATTCAATATTGTTCCATATTATTTGGTTGTGAAACAATTTAATTTGTTTATGGCTCTAAAGGTCAGATTTGACTGTTGCCCAAATTTCTAAAGAATAAAGAATGCATCAGGCTGAATGGGGCTTCGTGGCACGATCAACTGGAGAAAGAGAAGGGGGCTAGTGAGAATATTTAACTGGAACAACAAGGCAAACTTACCTTCAGCTCAGGTTTAAAAGCCTAGTCAATCATTACACATTTTTTATTATTTACCTGGTACAAAATCCCCCTGAGTGAAGAAGTAGAAAAACTCACAGGCCACACTTTTTCAAATTTTTAGTGGCCTGCTCAGCATTTTTTTTCCCTCTGTCTCAGGACAGTTGGAGTGATACGGGTTGTGATGGTGCCTGTGGACAGATGAGAAATAAAGTGGAATCACATTGTGGTTGTAGCTCCAAGCAGGGGTGTTTGTAACAGTGAAGAGAGCAGGGCCAGCCAGGGACTTTGAGAAGGAAGGTAATTCTCACACAGTCATCAGAAGACAAAGGTTGCATTTACACCTGGCCAGAAGGTTTAATCATCTACTATTTCCAAACATTGCAGGCTCACAATCTGTTGTGTCTGAGATCATAAAATATAATCACAAACTGGAGACAAGAGACCTAGGGCTTGATTGACCAGACCTTATCTTTTCTTTTTCTTCCTTCTTATTTTTCACTCAATTTTCTGCCTTTTTCAGGGGGAAAAAAAGAGATGCTTTGGAAAGAACTTGCATTGATCAGAAAATTCTTGATGCAGAAAAATTCTGAAACCCAAGGATTAGTGGGCAATTTTCATTCTTCTTTGTCTCACTTGTGTCAAGAGCACTTGGGAGACAGATCACCTGCTTGCTAAGATCCCCTTCCCAGGTTTCAGGGAACAGAAATTTTGGAAAAAGGACCAAAAAAGAGAGGAGTATTCAAAGAGAGCCAGGTACCAACCTCTTATAGCTTAGTTTTCCAGGTCCTACCACAAAAATAACTAACATTCAACCACCTGAAACACTGAGTGTAGGTGGCTTTCATCTATCTTTGGGGGAAGGGTAAAATTACGGTAACATTGAAAAAGAATCTGGCAGTGAGGGGAGGGTTTCTGGGTACTGTTAGCCGCATTTTTGCAGTTTGAGACTGTAGTTGGTTTCCTCTGTACCTGTGAGGTTGGTGAGAAGGTTTATCAAGCATGGTCAGGGACTCCCATGGCAAAGAAAGTTTGAGGCAACATCACTTCTGCTTCCCTCACCCCATTGCCTCTGCAAGGTCATCGCTCTGTTTGCCCATGGCCAGGCTTGCAGAGAGGAGCCAGGTGTTTCTCACCTGATATTCCTGATGGTTTACAGGAGAAAGGGTGGAAGGGCCCTGTCCCAGCCCTGGCTCCAGCCTGGCTCTAAAGGATTGTGTCAGCATCAGGGAGGGACCCTGGAATCGATGAAGTTGCTTTGCACCTCATTTGGGTGGTGCAGTGTGGATTCATCAAACCGCTCAGTGCTGGGAGGATGAACTGGCTTTGTTGAGATGAAGGGTTGCCCTTGCTGGCTTCAAAGGGGACTGAAGTTAACCCTTTGACTTCAGTGGGGTTTGAGCTCCTGGTTGGAGTTAAGCACGTGCTGTTTCTGGATTAGGACCTTCCTCTCTTTGTTTGAAAGGGGAAATAAATAATCCAGTTGATTTGCAGTATATCATCAGCTACCTGATGATACCTCTGTGTGTTTTATGACTGCCAGCTCTGTAACTTCCCCCCTTCAGAAAAACAGAGTAGGAGCAATAAGAGCTTCCCCAGGAGAAGTTCATTAAACAAGGCAGGCTGGAGAGCCATCTGCCCCTGGCACTGCTGGGCGCCTTCGCAGTGTCCCTCGCCTGGCTAGGGCTGCCTGCCACCTGATGAGAGTGGCATCTTTGATGTCGTCTAGGGCAGCAGCCATACCC
Organism: Falcunculus frontatus; assembly: GCA_013398115.1. Classification (NCBI taxonomy): domain Eukaryota; kingdom Metazoa; phylum Chordata; class Aves; order Passeriformes; genus Falcunculus; species Falcunculus frontatus. Next base: position 548,974 of record VZRV01007784.1, on the reverse strand, counting down.
AATTGCATAATCAAGGTCACTGGAAAATTACACAAAACTTTGCCCGGGTCTATTGGGAAAAAAAAAAAAGTAAAGCACTTGCAAAAAAAAACCCCCAACCACCCAAACTTCTGCTCGTGCCACCAACTTGCTGCTCTGTGTGAGTGTCACATATGGTGCCAAGCTGCCCCCTCACACTGCCCTGTAAGCATTGACAAAAAAATTATATTATCCACATTAAGGCAATTGCAAATTTTCCCTGGTAGCCACATGAAGTCATCCCAGTGGTTTTCCCCCTCTTTCCTTCAGCTACAGTTTCGAGTAGATAACAATGATGTGCAAATGCAAGAAGTAATAGTCTCATGCTTTGCATTGCTGGCTGCTGTCCTTCTGAGGATTTTAAGAGTCAGGGTGGTCAGTTTGGTTTCTCATACCCTTAGGAGCTATCAAGTCTTTTCAAGGCTTGATAGAGAAAACAGTCAGCTTGAAAATCTGTAAATGAAAATAAAAGAAGAAAAAATTTCAGAATTTATCTTCAGAAAAAGAGAATTCTTGAAGAATTTTCTGTTATTCCTCCAACATTTTTCCACTTCTGTTTGTGAGGAAAAGAAAGTCATGGACATGGCATAAAGAGGAAGAACTTGTAGCATGAAAGAAGCCAAGGCTAAAAAATGGAGCAAGAAAAAAGTCCTGAAAATTTGAAGCATTTTCCTTTTTTTTCCTACCAAAAAAACCTGGAAAAAAGCACTTCTGAATGCCTTGCTGGGCAGGTGCTGTGTGTCGGGAAGGGTGCAGGTCCAGCGCTGTTTGCCCAGCTGGACTAGCAAGGGCCGTGTTTCCTGGTGACTGCCACTGTCCATTCAGTGGGATATCCTGCTGGTGTTACACCACCAAAATGTATGTGCCTCAAAGATCCAGGTGGTGCTGAGCAAAGCACTGTGGTGTCCCTTTGAAAATCTTATGCCTTTAACTCTGAATTTACACTTCTGACTAGCCCCTCTTGCAGTCAAGTCATTTCTGGGAAATTTGAGTGTGTCTCCTTCCAATTTCTGGCCTGTAAATACTCTTCTTCTTCAAGGTTTTCCCAGCTTCCTGAGGATGGTTTGATAACTGTCAGTATTTCTGGTTATGAGAATATTGCGGCAGAACTTTCAAGCTTCTCTTTCCATAGACCCAGGTAAATGAATAATTTGAAATATCTGTTGTGTCATAACTTCTAGACTTCAAGTGTGCTAGAAATAAAGCCATTTCCCACCCCCCCCTACGGTGGAAGGGCTCTGTCCTTCCATTCTTCACATCATACATGGAACAATGGTTTGAGTCTGTCACCTTAACTTTAAAAGTTTGAAAGTTTAATGAACTCTTCAACCTATTTTTATTTGTGAGGAAGCTGTTAGTGAACATCCCCATGGCTTTCCTAGCCAACATCGCATCCTCTAAAAGACAAATCAACCTCCTTAATCACATCCCTAAGCCAGAGGACTTAATTGCAGTGTAGGAGTTGAAGGGAGGGCACAGTCCATCCTGTTGGGTCTCACTTGTGCTCTTGTTTTACTTTTTAAATCGACACGGTGGGTAAAGATCCTTATACTCAGGACACTGACATTTATAGGGTTGTACTGCTTATGTTATCTCTGATGGCCACTTTGTTTTGTCTTAAGTAGCTTAAATGTCCATCATCTGATTGCATGCTGCAGAAAGAAAAAAAGGAAGATATCCATCCTGGAGAGCTCCTAAATGCCTGTGGGCACCTTCCCACAGCTGATAGGAGTACAGCCAGGCATTCCACTTGATGTCAGCTACCAGTTGCCTCTGTCGTCAAAACAGAGTCACTTTCCAGTTTATTAAGGAAGAAGACTAACATTACAACGGACAGAGCATTTAATAGGTCAGTCTGTCCAAGAACTTTTGGTTCCTTGCTCAGGAATTCGATGGAAGTTAAATGCTGAGGGTGGAAAGCAGACAGGAGCTAGCACATGGAGATCTTGTTCTCCCTTTATTAAGAGGAACTGCAGCAGGCCCAAGGAAGTGCCTTGTTTAGCATTTATTTTGTCCAAGGGCTGCTACATGTGGTTTAGCCCTTGAAAGCTTTCCTCTGCCCTCTGAGGAATCACCTTGCCCCCATGGAAAGGGGTGATTTTGGGGCTGGGTAGCTGGGAGCTACACAGAGCCAGCAATGTCTCCATGTGCCCGTTCCAGCCACAGGGTGGAATTTCAGTGAGAATTTGCAGGAATCTGGCTAAACGCATGCCTGGCCTGTTGGGGTAGCAGGGTGGCTCTGGGGCCATGGGCAGGGCAGGAGCATGGAAAGCCAATAAATTCAGGAACTGTGCTTGCTTGGCTGCTTTGTGTAGAGATGTAACAGTACCAGCTGGGATATACCCCTCTCGCACATACCTCGAGCGTTTACTGTCACCCTCACAACATTTCCTGGATTAGCAGAACGGCTCTTCAGCTATAATTTTTGTTGAAATATCTTGCTTTAAACCTAGAGAGCACCAATGAAGGCCTCAAATCTGTAAATCAGCTGCACTTTGGAAAACAAATCATTGCAGTGGAGTTTTGCCAAGCCAATTTTCTGTCCTCATTCATTATGTAGTTTTCACTTTATGAGCTGATTTAAACCGACCGTGCTCCAACTGTACCAGTTGCATCCAAGATAGGAGTCTGATTTACACTTTGAAAATGGGAACTGCTCCATGGTTGCATTTCCAGGAGGAAGGAGTGCTACAAAGAGATGTCTTTGGGCAGCACCCATAGACAAGAGCTTGAAGATTGCCTCTGCTTGTCTGCTTGAGCTGGTGAGGTGTTATTAGTGAAGGGAAAGCTGTGATGTTCCCATGTGCTGCAGAAAAAGGGGTGTCTTCCAGGAAGAAAATTACAAGACAGCTCCAATTATGATTGCCCAGTGGGAAATTAGAAGATAAGAAGGCAGAGTGGAATAAGCATCTGCTAAAGTAAAGGGGCACCTGGAAAAAGGGGTAGCAGAGGAGAGACAATAGAGATGTGGCATTACCATCTGTAGTCTGTGAAACAGCAGTAGTGGACAGGCAGCATCCGTGGCCTGTGAGAAGAATGGGAAGAAAACTGGAAAATTTTATGCTTATTTAAGCGTCCACATAAAACTCAGCTCAACAAAATTGTGCCTTCACCCAGGATGTCTGCAAGGGCAGTGTGAGATTGTATGTCTTCACCAGCACTGTAACAGCTGTTAGGGAAGACAGCAATGGCTTTTAGTTTTTTTTCTTGGCTTTGAAGGTTTCTGTAGTTCTGAGATTTCCTATGGTAAAGTGAGACAGATTTGGTAAAAAAATGGCTGGATTCAAACACTTAACCAGCACTGCTAACAAATGTTATTAACCTTAGCTATTTATTTTTTGGAAGTTAACCTGTTAGAAAAACTTTTTCTCCCATTTTTAGCCTTCCCAAGAGTTTTTTCCCTTGGTGTCCCTGTGCGATCAGAATTTTTTTGACTGCAGTAGTGGGACCGAGCTTCACCTAAAGTAACTGTTCCAGTTACAAGCAAGGCAAATATGGAACTGGAATTGCTGTCGTACAGTGCAGTTTCCACCCCATTTTTGCAGTTCCTCTATGTAATTACATAGACTTTGAGATGAACTCCACATATTCCTTCCTTGCTCATGTGAAAGCCTTTCAGGCTTGTTGAAGGTTATTTTAATAATGCCATATTGGCACATTGAGAAATATCCGTAATTTCTAAGAACACACAATTATTTACGTCTATTATAAAGGTTATTTTTAAAGAAGAACTTTTCTTCAAAGGGAAAATGGGCTGCCTTGTTATTAATATTGCAGAGTCCTTGTTTTCCCATCTTGGTGAGCAAAAAATATCACAGTACAGGGAATAGTCTTATAAACAGAAATATGAAATCCAGGACTGATATATGTGCATGACTGAAAAAAAAGAAGCTAGGTTTGTAAATTCTCTGATTTCACATTTGTCCACCCATAGGATTAAGGAGATTTAAAATGGTTGAACAGATTCACATAAGAACAATTGTTATAGCCTCTATTTAAACAGTATTATTGATATCCTCTTTAAAATGCTTTATGCTGCCAGAAGGAGAATGAAGAAGCCTTTGTCTAAAATCACATTGAGTCACCTGTGCTAAGACTGTGTAAAGTGCTTGGAAGGGCAGCTGCTGGAGATGATGAAACCCTGTGTATTCCAGCTTCTGTGAAATTCCAGGTACATTTCTCCAATGGTGAATAACAAGAATAGATGCCCTAGACAAGCTCTTTTATGTGGATAGCAATTAGGAATGGCAATTGCAGTACTTGCTAATCTGAGTAACATTTACATTAGCCCATCTCTGTTGTTCCTCCTGGTACTGCAATTCCCTTTCATGTAGTCAGAAGTATGTATCATCTTTCTAGGGGGGTGATCACAATCCCTCAGTTTGGGTATGTCCTCCCTTCAGGTGGATCCCTTAAGAGATTGTTATCTACATTTCAATGCCTCCTTCCCCCCTGCAGCTGTGAGCATCTTGAGCCACATCTTCCTAGCATCTTCCTTGCTTTTAGGATTTCCAAGAAGTCATCCTGGTGGGATATCGAGGAACTGAATGTGGTGCCAGAGGTGTTGCAAGTTCCCCAATAAGAAGACTGACTGCTTTTTACAAGAAAACGGTTGTGCAAGGATGGGCAGGACAGATGGCTGAACCTGCAGAACGAGTTTCAGCCATAAATGCTCTGAACACCGTAAATGTTCGGTGGCTTTTCTTTTTTTCTTTTTGAAAGCTGAAATATATTTGGGAAGTACTTGTTTAAACTACAGACTCAGTCAAATATTAACAAGTGGAAACTGAACGAGGGGAAAAAAAGATACTTTGAAGGGCTCAAGCATGTGTGGGCTCTTGCTGTATTTGCCTAACTATAATCGCTGGGGCCACACTTGCGACAGGCTGAAATGTTGCTGTGAATAGAAAGTATACCATAAGGGTTCTCAAATATGAAAGTGGGGCTGGAACAAAGAGCAGGCACCAGACAGACTTCCCCTGTTAACGATTGCTGGCCTGTCACCCTGGTGCCAGCAGTCTCAGAAATCCCGTCGGGAGCGGGCGGCACTATCTCGCCCAATGTGACGGGGCTGCTTTGAAACCCTGCCCACAGCCTGGCCGTACTCCTCGCTACCGCCTCGTCCCGGGGGAATGAACTTTATCTCTCCGCTTTTAAGAGTGTTTGCTTTAAAGATGATTTACCACACTTGACAATTACCGAATTTCCTAAATTCAGCCTGAGGTATTGTTGTTGTTGTGTATCTTGCGCCGCGCAAAGCAGCGCCTCGGCCGCAGCACGCACAAGGTCACCATCTCTCAGTTGCTCTCAGGCTGCTCTCAGCACATGCTGAAGGTGCTCCAAGGCTGCTTCGCCCTGCAGTCCCGGGGCTCGGGATGTCAGTGGAGACATGAAAACCTTCTGACTGAAGGGCAGAAGGAAACGAAGCTGTAACCAAGTCCTGCAGGAACATCAGCTCACTACTGAGCTAGGACTCCTCTCGCTGGTGTAGCAGGGACAAACACACAGCTGAAAATGCTCCAGAAAGAGTTTTCAACTTTTTTTTTTCCTTGCCTTTTTTTTAAACCATATTTTGATCCTGGTAATCAGTGGAGTAGCACCTCCAAAACAATACAGAAGGATCGGTAACGAATGTGATTCTTTTGGTGTTAATGTGATTTTCTTTAATTATGTTATTGTTGACTCAAGTGCTACAGGAATGCTCTTCCTCCACTCAAATGCGAGGCAATACAAGGAGTTATTGTTTCATTTATATTTTATTGGGAAAACTACCAAAACCCTTATATTAGAATATTTGACTACAGTGTTAACAACATTTCTCTGGACTGCTGCTTGATATACTTTTATTATTTGCTTTCCATATGTTGGTTCTTTTAATCTGTTCTTATTAAAGTCTTCCACGTTTCAGTAATATTGTCATTGTGTTTCTTTTGAAGAAAGCAAGTGTGTGTACTGAAAGATTAGATTATCCTGTTAAAGAAAAAAAGAAAGAGAGAAAAGGGAGAAATGTCTTCAAAATGAAGTACATCAAAAGTAAAAGTAGGTGACAAATGTTAATATTTGCAAAGTGCTTCTGCTTTGATCCTGCATTTCTATTTTTTTAAGAGCTTGACAAATGTGTCCTGTGGTTTGGCTCAAACCTCTTTGCCTAGTGCTTTACTTGATCCACAATCCATTTGATCTTCCACTTGTTTTTCCTTCTGTCCAGGAGGCCTCTGGACTTAATAAAGGCTAGTTCTTATCTTCCACTTGCTGCTGTTCAGAGAAATAATTTTTAATTTTTGGTTGGATTAGGTTATTGTGTCTGTTTGCTTAGGCAGTTTCTAAAGAAATATTCACTTTGCTGTTATTTGGGATGGTTCCCTTCCCATTTCTATGCCAGCAACAGCTATATCAGATCAGAATCTGGTTTGGCTGATTGACTCTGGCACCAGATGTGAGGAAGACATGGATGCTGGAGTGCCTGACTTGGATGGCAGGCTGCCACTTCATTTCTACAGTACAATTTCCAGGCGTGCTCCATCCAATACCTGAGCTTACAAGTATTTAATATACCAGACACTTTCAGGGGCTCTGGACTGGCCACAGCTGAGTAAAATGCACATGCTTCTACAGCCCCCAAAACCCATCTCAGTCTACCTGCTGCAATCCCAACCCCTGTAGTGTCTGCAGCATGTCTGATCTGCTTCCACTACGCTGCTTGCACAATCCCAATATTGCCCAGCTCAGTAAGAGCCATCCTACTGCCCGACAGCCTGAGCAATGTGGAAGATGCTTCTACAAATACGAACGTTGGCCATAAAAGTTGACATGTGATTTACGGTCTGTTTTATAGCATCAGCTCCCTTATTCCCCCTTGAGAGCCCATCCTCCAGAGAAACCATAAGCCATAAACCACAACTGAGGGAAGCATGGAGTTTTGAGCTGCCATTCCAGCCAAGTAGGCCAGGAGGTGCAGCATCTTCCAGCCATTCTCCCTGCAGACCACCCCACCAGCTCCAGGCACATGGGCACCTCTCCATGTCTCTTCCTCAGGAGCTTTCTCCTGTCTTTAAAGTAATGGAGAATAAACCATAAATTGAGTAGACAATGACTGCTTATGTGTCAGTCTGGGGACCAGCCCCCTACAACCGAGTGTGCCTCCATGGTAGTGGTGCCCCAGGGCCTTGGGTGCTGACAGTGAGGTTGGTGTTATTTATGCTGCTCCCAGGTTTCAGGATAGAGTACATCTGTCAGGGCTCCCATGTGCCGTGCGTTTGTTTTCCGGAGACACGTTTAGGATATCATTTGCATTGCAGATGTGTGGCCCCTTGGCATTGCACTCAGCTTCTGTCCCCAGAAAAAAGCTATTGACAGAGTGAGATCAATTCTATTGCCGTTGCAAGAGTCATGTATGTTCTGAGTAAGTGTGAATGTGAGGGAAGAAGGGAAGCTCGCTTTTGGGAGCAACAATTACAATGCCTTGCTTAACTGGAACAGTTAGGCAGGATGTTATAACAATTGAAACCTTTGCAGCTACATTTCTTGTCTTTAATGGGAGTATGACACCTGCCAGCTCTCCATCTGTTTCCCTCTCCTGCAGAATGCATGCCATCAAGTGAGCGAAGAAGAAAAAGTATGCAGCAGAGCAGATCAAGGTTCAGATTTTCACAGGTACAATTGTCTGTCAATTAAAAAAAAACCCAAACAAGGCACATAAAAAATTCGGAGAATGAGGAAAACTGCAATGATGGCACTCAGAGATCCAGAAAGAGCCCTGCTGGGTAAACACTTGAACATCATAGCGGCCTCCTTTGTGTTTGTCTATCCCTTTCCATTCACTCATTTTTCATGCAGACTTATTTCCTTTTGCACTTAGAATTATGTGACTTCTTCGCATGTCAGCTTTGTATCTTCTAATACTTTAGCCATAATAAGGGACTCTGCCTTTCCTGGGGTGGCAGAATATTTTTCTTCTGGTGAGCACTATTTTTTTCTTAAAACCTCAAAAATAACAACAAAAAAATTCACCCGAAAAACAGCACCAGGATTTTGCACCTTTCTTATTTCAGGGAATATCTGCAGCCAGATCAGCTATTACTTTCCAAAAATGTTTTCACAGGCATTTCCTGAAGACAGACTATCAGATAAAATGCTGACATTAGCCTTTTCTTTATCCTCTGCCCAGGGTATTATATTATTGCTCTTGTTTTTGCAGTTTTGCTCTCTGAGTTTTGCTGAAACCACTTTTGCCAGTGCATGAGGAGTTTTGGTGCCATTGTCAAAGAAGCTGTGCATGTCTCTGCTGGATAGATGCCAGAGATTGCTTTATGAATAACAGCCAAACTAAGTTAAACCACTAATCACAATTAAGGAATGAATTCGTTGAGTTTTTTGGTTTTGTTTGGGTTTTTTTTAAAAAGAAAGTCTTTGCAAGGATTCCTCTGCTTGAAGGATGTTTCTGATGGACAAAGGCTGCTGTAATGTCTCCTATTTCACCCTTCAGTCTGCAGGAATCCAAGTGGAGAGTAGAAATAACTAATTCTTGATACTATGGTGGGGTCCTCTCCACTGGCTTGCCAGCCTTGAAATGTCAGAAATATTGTCACTTTTCCTCTGAGCAGGTCCAGTCAATCTTTAACTATTTGGTTGCTTCAGAGGCTGGAAGTCTGCTGTTTTCCACAGTGGTTATCAGCAACTGAATGCAAGAAGATGTACAAAGTTACTCCTTAAACACAGTGCTGCTTTGCGGGGAGTAAAACACCAACAAAATGACCCAAACTGTGCAAAATGGAGGGTGTAGAATAATATATTATAATATTAAATATTTTAGTAACTATGCAGTTTCTCACCTCCCTGGTAGCCTTCTTTTGTGCTTTCTCCCCACACTGTTAGGTTGATATGCAAATTTCCTTGCACTTCCTGAGGAGAAGATCAGGCATAATCCTTGTGCTAGGCCACTGGTTCAGTCAGCAAAAATTGCTTGATTTGCACGAAGATAGAATGCATCACTGCTAAAGGGAAGGTTGTATATGAGGTTGAGAATCCCAAAAGGCAGCCTCTCTGAGGAGCTCCTCTTTTTTCTCGGACAAATGACCTGCTGCACTGTGTCTCTGAACTACAAGCTAATGGAAAATGTGCCATATAGAAAATGAGAAATTTTGAATAACATCTAAGCATCTAGATCCCAAGGGAGGAAATTCATTCCACTTGCTTGAAATGTAGATGTTTCATTTCAGCTAATTGTCCTAATTATGATGGCCATAGAGATTGAATAGCACGAAGTGATTTAACCTAGTTTAGTCTGGACAGTTATATGAGGCAGAAAAGGACAGTGAGAGGAAGAGTATCAGGCATCTCTCTGAAGATCACCCTCTGAAGTGCTTGTGTTCTGCATGCCTGCACTATTGCTTCTGTTTAGCACTGGCATTTGTTACCTCCTCCACAACCAAACTGGCATCCCAACACTTCAAATTCTATTGCAGTCCTGATTCCCTAGTTCTGACTATGACATTGCTTGTGCAAGTAAGTTCTGTAAGTGCATGTGCGGATTGACCCCCTCCATGGAGAAGGACTAACTGGTTGGTGTGGGAGAAGAATTCCTGTGCCTCTGTGTGGTTATTTTTCTCCTCTGGGTCTCCTATTTCAGCCCAAGCATGGCCCTACTTGGTGGGGAGGTTCCCAGCACCATGCCTCAGACAGATCTAACCCAGGGGGACAATGCCAGCTCTGGCTGTCACAGAGTACCCCTGAGGCTGCACTCACGTTCACTGGCTCTTCTAGACACTGTGCAAGATGGGGAAAGTCACTCTTTTGCTTTTATACTTGCAGAAGTGTGAATGGCTTTTTGCCTTGGCATGAGCAGAGGCAGGAAGCCTCTGGGGAGGATGGAATAGCAAGAAGAGAAGTCCACACGGCAGTCTGTAGAATGGAAACTTTTATAAGTTGAGGTGGTTCAGCGTTGCTATAACACCTGTCAAGCGTAGGAAGCAACACCTTGACCCTTCCCTAGTGCTGCTCAGTCAGGTTTGGATACAGTGATGGATGTTACTTACACAGGGATAAGGGGGAGGCAGGAGGAGGAGCTCATTCTTGCCAGAGGAATACGTCAGGGAAAGGTGCAGATTTAGCAGGTCTGGAAATGTTGGGTAAGAGCAGGAAAGGATAAGCATGTCAGAAATCACGTCAAGAGGAGGCAAATGAGTACAGCTTAAAAATAAGCAAGTAAACAGAGTAAATCTAAAAGCCCAGACTTGAACCAAGCTTGTTTTTTTTTTTTTTTTTTAATTTGAAGTTTGCATGTGCATAGATATCTTACATGAACTATTTTCCATTTTAAGGAAGGGGGCTATTTCTGTATCTGACCAGAATTGGCTTGCAAGGTGTAGCACCATGAAATGTTCAGGCAAGATCTGTAGCCTGTCTTGAGATGGGAAGTATTGGAAATCACATGAGAACTTGTGATTTTTAGTTCCATTTAGTTCCATTTTGGAGACACAAGAAATTTTGTCTTGATCCAGCAAGACAAGTAGCTGTGTCTGACTTTCACATGTGTGAGTAGCTGCTTTATTTTTGGGCAGCTAATGCAGAAGCTCAGCATTACAGCAAGTGTTGCATAGTTAGAGAGAGATCCCAGAAAATCTTTCCTTTGTGAGATCCTATTAGGTATCCAAGTGTTTCTGAAACATCCAGAGTGAGGTGAATGCCACCCTCTTGTGAAGTTTGTTCTCACCTCAAGCTGCCCGGATTCAACCTTTTGCCCAATAAGATGTCATTAATACAAGTTATGCAAATAAAATGAATAATTTTAGTTTAATACCAGCCTCTTGTGCAAAGCCTGTTATTGCCTTCATACAATTAATTGGTAACTAGCAGGGCTATCTGAACTTCGTCCATTATTTGAGGTACCTGCATATTAGCATCAATCATAGACTGATCAAGGCAAATCTTAAAAGGGACGGGGAAAGACATAATCTTCTGCCTGTCCCTTCTGATATTCGAGTTTATCTTTCTGCTTGATGTCAAAGACAGGAGGCTTGTTTTGCACTGTTCTCCCCTGCAGATGATGGACATAGGCAGTATCCATCATCAGCACAGCCACCTTTTATGCTCTTGCCCTTCCTGAAATTTGCCAAAATGGTGCCATGCAGGGCAGGAAGTCTGCTGTTGTGCTCACAAAGTGGAGTCATGGTGTGCCCTGGCATTCCTCTTTGCTCCCTCATCTTCCATTTGCTGCCTTCTGTTGCATTTGGAGCCAAGCAGCTCAAATCACCTTCATTTCCCCAACCTGAGTTATAAAATTTACCTCTTCCAGCTGACTGCCTCCTCAGAAAAGAGCAAACCAGTTCTGCCAAAGAGCAAGTGGTGGAGGCTGTAAGTGAAGGTCCTGGGCAATCTGTGGCTTTTATTCGAGGCTCCTGTAACACTGTCAGGAAAATGGTCATCGTGGCCTTTATTTTGGTCGTTAGTGTGGCCTGGACAAAACCCAGTTTGCCACAGATCTTTCTGCTTTGGGCCTGAGAGCTCTGGGAGCTTGAGCCTCTCTGAGTATTCTGCCTTGCTTGGCTCTCCTGTGCTCTTAAACAACATAACATTTCAAGGAAAAACTGAGGGCTTTTTTTACCCCCAGAATGAATGGCTTTCCATGAAATATGTCTGAAAATTTCCAGGAGGCCCTCTTGATTTTAACCCATCACACCGTGTAGACCCAGAGTTTTTCTACTGAGAGCAACTATGGAGATTTTCTGTCTTCTTTACATCTTTCTTGCCTTCCCCCACATCCTCCATTTTCCCTCTTGTATTATTACTTTAAACAATGCCATTTTGGAAAGCTTACCCTTTTGAGAGGTGCTTTGTTAAAAGGCAAAACAAAAACACAAACCCAACAGCAAATAACAAACTTCCCTGAAATTCCCACAGAAACAAATAAGACGGCTTTGAAATTGTAAAGCACTGGCACACGGTTAGGGTGCCACAGAGCCCAGATGTTACAGCCCTGGCAAACCACAGTTGCCCTCCCGTTGCCCTGCTGACTTATTTTTCAACTTCCATTTGATGGTCTTCCATCGAGCCCCAAGGTTTCCAGGCTCGAGTACCAACATCCACAGAGACCCACTAACTGGCAGTGAAAGATCCGATTGTGTACAGAAATAATGTTCCCTCTGCTTCCTCCCTCCCTGCCTCTGTGTCTTGGCATCTGAAAGGGCTCCCGAGGGGTGTGACTACAATGAGAAAGGTGCCTTAGACACTGTGTGCTCATAAGTATGTAGACAAAGGAAAGCTCAGAAAGGCCCCGCTGAGCTGAAGCAACCGGTGTGTACAAGGATGAGGGATTTTTTCCATGAACTGGGAGCTGCTGTTCCTCCTCCCTCAACCCTCATGACCTTTCTGGGAAAAAAAAGAGTAGGTGCCTCACCTGTGTAGTGCTACATGCCCTTAGTTTACCCTCAAGCCTTTTTGCAGGCAGAGTACAGGCTAGCTCTCCCATTCCAGGCAGGACCATGGAACTCCCTCTCTCCGTGCATCTTGACTACCAGATAAGTATCTTGTGGTGGGTGCACCAAAATAACAATGCCGTGAAAAAGTGTCCTCTGCACTGCTCAGTGTTCATGAAGGACAGACGGATGAGGGGCAAGGGAAAAAAACCCCATATAGTCTTTTCTCATTTCCTTTCAAAATTGTACATGACTATTAATGTTACAACCTCACCAAGTATTTGGAGACTGTGTTTATAATCTAATCTTTGGAAGGACCTTCAGACTACTGGATTTATTATATCATTGCTTCTAGAGGAATTTCTGTATTTTAAGCTATCCTCTGGGCCCAGAGCTATATAAAGTGTTCACACACTTTCATTGTGTTCTGGTTAGTGTGAATATGTATTAATTTTTTTTAATGTCCTGCCACATCTGTGGTGTTGATGTCACAGGACTGATTCCTACTGCCAGATACTCCTGGGTAAAGCAGCTTGTGTGAGTATCTTGCAGCACATGCAATTTATGTGGAGGGAATTGTATGTGACCTTCTTTGCATTGTCCTACCAATGACCCCTTCTGTAATCAGGCAGAAATCATGCTCCTGAAGAGTGGGAGGTATTACTGCTTCCATGCTGGTCTGTTCCTGGGCCCCTGCTGCACAGACATTGCCAACAGTAACAAATTGCTCTGAGTTATGTGCAGTGGTTTAGTGATGTGGACTAGTTATTTATTAGAGAGGGAGCTGAGACATCAGCAAAGGGCAGAAGAGTGAATAAAAGAAAAATCCCCAATCAAATGAAGTGAAGCTGCCTCATCAGGCAGGCTTCTTGCAAAACTGGTCTCTCTTCTGGATCTCACCTTGTTTATCTAATGGGGGGATCACATGTAGAGTTTCAAAAGTAAACCCCTAAAAATAAAGGAGTGTCCCCAAAGGCTGTGGATAAAGGTGACAGAGTTGGACTAAACTGCATTTCCAGAGGTGGCAAATCAGTGTTTTATTGTTTCGTTAGTCACAGTTTCCTAAGCACAAACCTGGCTGTGATACTGATTGCCTTGTTCAGAGGCACCTTTTGAAGATATATGATAAAGATAAGGGACCTCCTCCCATGCACTTGGAAAGAGAAGGCAGATCCAGAAGAGTGAGGGCCCTGTCTGGTAAAAGCCAGACCAACGGAGGTCACTGAAGCAGCATTCATTGCCAAGAAAGTTTGTTTGGACTTGGAAAATAAACTTCTAAGTTTAACACCATGTGTCTATAATGTGGACATTCCAAAAGTGGGAGGAGAGGTCTTTATGGTGATTCTTTAATAGTGATACTGATGGGCAAAAGTGATGCCATTAGTCTACTAGTCTGCAAACATAATTAAGTTTCACCCTCATCGATTGAATTCATTTTGCCCAGAATAGGTTTCTTGCTCTTTTTCTTCCCTTCAGTTACTTAATGGTCACCCATATTAATATTCAGTACATATTCCTGATGCAGAGTCCTGAAGGGCTGGAGGTGCTCTGGAGAGGACACTGTCAGCTCCTGGGAAGCAAAGGACTTCACAGTCAGAATGAGATGTGACGGCAACGTGACCCAGACCTGGCAAGATCCGGAACAGAAGAATTGGTGGGAAGGGGTGTTGGTGCAAACTCCAGTGCAAAAGGCATGCTGAATAAGGGCCTCTCACTTCCTGGGTCTCTGACTCTTCACCAGAGAGATTTGTGCTTTTCTGATGCACCAGAGAAGTTAAATGTGTTTTTCAGCAACAGTGGCACATGTCCCTGGGAACTGAGACCCAAGGAACTGGTGCTATTTGCTAAAGTTATCCCTCCAAAATCCTGCAGCACATTGAGAAGGTGACTTCCCCCAGGATTTTTCCATGAAGAGAGAGAACTAAAGTAGACAGTTACATTTATAAATAGATGTTGATCTGAGAATTCTACTGGGTAAAAAGTAAATCTGACTTTAATGGGGGCTACAATGTGGATTCAGGTCTACCCAACCACTGTGGGAATTGTGCCTTCAGGATAAGGGTTTGGAATAAGAAAGGAGATTGTCTTGGTTCAGGTCGCATCAGCTCCTTCCCAACAAAAACACTGTGACAAGACCCTGGGAATCAGTGAGGCTTTCAGTTATGAGCTTTAGAGGGCTGAGGGCTGTACCTGCAAGGATTTGCTGCTCGGACTGCAGAGCCATATGTTACTCCCCTGTTGGCCACCTGTATGCAAGGCAGGGGCTGTGCATGCCTTCCATGGGGACAGGCACTAGCAGACCTCTTATTTGTGAAATTATTCATTCTGTAAAAATAGAAATAAATTTTTTTAAATTTGCTTTTTTAATTATGGAGTTTTAAAATACTGGATTATCTTTCTTTTCCTCTTTCTGTTTTATTTTTTTCCATTATCTTTTTTACTGAGTAGTGTAATAAGTGGACCCTTTTGATCTCCCTCCTTTTGCCTTTCCCTGATGTTTCAACGTTCCCTCAGCTTTGGAGCATTACCGACCAGTTAAAGCAAAACTAGGTGTATCCTGGATATGTTTCACTCATCAGAAAAGAAATGCCTGGGGAGGAGGGCAGAAAACTTCTCCAAGTGATTTACAACAGCTCCCAAAATCAGATGAAAATAAAATCTGGTGAGACCTGAAAATTAAAAACAACACTGAAAGCCCAGCTCGCCCCTGAGATAGTACTTCTGTTATTTGACCACCTAAAGCAGCAATGCTCAAGATGCTTCTCATCACCTTGCGAGCATGTAGTGAAAATTTATGGGAAGCTGCAGCATTTCCAGCCCAACATAATGGACTTTAATGCTTTTTTTATAGACATCAGTAACAATGTGTCTAGATCCACCCGAAACCCTAAAGCCAAATCAGCTTTGAGATGGAAAAGAGGAATTTCATTTTTCCTCACTTTCACTGCTGGGACAGACAGCCTTCCTCCCTTATGAGGTAATTTAATTTTCACATTATGCTTTATGGGATATCCTTTATTTACCTAATGTTTTCCTGTCAAGTCTTTTCAGACTATGAATCTTGTATATTTTATATACACAAAGGTGACTTTTCCTTCCTTTAATGACTGTGGCTTATCAGTGCAGGCAACCGATACTGGACTCATAAATATGTCACTCTTGGGTTTGCAGCAGCCCCTTCTCTGCCGTAAGAGTGTTCCTTGCTGCTTGCTCCTCCCTTCAGCTCGCTGCATATCCACGGTCCGCTCATCCCCTCAGTGCTGTTGGACTCACCATTGGCTGGTATAAATAAATCACTGATTCAAGCTATAGGTGAAAATCATTGTGAAAGGAGCACCCAGAGGAATGTAATACAAGGTCAGTGGAGCCAGCGCCTTCCGACTCCAATTAAATATTTCCTGTAAGTCGGTGCCAATTGTGCATCTTGTAAGAACATTTGAAAGCGGGAGCTTGAACTCTCCGGGACCCTCTCGCCTCGAAACCTGTTTCCTGTTTAACAAGATTTAACAAGTACAACCAAACATGCGCCATCAGCAACAAAAGTCATTGTAAACGGCTCCAGTGTGCAAAGGTGCTGGCTTTCCTCTCGGCCCCGAATGCCGACCGACCCCGTCAGGCAGGCACAGGGTGGCTGCAGCGCAGTGGTGCTGTGCCCTGATGCCACAGGACTGGCATAGGCTCAGCCCTTTTGCTGAGAGAGGTGGAAGGAAAGAGGGAAAAGGCGGCCTTGTCAAAAGGGGTCAAAGCTTGTTGGGTGAAAGCTTCAAGATTAGGTCTTACTGTCCCAGGAGTTTTCTACGGAGGGTGGAGTAACATCTACTCTATGTTGTCTGCCTCTTCAGCTTAAAACACGGCCTTGCTGCTGCATAATGCCTTGAAGATATCACTGTAGTCGATGACATCACAGTGGTACCTGGAACGGGCTGTAGTCCAGGCCAAGCTCCCTGTCCAGGCAAAAAGGATGCCCAAAACAGAGATAAGCCAAAGCCAGCTTTTGATTGTGCAATCAAATATGGGGAAAGTGGGCATGAGAGCCCCAAAGTTGAGGGAGTCCTTCTGGTTGTAAATGCAAGGGGGGCACTGAAAACATTTTCACAGTAGCCAGGCACTGAAAGCACAGTACTGCTTCTCAGAGGGCTGTACAGTGGTAGGAGACATCTACAGATGTGTGTGTGTGTATACATATATATATATATAGATACACACCATTCTTACATGTAAGATACACATGAATGCAAAAATGTGTATGCTTAAATATCTACATACACTTAAGTGTTCTAAATTTCTGTGCCCTATGTATTTAACTACTACTAGAAATCCTTGTAGCACACTCTCTGTATATCTCTCCCCCATTCAAAAAGCCTGGGACTTGGGATGAATCATCTGGTGCTCCTGAGATAACAACAATAACAATAACAGGAGCAACCATCCCATCAGTCTACTGAAAACCATAATGTCATCCTATATCAGAAAATACACATCTGACCAAATAGCCCATGTCTTGCCTCTCATCTGCAATCAGCTGCTCTTTCCACCTGTGCCATCCCTACAGCAGCCAACAACCAGGGCAAGGTCTGCGAGCAAAGGGAAGACGTGTGGGAAAGAGCCAAAGAAATGAAGTAAAGTGGAGCCTAATGTGATGCAGAGAGCTCTGTCCTCAATCTTGCTCACACACTGAAAATGACATTTCAGCCATGGATGTTAAAATTAGGATAATTATCTTTAAGGAGGTCGTGAATTTGATATATAAGATACATTATAAACAATTTCCTCATTGTTAGGGAGGAGGAAAAGCTTGGGAATTTGATATGGGCTCCTTGGCTATGTGCTAAATGGGCCATCCTTTATTTGAAATCCATCATTATGGGATATAATTCAAGTTCAGGGAGGACAGCGCTTTGCTGAGAGAAGTCTCCTAGGTCTTTTCCTAGACTTCCTGGGTCATGCTTAGAGAGGAGCCAAATCCGCCCTCTCTGCCTGCTGCAACACATAGCATCAAAACAGTGAGCCCGTGCTTCAAAGGAAGGTCTGCAGAAGATCCTCACCACCCAAAGAAGAGATGTTCTGGTGTCCCTGCCTTGTGGCTGAGGAGTGGACAACCCATTGGGTCCTCTGGGTTGGTCTTCTTTCCTCTTCAAACTGCCCGTGACTCTTCACCACCCTGGCTCGAGGCGATTCCCATGCACCACGTTTCAAGATCAGCCTCTCTTGTGCCTGTGTGATGAGGCATCTTGCTTCTAAACTGACTCCAAAATAATTCTTGGTGTGAAAGCAAGACATTGTATGATGTTCTGCTGATGTCACCAAGGCCATCCATTCCCGCTGTCTTATCACAGCACAGGGGCAGAAGTGCAACATTCTGGGATCTCGGGATCTGGCGCAGCAAGTGAGAGTTTTGGGCACTTCTCCAGGAGAGGAGCATGCAGCAGGAAGGCAAGACTCCTGCTTGTGCAATCTACAGTTTAGCCATGCAGCTTGGAGGAGACCTCACGAAGCGCCCATGGGCAAAGCAGTGGCACAGGGCAAGATTGCACTTCATCCTTAAAAGGGCTCTGATTCACGGTATAATGGACATGCTTTGGGCACCATTAAATCAGGATAGCTCCTGCAAGCTGAAGCTGAGGTGGCTCACGTGGTGTTAGATGAAGGAAGGAGCTCCCAGCCTGAGGAGCCTGGTGCCTCACTAGGTAGTGTACAGACAACGCAAAGGAAAGAAAGCTGTAATGTATTTCCCTCGTACAGATGGGAAACCGGGGCATGCTGCTATCCTTTTCTCCAAGAGTGTGACTTGGATTTATACGAGTTCTCTGGAGCACAGCTGGGCATTAAAATCAGAAACTATGTCTTATGTCTGTGCTCAGGAGAAGGAGGAGGGGATGAGTTGACTGGCAAACATTTCCAGACAGACGGTGGAGAGGATTAGTACAAAAGGGGATGCAGATTTTGGCTGTTCAGCTGCCAGCAGAAAGGAGGGGGAGTATGGTTAGGCAGCTGGTGGAGAAACAGGTGCAGAGAAGGTTTCCTGATAGCCGTGCTGTCATCCTACTTTGAACCCTCAGCTCCTCAGTAAATCTTCCCTCTTGGAACTCTCTCATCAAAGTTTCATTTCCTCACGTTCCTAAAATAGTTCTTGATAAGCAACTTGTCGTGCTGGTAAGGCCCTTTTGGTTACTTTCCTAGAAATCTATTTTCATGTTTTCTCACTGGGCTTCAGCTGCTTGCATTCCCATTTGGAAAAAAAATATTAGAGGCAAAAAGTACAGCTAAGGCTTAACACAACAAGAAGGTGAAATATTTATGTTTAGTAGCACGGCAGGACCTTGTCTGTCAACTGAATTTCCAAGCAGTGACATAAAATTATAGTGATAGAACTTGCCCCTAACCAGAGGTACAGGGGGAAGAAAATATGAAAAAAAAAATTTTTAGCATGTAAAATATCTGCAGGAAATACATACTTTTCACTTTCAGTGGTTACTTGTAGGGCGTTTTGTCTTCACGCTGCAGTCAGAGATGGAATAAAGCAGAGGTGGTCAAGCTGCGGTTTTCGAGGCCCAAGGGGAGTCCTTGTGGAGGCAAATGCTCAGCTCAGAGACACACTGGGGCTGTGCTGGCACTGGGCTCCTGGGCAATCCCCGGTGCTGGAGGAAGAGAACTGGCAGAGTAGATTGGGTCTAACATGGCTCAATGACGCTGTAACCTGTCCACATCCAAATCACCCCCATCTCATAGGAATTATCAGTGGGGAATACCTGTTATCCCCAAACAATGAGCTTTTGCCAGAGCTCCTCCCTCAGCATTTTGATGCCCATGGCGTTGTGTTGTCCCACGGCTCTCATCTGCAAAAGTTTTTGACACATGAAAGCTTGCCTGGGGGAAAGTTGGCCATCCTGCTTTGTAGGGCAGGAGTTTTCAGAGACTCATAACAATGTGGGAACCCAGGACTATTACAGGAATGGGGGAGCTGGAGGGAATAAAAAGATTCTGGGTGGGGAAGCACTTGGTTGTATGTGGTCTTTTCAGGTCAACTAGCTACCCTTCCCTGGGGCAAGTGCAGAAGTCTCTGTATAAAAAACTAGAGTAAGAGAACGAGAGATGATTTTATTGGCATGGCACCAAAAAAAAGGATGAAGAGTTTGATCTGGAATGATTGGGATGTGTTATGGTAGAAGACCAGATTGTCTGATGAGAGCATTTAGGAAAAGAGTCAGTTCTCTTCGTTTGAGCTCAGACAGAAATTTTGCAACTTCCAAGGATTAGGAAAACAGGTACCAAATCTGTTGGTTTTTCTTCTGGGTGATTCTTAGCTGGTTTTGGGTGTTTAACAACAAATAAAATATCTGGTGCCAAATCTGCATCTGTCACTAAAGAATTCATTTTCACATGATGTGCCAGGACTGTTTCATGGGGTGAGAAAGGGAGAATGGAAACTGTGCCTAAAGTGACCTGCTCACAACCCTGCTTTTAAATACTCAGCCATGTGGAAAAAAAACTGGACAACAGATGCAGGTAATGGCTGTCTGGAGCCCTCAGAACAATTTGCCCAGGCTGTCCCCTCAGGTTGTGGTAGCTTTGTTTTTTTTTCCTGGGAACCTATTGGCACCCCAGATGAGCTATTCTGGTGTTGCAACCTGCCCACATTCGCCCTTTTTTTGCAGGGCTCCTTTTTCTTGGACACATAGTTGCTAGGAAGAAGTTGCCACTTCCCCCAAGGATCATCATTTCCAGTGCTGGTTCACTAACCATTCCAAAGGCCTGCACCTTTTCTCACAGGTGGCAGGCAAGGGACACGTGCGTGCACACACGCAGCAGGTCTGGAGCAACTCGGTGCCTCCAAGAAGCACAGGAGGGACTGTGCCTGGCTGTGTGGGTCTTACAACTCACTGAGGAAAGGGAGGCATTGCCCAGACCTCTGCTCCTACTGCAGGAAGATTCATGACTTTTCTGAATGGAGACGTGGAAAGAAGTTCACAAGTTTTAACAATATTCCTAAACAGATAGGCCATCACAGTGTATCTACCCCACTAGCCAACAGCATATTTCTGTTTGATTTTCGTGTATTTCTTCCCACTCAAGTCTGACACAAACAAAAAACAGTGCCCCCAGCTTTGCCCAGAGGTGACCTCTGGGCAATACAGCCTCAGAAGTACCCAAACTGCACACACCCTAAACACAGACACGCATTTTTCTAGAGTCAAGAAGTCTTTTGTGTGGGTTTGCAGCAACTTACAGGCATCTGGGAGGGAATCAACCAGGAACCAAAACAGTAATTCCTCTCCTGTACATCAGATGTTAACAAAATAGCCGGGTACCCTGCTTCACCCTCTGTGCTCAATCGCCCTGTGAGCAAAAGCCTTGCTTCCCTGGGATACAAGAGGTCCACCATCCCATAGATTGTACTAGAAAATCACATTCATTTGGCCTGATTACAAACTGTGGATCAAATCACTGTCTCATGTGGGTTAATGGTGGCTTCTCATTGTTTCTCGGAGTTTCTCTTTGAGTCTCCAAGCAGAACAAGAAGGCTACATCCCAAAATGCACGTAGGAGTGATATTTATATTATCTTATAATTTAAACATTTCAATATGGAATATTTTAGCATCAATCTCGTATAATTTTCCAATTTACTGAAGATGGGTTCCCTAGTGATGTGAGGGGCTCCTCTCTGGTGCCTGAATACCATTAAGAATGTTTTTCCCACTAGTCTTAACCTTAATAATTGCAGCAAATTGATTTTAAATAGTGGATCAGGAAGGCTTGCAGAAAAAAATTACTTTTTGTGTATATTCCACATATTAAACATGCAGAATGAAGAAAATTGAGAGTCATCAAAGCACAATTTCCAAACAGACTTGCATCATTAAAAAGACATTTGGCTTCGTAGTTCAAGGTTAAGTTTGTTCCCAGAAGATGAGGTAATTTAGTAAAATAATAAAGCACCCATTAAACAAACCCTGTAATAGAACTGAGCCTTAGCGGCTGCAGAGGAAGGAAACTGTAACTTCTGTCAAAGCACAGAGATGAGATTAGCGTTAATAAAGCATTCCTCACAAAGCACAGTGATAGTAGATGGGGGAAGGCACATCCAAATAGCTCTCATTTCCACAGCATTTCCCTTCAGATATGGGCTTTCTAATTAGCCGTCGGAAAGAAAACTGAAAGTGTACTTTCTCCTTCTCAGTTTCTCCCTGACTATTAATCTCCATGCTGAAAACAGTGCCACCAGTCCATCTTATTGTTATTAGCTAGTGGAGACGTAAAAGAGCTACATTCATAGTCCTTATCGCAGCCCAGAGGTGTTTCCTTTGTGTTACGAGGAATATTTTGATTAGTTTTGACTGTGTCTGCAGGGAAGACACAGTTTATATTTTCCACAGCTAGAATAATTTCTAGAAATATAAAGATTTGTTCCAGCACTCCCCAGTATTTATTGATGGGGTTTAATGATTGAAAGAGCTTCATTGTTGTGCCACAGTCGTTCCTTTTTAAACTCCTCTTGGCTTCATGACTAAGTTTGAGGCAAAACTTTGATAGTGGATTGTTCCTGGAGTAGGCTGCTGCTTTTAAATGAATCATTTGTTTGAGGAACACAACTTTTCTCCCCTGTGACTGCACTGTCCACTGGCAGATATAGATAATCATAAATTTGGAGACCCACAGAGGTATTCTGTTGGGAAGGATCTCAGAGGGACACCAAATCCTTTTTCCCCTATGTCTTGACTTTCCCTAAAGTGTTTAACTTCCTGTTAAAGGCACAGGTGATGGCAATTCTCCGGTTTTCTCTGGCGGATCCTGTACCTTCCATCTGTCAATGGAGACAAAATATTCCTTTTCTCTTTGCAGCAGCCTCGTTTGTATATTTGAAGTCCATTACCTGAAGACTCACTTACTTTTCCCTTCATTTCATGAAATACTCAATTTCATTGCAGGCAACGCAGCAGGTGGGGCCTGGGGCAGTGCAGCAGTTTGAGGTGGCTGTCACTGGCAGATGCTCTCAGTGCTGCTTGTGCCCCATGCTCCCCCCGAGCCAGGGAGGTACGGGGGGACCATGCACAGCACTGTGCTGGGCAGGAGCTCTTCTGCCCACCCCATTTCCCACACACAGCCCAGGATACATGCACAGGCAGACCAGCAGCCACAGCACTTCTGCTTTCCAGTAGGAAAAGCTCCCTGGTAAATCTGGTCATGGCAATTCAGGGTGACGCAGCTCTGTGGTTCCCTGTGGCTTCTTACCACACAGAGGGGAAAGGAAAGAGTAATATTCTCCTTCCCCTCTGCAGAAAGATGTGGTGGCTGGGCTGACAGCCCCCAGGTAAGAGCCATGACAGCACTCCAAAGAAGATTTGCAGCAGACGCTGCTGCTCACTTGTTTCTAAAGTCTCATCAAAGGGAGACAAAAAGAAAAATTACAGTGCTTCCCAGGTGTACAGGTTTTGCTTGAGGGAACTGATGGGAAATCTAACCCACTTTTGGGTATAACAGGAATAACACACGCTTACACTTTCCTTCTTGAGGTTGCTAATTTTGCACGACTAAATCAGCTGAGGAAACCAGATTTTAAAAAATCAAGCACTGGCAAAGTTCCTGCTGACTCAAGGAAACTGGGAACTGCATTCTACTTTGGTTTATCTTTTCTTTCACTCGCAAACCTGAAGTAAGCAGAAGGTTTAGGAGTGCTAATTGGGGATCATTAAAAGTCCCTAAATAATTTAATTATGATCTCTATTGTTTTGTATGTGGAAATGAAAAAAAACCCCAAAAAGCCACACTGGGGTAACAATGGCAAACGGCTCCCTGATTCATGGATTCCTGTCACTTCAGACATTTCCTACTCTGGCAGACTATGAATATGGCTCCAGATGAAGGATCAGGGTACACTTCACCGGGAATTTGTTTTCTGGCACTGTTGTTAAGCCGTCCAAATGCTTTTACTCTCCGCAGTTGCTGTTACCCTAAACCAGGCAGGTCAGAGTTTTGCCTACTGAAGTGACATGGGCTTATGCACAGCAGACCCAGCTTTACTCTCTTAGTTGAGCCCTTGCAACATCTCACAAATGGTAGTCGCTACACAGGAGCATCAGAGAGGAAACATTCTGCACCTCAGGGCTGTGTAGGCAGCTGTCAGCACCCAGGACTGACATTGGCACCCAGGAGCTCAGACACTGGGTGCCTGAACTACCCTGCTTCTCTTTGGCTCCCTATCCCTCCAGTCTCAACAGGGCATGAAAGAAAAATGTTCCTCATGTTGAGGCACTTAGATACAGTGAGCTAACTCCATATTTAGGGAAGGTTTGGAGCAGATTCCTTCCACTGTTATAGCATGTGCCTCAGAAAAGTCTTTGTCAGCTGCAGAAATCTCCCCGTGCCCTACAATCAAGGGGAGCAATAAAAAAGGTATCTAAAAAATGTGGCAACAGTGCATAGTCGGCAGTGCTTGAAATCAAAACAAGGTCTTCAGGGAGCAAAACAAGCTTCCCACTCTGGAAAATTCCTGATCCCCAGTTTCCCAAAATGCCATGGCAAAACATAATTATCATGGCTCTTCCTATCTCTAGCATGTGTCATTGAAATGGCCTGAATGAATTTGTTGTTTGTAGTGCGTAGCTCATCCAAAGCCTCTATCAATGAAACCACTCAATTGCTTTCTTTGGGCTATTACACAATTGGCTTTTCTGTAGTAGTTTTCCTTGTCAAGGCGATAATCTTGTGACTCACTGTCATGAAGGACTCTTCTCCTTTGTGCCAGCCATAATCGTAATCCACTCACTCCTGGGTCTCTGCTTGCTCCTGCAGATGGGAAGACACCTCCTGACTTTGTGGGTACCTTCAGGAACACATCAGAAATTATTGTATTCAAATGAAGGTAGCGAGGTGAGGCCCCTAAGAAAAGCTGCGGGATGGAGGTAATGGTAGATAAACTTTCTTATGCAGATCATTAGTACTGAATCATTTCTTGGATAACCATTTGGGAGATATTGCTACTGCTTCATTTCAAGCAGAGGGTTGTCTGTTGCATCATTCATAAATTCAAGCCTTACCAGAGTCTACCTCAGGCTTGAGACATTCTGCCACAAAACCTAATTGAAGAGCCCCATTCACAAGTGTGGGATTCCATCCATCCCTCTCATTTAGTGTAAAGCAGGTGCTTTAAGCTCTGGGAAAGTAAAAAGTATGTTCCTTTATGAGGGCTGCTATGAACAAGCTCTCTTAAAATCCTGAAAATTAGTTGTTAAGCTGATTCTATTGTTAGATTCTCTGTCCAACAAAGCACTGCAAAAATTCAGGAGCTTGCTTCAATTCATGCTGGAGGCGTTTAGATGCCAAGGTATTTAACATGCTGGGGATAGTAACCAGCCTTTTTGGGGGAGGTTTCTGTAAGTGCCTGCTGCTGGCAGCTCTCAGGGATGGGGTGAGACGTGAGGGAGGTCTTCAAGGGTGCAGTGCAGCATTTCTCTTCCTACTGCAGATTTCTTGGATCTCCCTTTCTCCATGCTCTACTCTCTTTCTCTTTTTACCTTCTTTCCTTCTGGCTCCTCTCCTCCTCACCAGGCACTGAAGCTGTGTAGCACCTCCCACAATCCATAAGAAGCACAGAATATTGGGTTATAAGATATCTAGCAAAGGGTGTTGACTTCAGGCGGGCAGTCAAGCTGAAACAAAGCTTTTGGAGGAGATGTGCTGCTTTGGTTTGTACTGAATTTATGACAGCTCATGAAGTCTGCTCCATCATGGCTGCCTCCCCATGGCCAGGCAGCTCCAGCAAGCCAAAGGGAGTGGTAGTTTTACTTGTGAAGCTACAAAAACAGCCTTCATCTCTTGCTCTGTTAAAGTTTGCTGCCTTTGCCAGCTGCCAGAGCTTATTCTGCTGCATACCTACTAAAAAAAAGTCCAGGATTTATTTTTTTTATGGGGTTGACCCAAGCTGTCGGTCCAAGAACCAACTTTACAAGAGGTGCATGATGCACACCCACCTCAGTGGTGGTGGAACAGAGCCCAGCAAAGCTCTGCAGGGTGCAGATGAAACATTCCCTGGCTCAGGGTGAGACAAAAAGGTGATAAACAGCAGCACCTGGGGAATATTCCCCTTCCCACCTACAGCCACCACCTTCTCTCTTTCTCAAAAACACAAACAAGCCAACCCAATTTGCATTTTCATAGCTGGGAGTGATTGCTAAATTAATGAGCACTGCTATTTATATCTAAATAATCACAGTCCTAAACAACTGCTTGGAGGCATCAGTATGGAAGGTAAGGTTCTGGGCTGTAGTTTGACAGGATTCAGGCAGCACTTGTCATCAGAAGGAGGAAAATACATCCCAACTACAAAAAAAAAAAAAAAAAAAAAAAAAAAAAAAAAAAAAAGCTTTGCCATATTTCAGACAATCAGAGGGAAACTGGAAGAAGAAAGTTATGTGAGCAGTGTATACGGACTTGGCTTGCTTACTAGACTATGCTGGCCTTAACATTATTCAGAGGAAATACTTTTGCTAAGCAGCTTCCTTTAACCATCTTAGTTGCCACAACCTTGCTGGGGACTTCAGCATTAAGCTGTACTGCCCAGATGCACAGGGTACTGCTCAGCATTGTTCCCAGAGCATGTGAAGAGCCCTTGCAAGCCAGCTCTGTCCTCTCTGCCTTTGGCTGAGTTTCTGCAAAGTGAATCTCTTGGCTTAGTGCAGAGCTTGTGAGGCCACTTAAATCTCTCTGACCCCTTAATGAAGTTTTTAAAAGGGCTTCATAAATCTTCATCACTAAGAATTGCTTAAAGCCCTGCAGGGTTTCTCTACTGGCATTAACCACTAAAACAAATAGACAGGCTCAAGTCTATTTATTGCATTCATCTTCATTATTTCATGGGTTTTCCCTCTTTATAGTTTTTTACATAAGCTGCAACCAGGAAAGGGAGCTCTGAGTCAACACTGCCTGTCTGGCAGTTTGTAGCCCTCCACTATGACTACATCTGATCTGTCCTCTTCTTGGGAATGTTTTCTGTGCAGGCAGAAACTGTATGTTTGTCATTTATCCTTCCTTATTTAAATCACTGGGTTGTTCCTCTTCAGGGAAAGATCCTCTTTTTTGCCTTTCCTGTGAAAACATTCCTCAGGTCACAACCTGACAGCTCCAAAACGGATTAATTACCTGCCTGCCCTTCTATTTCCTTTTCTTTTTCTTGGAATTTTGGCTGACTTTGGTAATGGCTTTTTATGAGTAGCATGACTATTCTCTGAAATAACTTCCAGCTCGATGGATATGTAAGGATTGCTAGGAAAGTGCAATGGTTTTTTTTAAAACTTTTTACATACCATATATTGTGCTCTCCATAGTGAGAGTGTAGATTCTATATATTCTGTACAGGTTGTTTGATTCTTCACCTCTGCAAAGGACAGAAGAGTCATGATTAAGGTTCACAGACAAACAGAAAAATACTCCAGTGCAGGTAAAGTCATTGAAATCAGTGAGAGCCTTTGATAAAACAGGTTCAAGGCTAATTCTGCGAACAATGAAGGACTAAGGCTCTATTGAGCTTTTGAAGGATTTGAGATCCTCGTGATCCAACATGGTCCAGCCAAGCTTGGGCTGCCCCGTTCCATCACAAAATCATATTTTTGTGAGCTAGATGATTTTCAAAGTTGCCTTTTCAGTTGGCATTTTGCTTATGCCATCAAGACATAGTAGAGTGCCATGGAAGCCCTACTTTGGAGCCATTGTGATGTTATTTTATTTTATTTTGTTTTCAATTTATTTGCATTGCAAGAAGGTCTCAGGCATTCAGCCTCAGGGAGGACTGAAACAGTGTGCATGGAGCAGAAGAGAAGCAATATGCTTGTGAAGGCCAACAAGATCTTCTTATTGAAGGTTTGACACTGAAGTATTAAATCTGCCAGAAGTACCATTTATGATTAAAGAAATCATCTAGGTTCCTAGTCTGGGTCAAGACTGGAAGAAAAAATAATGTCTGATGAACATGGTGGAGGCTCAAAACTCAGCTTATGATGTGTGAAGTGAGTTACTTGAGGCAGTAAAGGAGAGCTCCAGACTCAGCTGAATTGGTATTTCTTCCATTGAGGTCAGTGGGTTCTAGATTATGTCATGCTGTGATGTTTTCACACATGAGCCAGTCAGATGATTGTTTTCATTATAGGGAACTGTAGGACAGGTTATACGATGCAGTGTTGTCTTCTCTAGAACTCATTGGTAAATAGTGTGCTAGGGACACTCTTCTACCCTAACAGGGATAAGATTAGATATTATCTGACTTCCTGGCTGCTTAAAGGCTATGCAAGTTCAGCCAAGTGCTTACTTACATAGCTGTTAACAAAAATTCAAATTAGGTTTTAGCTTTCAAGTCCTCAAAAGACCAAAATCACAGGCAGGGGACAGAAGAAGTCAAAGAGCCACCATAGCCTGAGGTCCATAAAATGTCAGGAAGTTGGAGAGATAAGAAAGAAGATTTCAGCACATGACTCATAGCCTGTGCTTTAAGAAAAGATGGAAGAGTCCTAAATCATGGAAGAAATGGCCTGGCAGAAGTTCTTACTCAGTCCTGAGTCCCATACACAGCTTGAGCCTTTGCATGTAAGACAAACACAAAAGGCTGTGAGCAGAGGCCTGGGAGGGGGGTTGGTAGGTGACCACTGTCCTGTGGCCAAGGCATTGTCACTGATCACATGCCTGCTCCTAACCCTGTCCACTTAAGCCTTCCACTGCCTGAAAGTTACCCATCTAAATGTCTTGAAGGATACCAGCCTCAGGATTCAGCTGAGGCGTCACGTACACTGTATTTCTCGGTGATACGGTTCACATGACTGTAAATCTCTAATGTTAATGAACCAGGCTGGGGTAGGAAAGCAACACTGGGCCAGCTCTCCTGTACTAGGAATTTGGAGCAGAGATGCTTCATGGCTATGAAAACACTCAGGAAAGGCAAAGTCTAAGTTTATGCAGTGAACTATCACACCATAATCCCATGATACACTGCCTTTGCCAGCTGAGCTGCTGCAGCCAGCTCCTGCCCCAGATGCTTGTTCCCACCTCTGGCCCGCAGTTTGTCACCTCCTCAGCTGTGCCAAAACAACTGCGTGTAGAGCAGTGCTTAAATCAGCTCACTGAAGTGATGGAAGTTAAAAATAAACTCTTTGTGGGAGGAGCAGAGGAAGAGCTATTTTTAATTGTAATCACTTCAATGGTCTTTCTTCCAGTGTGGTCCCACAAGGAATTTCATTAATACAACTTGGAGAAGGCAGTGGATTGCTGTGCTGGCACTAGAGTTACTCCTCCAGGCAGAAGAGTCCCTCCTGGGAGAGGGACAGGATTTCTGAAGCCAGGATTGCACCAGGGCCAACGTGCTGCAGAACTGTACCTTCCAATATGCAGAATTATGACTTCCCTACCTGGGTCCAAACTAGACTCAGGTGTTCCAGACTCTCCATCAGCTATTCTGCCTCCTAGATCCTCATAGCACTCATTAAAAAAATTGTTGTATGCAAGCCAGCATTACCATTAATAAAAACAAATAAAGAGACACTGAGGTTTTTTTCATGTTTTATAAACAAATACTCCTTACAATCATTGTGAATACTGGCCTCCTCCACAATTTATTATGGTATGGTTAGATGTCACCTATTAAAATCTATTCAAATACAAAATGCACAGTAAATTGAGAATAAAAAACATCAGAAGACACGCAAAAAAAGGTTTTATTTAATAAAGTTTCTTACATGACCAAGGAAGGAAATACTTATATGTTCCCTAAAAAGCATTAAAAGTTTAAGGAAAAATACCCGCAGAGAGTTCAAGCAGTTGCAGTGCAGCTATGACTTGAAAATTCACAGAATCGTTCATCAACTTCCTTTGTTTTGGCTTTAGTTATTTCTGTGCTTAGATGAGCTTCTCTGTGAGTGAGTGACATGCAAAGCCTTGGTTATGTCTTGTGTTCAGGCACCTCAGTGATTTGTTTCTGTTTGAACATGAAACACATTAACTCCCATTCAAATGTTCCTGATGCATTTCTCCAGAGGCTTTGTACCAGTGAAGCATGTGAAACACGGGCAGATTTCAAACTGCTATTGCCTTTTGAAATAAATAATTAATTACGCTCATTTGTGTGTGTCATTAACATTTTTAAAAGTTTTTCTGTGATATTGACTGAGTTTCAAAGCACTTCTCAGGAAAATGGGGCAGTAGTTTAATTTCCATCACACAGGAAAATGAAGTAGTATCCTGAGTCCCACATCAAGGCATCCTTCTTTTGGGACTCATGATCTATGTGCCGGATCACACCAGTTCCTGGATGCTTGGGTGTACAGGCAGGATTTAAATTTAAATTCCTAGACTCTGAGTATGTTTAGTACGTCCTTCAATTCTCTTCTAATAAATAGAACCAAGGGCATAGTGAGTCAGTTTTGTAATTAGATTATATAATTGTCTCATGAACTCTGTACAAATTACCTCTTCTCTGTATTGTTTTTGCAGTGTATTGTTTTTCTTGAATAATATGGCACACATCCAGTATATATTGCAGTCAATAAAGTACCCCATAGTTTGATGGCCCACAAATGAATAACTGACATCAATAAAAATAATTAAGTCAATTCCATTTTTAGTACCATCAGTACTCTCCATTTTGACCACCAAATTTATTTTTAATTATTAACATGTTTCCTTAAAAGCATATTTTTACATTTTTTTATTACCAAGAGGTAACCACAGATGAACCATTTTGCTCAGGTTTCAACAAGTTTGTGATTCTAAGGTTGACATTAGAGTGTAATGATGTAAAGGAAATTGCATTTTATTGCATTTTAATTAAACATGTCAACTTGAGCAGGCCTTTCTCCAGCAAAATTCTCATCGGAGTTTAGTCCTTCATCACTAGATTTTATTTACTTCTTGAGCTTTGCCCAGTAGGTTTTTGCCTTCCCAATAGAGGATTGATAAAATAATTTAATCCATTAAACAGTGTCTTTTTGACATTCAGACTGATAGATATGGGGTAGTAGTGTAATGCTGAATACCATTAAGGATGTGCATTGTCGTTATTCCTTTTAATTAAGTGTCATTCCAGGTGTGCTGGATTCTACTTTTATGGAAGAATTAGGTTGGTTCAAGACAGCCCATGAGCCATGCAGAGCCTTCAAAACCCCATGAAGTTGTTTGCCATAGCTCTGTGCTTGCTTTTGGGGTATGGACCTTGAGCAGCACTTCTTCCACGTGCTGGGGAAGAGCACAATTGGGAAGCTTGTTTCCTACTGGGCCCTCTGCCACCCTGGGATGTGGGGACTGAGGTGTACACCTCATTTCCAGGCAGCAAGGACATGGATGGGTCCTTGTCTCCTCGCATTGCAACTGGGCAGGGGCACTCCCCCTTGCTACCACAGCTCTGTCCTGCTGCACTGACTTGCTGAACCCAGACTTGTATTTTTTCTTTTCTCTTAAAAACAGTCGTGGAGCCCTGAATGGGTTTGTCTCCCCCCTTCCCATCCACTTAGCATTTCTCCCCAGTTCTACTCTCAATCACCATAAAATTCCCAGCATTTTCCACTTTTGCTGTGATAATGGTGGCTGCATACAAAAAGCCCAGACAACGTGAAGAATTCAGCTTAAATACTCACATTTAGCATTCAGCCAAGCTCTTCCAGGTTTGTTCCTGCTCATTTGGTCCAACACCATTAAATTCAAGTGGTCTCCTTCTCCAGCTGAAAAGTTTGCTTTCCAATTCTCTCCATAGGCTCAACCTAGTCAGCTCCATGCTCCACAAGTCTGAATGCTGAGCAGCAGTTAACGTATTTCAGTACAGAGTATTTTTAATCTTCTGGTAGCTACAGCTCACAATCATTAGTTTCTCCTCTCTACGTTTATTAGAGGAAACACTTGTGAAAGATATGTCTCCTTCTGGACCTCAGAGGTACATGTAGTTCCAAGCAGGTACAAGGAAAATACTTTTTTCCACTTCTTGCAAGCAGAAATGAAGTAAATTTGTTTGGGAAACTCCTGCTAAAGGAAATGTCATTCAACAATTCTGTTGAAGCTATCAAAACCAAAACCAAACGGATTTGAAAACTTAGCACAGGTCATGGACACAGTTTGTGATTTGAGTAGTAACTATTCTCCTAGGCAGTAGGAATTAAAATAAGAGTGTAGCATAAATTCTGGTTTCAGGCTGAATTACACCCCTCTCCAATTCCGTGAGTGAAATATCTTGG
The DNA here is from genome assembly GCA_013398115.1 of Falcunculus frontatus. NCBI lineage: Eukaryota > Metazoa > Chordata > Aves > Passeriformes > Falcunculus > Falcunculus frontatus. The sequence continues at coordinate 517,342 of VZRV01007784.1, read as the reverse complement.
AGCACATTCATGCAAGCCCCCTATCTTTAAGAAAATAAAAGTTTGAAACCTTCAACCCAGAGCACAGGCAGCAGTTTCAACCAGTTCAGAGGTTGTTGCTTTCTCTTTGCCCTGCTGACCAAGGAGAAAACAAGAGCTTTTGCTGTGGTTTTTGGTGGCTAAGAAGGGATGAGGTGCTCTGGTTTTGGCTTCTGGTCCAGGTGAGGCAGACCTCTCCTACCACCCCAAATGTGAATTTGTTACCAAACTGAAAGAGAGAAAAAAATACAAAACACATTTTCTGCCCTCTTGAGATGAACCTTGTTGCATATTTGATTCCAAGTTGATTTTCTTTAAAGGGCTAAGTACTTCAAAAACAGCACAGAAATCTTCATTTTGGATAAAATGAAATCTTTTGATTGATATGAGATTTTTTGGAGGGAAGGAGTTTAGCTTAGTGTAGAAGCTGAAACACTTTGATTTAAGTAATGGTACATAAAGCTGTGTCCCTACAGCCCAGCAGGTGGTCTGTGGGGAGTGGCACTGCACAGGGTGTCACCCATGGAGCATTTGGGGGAAAGCTGAAAATAGCCAGGGGAAAGCCCTCCAGACTGCTAAGCCCTTCTGAGTTTTCATCTCCCAACACTCCCAGGCTCTGACAGTCTCACCTCTGTTGGATTTATCTGTGATGCCATGAGATGCCCCTGATGTCAGTGCTCGCGGTTGTCCTTTCTGCTGGGGTCACTGGCCCCCAGAGGTAAGGGCAATGTAAGTTTATAAGGGCGTGCCGGCCATGGAGCTGGATCTGCCGTCTTTAGTGCCCAATTGCATGGCATCTGTGTTATAAAGAGGTGTTGTTAAACCTGACAGAGCCTGACATAAATCACAGAGAGCACCTGCATTACCTTTACTGTTAAGTTCATTACAGGAGCTACGGTAGTTGCTGAGTTAGTGCCGATTGCGTTTGCGTGGGACCAGCAGCTTCCGAGCTGTGACAGCAGAGAGCTCTGCATTAGCTGACCAAATATTCGTCTGGAGTTTGTATAAGAATCTGCTTGAAGCCAGTTTAGTTAAGTTGAACCTATGACTTGAAGGGCCGAGTAGCAATTCTTGCTGGTAACCTCAGAAGTGATCCACTAGCAAGGTTTATTTCTTCAAGAGGTATTTCCATGGAGGTCTGTGGCACTGGCTCTTCAAGCTCAAACCATGGTGAACCAGGACAAATTTCAGCTGAATGAGTAGCCTTAGACCTTTTTAGGATCTGGATAAATGAGCAGAGACACAGAAGCAGGGCTTCTTTGTAAGCTCCATTTCACACACTGTATTAGAAAAAACAACCTACAGTAATGTTACAATGAAAATGCTCTGCTGCAAAGCGAACAACCTATGTAAATTTATACTGAAACTATTGTTGGGGTTTTTAAATTATTATTTCAGAGGTGAAAATTAAAGCTGTATGCTGCTAAACTTATGTTTGATTGTCATTGGCAAATGCTAAATGCATCGTCCAGATATCATCCTAGTTACTGACGGATGTTACCAGCAACTCTCTGAAGATATCCTGTAACACTGTTGCATGGTATTTTCTTCAGTTTATTGAAAGTGCATAAGTCCTTTTTTTTTTTTTTTTTTAACCCCTGGAAATAGTAGTCAGTCTATACATAACATTGATTTATTCTGAGGATTAGTAACTTCAGAAAAAGGCTGCTAACTCTATCCATATTAAGAATACAAAAAATAAAATCTTGAACCTCAATAACACTAGGATTACTCCTATCTCCTTTGTTACTGTGTTCCATCCTTAATACTAAAACTATTTTGTCCATCAAGAAAGATGCATCAAGAAATTATTACAATGTGTATGTAAAAAATATAAGAAATCACAGCAAGAAAAAAACTTATGTATACTGGACTATGCTACTTCTTGCTCATCTAATTGGAATGAAAAGAAAGTCGTTTGACTCCTTAAAGTTCAGTCATCTGTGACCTCTTAAAATCAATCAATAACAGCAGGGGAACAATATATTATAGCCATCTAGTTTGGGGACGATCGGCTTTTTAATTGTTCTTTTTATTGTTTGCACATACTGGCGTCCTTTACTGTTGAATTATAAATTCAATGTGAGCAGCAATAACGGATGCATAAACCCAACCTTTTCCTAAAGTAATCGAAAATGTGGATTATTTGCACGCCCTCTTTGGTCGTGGAGGCTTAGGCGAAATGGATAAACACTGGCAGTGATTACATGAACGAAATGGAAATTGCGGTATTCCCACGGCGAACTTATATATTTATGCTTTTAACTGCAAATAGTGGGCTGTGTCCGCGAAGCCATTAACACCGAGAGTAAGAAAAGCAAAAGGGATGGAAGGCGTCGCCTCCCCGGAGGTGAATTAGCAGCACCGCTTAACTTCGGGCCGCTGGGGATGGGACCCTCCCGGCCGGGACCTGCCTCGGCGGCTCCCTCCGACACCTCCATCTATCAAAAGGAGGGAAAAGCCGGCGTCTGCGGGGATGACAGGCAAAGCCAAGGGGGGTACACGCATTTTGCCTGTCCATGGGGCCCCACAGGTCTCGTTGGAAACCTCTCCTCATCTCCTCGGTCTCCATCCTACCTCCCGTGGCATGCTTGCTCGTGCCTTCCCGAGGCAGGAGCCATCCACTTCCTTTTGATAGCAGCGAGGAGCAAGGCTATTAATAGGCTATCTAATTACCCCTAGCTGCTAACTCTGAAATCTCTCATTCTGTGATGTGGTTGTTTTGATTTGATTTTCCAATCTAGTAGGGCTTGCATTTACAGAACTGGTCAGACTCGCTCTGGAAGATACTATTTTAACGTTTTAAAATCTACTTTCATTCCAAGCAGGAACAAAATCTCCAAATTTTGACATTTCACACGAAAGCAGCTAGTGAAAACATTATTCGTTCGGATGGAGGGAAGCGGTTTGCTTGGCTAAGTTTGTGAATGTCGTTGTTTGGGGGTTTATTTTTTTTATTATTATTATTATTATTATTATTATTATTATTATTATTATTATTATTATTATCACTATTCGCACGTGTTCTCAGACATTTCGGTCAGGCAGGTAAATGACGAGGAAAGGAGTTTCAAAAGGGAAGGCGAGAGGTTGCCACGATGCCAAGAGAAACGGGGCGGCCCCGCCACAGCTCAGCGTGGACACGCATGGAACGGAGCTACTCCCGAAAAATGCTTCCAAGAGAACATATTCATTTTGACCTGTGGAAAACATTTCACTGGAAAATTGTGACCAGTTCTGATGGTTTATTTTATTTCCTGGACAGAGAAGTAAGAAGACAACTATGTGGGGGGTTTCCCGGCAGGTCTCGATGCGTGCATAAAGCGGTATTTCCTTCACAGTGTGCGGCAGTGGCGACAACCGTCCCAGGGAATAGTCGGTGATGTTTTTTGCTCTGTTGTTTTTGTTGGTGTTTTGTTTAGTTCAGTTTTTGTTAGAGTTCTTTTGGGAGGGGCGGGTTTAAGTGAGAAAGAATTAACTGTCTGTGCTGCGGGCATGGGGGCGGAGGCTAATTGCAGATCGGATTTGATATTGCCTAACATCCGTGATAGGGAACGGGGGGAGGATGAGGAGAAGCCCGGCTCTAAAGCGCTGGGGAGGAGAAGTGCGGCTCCGCCGTGCCCCACGTCCTGCCGTTCCCAGCTCTCTTCCACAACGACCTCTCGCAGCAAGAAACTTCTCCCCGGGTTTTACTGACAGATCCAGCAGAAGAGAGCCCTGAAAGCCTTCCCCAGCATCCAGACAGGAATGGACAGTGATCCCCACGGCTCCGGCCCGGGAGACACGGCGGCGGGAAGGGCTCTGGGCTCCCAGTGCCGCCCCGGGCGGCGGCGGCTCTCACCCCACCCCCGGCTCCCTGTTCCCCTCGACGAGGCGGCGGCAACCAGGGCGGGGGCCTTTCCTTCTGGCCTTGTTGTCTCGAAACGGGTTCTTTCACTAGGTGTGAAAGCCGATTCGCACACAGAGTCGAGGTACTTGATTTATCTACAGTTGTGCGCAGAAAGGGGTACTGCAATTAAAAATCATGCATAATATTCGTCACCGCAAGCAGTAAGTGGAACACAGCCCCACCGCTTTGTAGTAAGAGCATTGAGGTGCCCGTTGACAAGAGGGTCAGAATCAAGCCATTTTAGTCACTTATTCTGAAAATCTTTAAAACCGCTGAGGAGCAATAAAAGTAATCCATAACTCACTTTCAAAGTCCCTGTGTGTGTGCTGGAAAGAGACAAAAAGTGTATGCTTCTGTTGGACAGAAACAGCTAAATCGTGTGTTTTTTAGGGTGCTGGGTGGGTCTCGGCTGCCTCCCGGTCACCCCGAGAACTGGAGGTCACCGCCTTCGTCCTGCGCGCCCCACCGGGGTTCAGAGAGCGGGTACCGCGGAGCGCCGGCTCCGGGAGTCAGGTTACGCGGCAACAGGAGCCTCCTCCGCGCGTTTTGTTGATTTTAATTTTTTTTTTTTAAAGGCTGAAATCATTAACCAGCCGGACCTCAGAAACTGGAGGGAGGGCAAATAAAAAGAAGCTGTAGATCATTATTTAAAAAAAAAAAAAAGAGACCACAACAAAAAAACCCTAACCGCACAGAAACCACACACTTGGGCATATGTTGCATAAATGTCCGTGCGGGCTTTCTGCTGCCTGATGCTGATTTGAGCGTCAAGTGTTGAAAGACATCGTGGAAATCACCCAAAAGCACGCGGCAGCAGGTCTCCAGTGACGGGCAAGCCGCTTACTGCAGTGGGGAATATCCTTCTGCCCTGCTTCCCGCCGCCGGGCACGGCTTCAGCCTTGGGGAGAGCCGAGCGGCCGTGAGGGAGCGGGCAAGGTTCCCCGAACCGGGTCAGGGTGTCCTGCCCCGCGGGGCCCGGAGCCTGCTGTCTGCGAACCAGCGAGGACGGCTGGAGCTGAAGCCCGGCCTCCGAGCACCCCGGCAGCCCTTCGTTAGGAGTTTCGGGGAAAGAAAAAATAATCTGTCCTCGTCCTTGATAATTTGGGGGTCCTTCCTCACCGTGGGACACATCTGATCTATCGCAAAGGACACGTTCACCGTGCCCGCCCCTGCCCTTGCTGTGACGTGTAGAGGACCTTGCTGCTTTGGGGGTCAGTTTGGCTAAACACTACCCTTAGCTCCCCGGGCTGTCCCGTCCGGCCCGAGAGGGAGGTGATGGGTGATGTCAAAGGCCCCTATCCCTCTGAAATCCATCTCTTCCTCGGCGGATGCGGATTGCTCCGCCGGTTTCGGCCGCCATTCCTGCCGCGGGGGCTTGAGCCCTGCGCAGGCGGCAGCGGGAAGTGCGGAGCCGGCCGGCCGGCAGCTCCCCCGCTGGGCTGGGCGCTCCCGAGAGCCGCCGGTGCCCGATCGATATGTCCGCTTCAATGTCACAGCCGCTGGGGAATGGAAACAGTCCGTATCGTGGGGTGGCCTTGATAAAAGTATATTTTAAGTAGCGCGGATAAGCGAATGGGAGAAGAGAGGGGGAGAGGTGCCGGCACGTCGCCCGTAATAACCGCTGCGCTTATCAGCCCGGCCTAAACTCCCCAGCAGTTTCTAAAGTACATTAAGTTACATAAACACGTCTCGGAAAAGAATACACTCCAGCCTGCGATAGTCACCAAAGTGACCCCTCGTACCGCCTCGCACCCCAACCAGCCGGGCCCCCACGGCCGCAGCGCCCTGGGAGCGTTGGGGCCCGACCCGGCGGGCGATGCCCGCTGCTCCCGGGGCTGTCCGGGCCAAGGGACGGCGAGGGTGCGGCCGGACCGAGCCTTCACCTCCTCTCTAGTGCGCCCCTGGTAAGGGATCACGTTTACAGAGACCCGAGAGTGGGGGAAGGAGCAACAGCTCTGCGCTTGCAAACAGCTTACCCCCAACCCTTTTTTGGGAGATGGAAGTGCCCGCGAGGGAATTTGCCTTAATTGGATACGAAATGGTTTTTTTTGTCCCCATCTGCCTTCTTCCCTCTTTGGCCACAACGACCAGGAGCGATGATCACCTCGCTGGCACCTCTTCCCCGCCGGTGTCTTCCCGCAACCGAGCACCCCCTTCCCCTCAAAAATGCCCCTGCACATGCACTCCCGGGGACCTAATCCAGGCATGGTGCAGGAGATAACCTGAGGGCCTCCTGAAGCCCCTGGGTGAAAGTTACGTCAGCAGAGCGGGATTTGGGAAGAGTGACGTAATGAAGAGTTAGGAGTCCATGATTTGAGCGGTTGGAGAGCAAACCCGAAACGAAAAGGAGTGGAGAGGAAAGGGGTGACTGGGAATGGTTTCCCACGCTGGTCCCAGTTTAAGCCGGGATTTCTTATCGTGTTTATCGGAGGAAATAAAACGAAGCTTGTAGCCCGACTATAACGTAAACAGGCTAATCGGCAGTGAAAAAAGCCAAGGCGCCTGAAGTGTAAAACACGGGTCACTTTGGAGCCAGGGAAAGAGGCGCCTGCCAGGCCAACGCGGCTGTTCTTCCCAGCCATCCTCACCTTCCAGGCAGGCACCCTCTGGGCCCGGGCAGGTCCCTACCGCCCACCCTGGGCTTACAAGAACACCGGCAAATCCCTCCCAGCGAGCAAAGCCCGTCGCTTGAAAAAAACCCCACACGGTATTTCTCGCTTTATATCCACCTTTACACGTGTTTGAAATACCTCCGTGTTTAACTGGAGAAGGGGCATCCAAAAGACTGAAAGGAAATGCGGGGTTTAAAGCTCGGCGCTTTTCAGCACAGAAATTTGCGGTGGCAGCACCCAAGCTGGGGAAATACGGTGTGGGCATCGACTCCCGCGGCTTCCACCGCTCGTCTCACATTTGCAGGTAAAAACCACGGGAAAAATGTGTAACGTTTCAAGCTAGGATCGGAATACGAGCAGGGCAGAAAACGAATCACTGCCCTTGCTTGCAAAAACTTGTTTTCTATTTAATATTGCACTCACTAAAATATACCTAAAAGTAAAAAAGGAAAAAAAAATCACTTCAGCCTGGCAGGGTGACCGATATTATTTAACGATATTACTTAGAGATAACTGACAAGAAAGAAGTATCACCTTTAATCATACAGTTTAATAAAGAAACGGTTTCTCGGCAAAGTGATTGTTTTCCGATCAAACCCCTGCCGCGCTATACCACAAAAATTAACGCGCTCAATAAACTTCCAAGTCACAATCAGTTCACCCACGTCGGCGAAGCGGATCGCTACAGCCAGTGTTCTACCGTACCCCCAGCACTGCAAATTCTTCACCTCCCGTTCACCTTGCCTGGAAAGACCGAAAGAAAAGCCGTGCCTACCCCAAGAGCGACAGCATCGCGCATCAGCAGGTTTGGGCTCGGTTTCTGTCGGGAGGGCTCATGCCTGCCGGCTGCCGAGAGCCCGGCTCTGCTCTAGTCCAGCCCTTTGCCGCAGATGACTCTTTCTGTACAAACTGATGATGACAGATATCCAGCTGATAACCTCTGGTGAACGAAGTTATTTTAATTTCCAGTCACTTTCCTGCTAAGTACCGTATCAGTTTGTACACAGCTGAGATAAGAGGGTTGAGGAGCGGGGGGGGGGGGGGGTAATAAGAACGAAACGGAGGAAAAATGCCTACCTCCAGCTGTTGGGATGGACACATCCCACAGCTTGCTTTGGCTTCACCTGACGGTTGGGGCAACTCAAGGAGGAGCCACATTTTTTCATCTCGGATAGCTCGGATTTTGACGAGCGAAAACTAAGGAGATTTGAGGGAGGGATACGTTCGCCTGGTCGCTTAGGTCGAAAGCCAGGCACACATCCCCCCGGGCCGCTGCCAGGGGACGTTCTCTGACATGCCGGGAGGCGCGGAGAAAATAAACCTTACAGAAGTTAAATGTTCACGATAAAAAAAGATATCATCTGGGAAGGTGGAAAGAGTGTGTATTATTTCTGGATGAAAAATAAATTAAAAAAAAAAAGAAAAAAAAAAAAAGACTGGGGTATCTGGCAGGGCGAACCCTCTCTGCTGTTCCCCGCTCCCTGAGTAGGGGTCCCTGGCCCCTTCGCTGCGGGCGCCCCGAGGTGCCCCCCCGCCCCCGCGGCTGCGGCGGCCCGGCTGGCCCTGGGACTGGCACCCCTGCGGAGCCCCGTGTTTGTTTAGCGCTGGCCGAGCCCAATCAGGGCTGGCTGCCTGCAGTTTTCCGGCAGGGCTGCGAGAGGCGCCTCCTCTCTCCTTTTTATACATGAGCCGCCGGCCGCCGCCGCCGGACTCGCCGCCGCCACTCTCCCCCGCCGCACTGGATTTACCGCCCGCCGCGGCCCCGCGCTCCGGCCCCATGCGGGGCACCGGCATCAGGTTTGGCCCCTCTCTTTCCCTGCCTCGCCGCGGTTTCTCTTGTTCTTCCTCGGTCTTCTGCTGCAGCCTCTCTGCCCTCGGGCGCTCCGAGGGGAGCGCGGCGCGGCGGCGGCCGCCCCTGGCTGGGGGAGCCCGAGGGAGACTGTGTGGGCAAACATTCGATGCCGGTGCCTGGAGCTCTTATCTGCCGGAGCCTTATCTCCCAGTTATCTCACAGGAGGGAGAGACGTATTTGGTGCCTATCTGCGAGGGGGCTCTGTGTGTGTGTGTGTCCTGTATTCCTGTGCCTGTGGTTATCTGGAGAGCCCCGAGGTGGGCTGAGAACTGAGAGCCTCGCCTTCTCTTCCTGTCACTTCTCTGTGTCCCCTTTCGCTTTCTGCCCTTTCTCCCAGGGGCTAGGCACCGGGGTCTCTGTGTCTGTCCGGCCTTTCTCATGCTGGCAGCTCCGACCTGACACCGTTCGGCTCGGGACGGGTGTCATCCCCGCAAGGTGTGCTGGGGCTCGGGGCAGGCCCCCAGCCAGGGCTGTCCGCTGGATCCGGCCCCTACGCCAGGCACATCCCGCCCGGCCTCGGTCCGTGTCCCGCCGCAGCTGCGCACTCTTCGGGCCCGGCCCGTGCCCATCTCCCGTCTCCCGGGTGCCTTTCCCTCCTCCTCCTCCTTTCCGTGACCTTGGGCTGGAAATAGGCAAACAAGCGAGGCGATGCGCGGAAGAGCTAACATCACTCTCCAGCGAAGTAACCTTAAAGGGATCGCCTTACTAATTGTTTTCTCAGTGGAACCGAGTCAAATGACTCATTCATTGAAATAATCATAACAACGACAGCAGCCAAGGAAGGGCAGAGACGGGGAAAAATGCCCCCTCGCGCCCCTCTGTCCCCACGCCCTTACTCCCACCTTTGCCCCGGCGGGCTTCATGTTCAAATCCGCAGCCCGGGATGCGAAGGGAGCGGGGAGCAGCCCTCCCGCGGTGCGGAAAGCGGAGCCGGAGCCGCAGCCCTGGCCCCGCGGGACTGGCGTCTCCCGGCCCGTCTTGACCTAGGCTGCCTGATCCCATTCCGCTGGGGCGAGGGACAACAACGCCGAGGCGACATGACTGATTAAGCGCTCAGAGGGGCCAGATAAGCCCTGATGAATCTCATTACGGGAGGGAGACGGGCTGTCCTGTTTGCAAACTTTGTTATTATTATTTCTCTCTCCCCCACTTCCCTGCTCTTTTGTGTCCTCCTTCCCCGCCCTGCCCTGCGGATCCCCCCCTCCACTCCTCCTCCTCCTCCCCTCCTCGCTCTTCCCCATCCACACCCAGCGGCTAGAAGGAGACCTGGATGGCCGTGGCTGAAGGCGGCTGGTGCGCGGTGAAGCGGTGCGCTGCGGACGCCGGCGGTTCCTCCTGCCCCTTCGCGACCAGGGAGCCGCGCCCGTCTCCTCCTTCGCCCTCCTCCTCCTCCGGCTCTCAGGGTGAACGCGGCTCCTCCAAGACTCCTCGTCCGGAGACCGACGACAGCCACCGGCCGGCCCCGCCGCCGCCCCCCGCCGCCGAGGGCAGGTCGCTGCTCGCCCCCTACGTGCACTTCGGGACCCCCCACCCCTCCGGCCGTCCCAGCTGGGAGGACATCCTGCTCTTCGCGGACTTAGACCAAACCAACAAACTGATCTGGTCCAGCCGCGGCCCCAAGCTGAGCGCCCTCGGCGCCGAGCAGCCCGAGGAGATGTACCAGACCCTCGCCATCTCGGCCACCCAGGGCCCCACGCCTTACGACGGATCTCCGGGCGGCTTCATGCACTCCACGCCCAGCTCGCCCGTCTATGTGCCCACCACCCGCGTGGGCTCCATGCTGCCCACGCTGCCGTACCTGCAGGGCAGCGGGGCGGCCCAGCCCAGTCACCCGGGCGGCGGCCACGCCGTTTGGTCCCAGCCGGCCGCGGAAAGCCCCTCGTACAGCACCGGCGGCGGCTCCCACCCGTCGGGCCGCTTTCCCTATTCCCCAAGCCCGCCGGTGGCCAACGGGGCCTCCCGAGAGCCCGGGGCGTACAGCAACAGCCTGGGCGCTAGGGACCAGTACAGCCCCCTGGCCCGGCCGCTCAATGGCTCCTACCCGGGGCCCTACACGTCTTACGTGGGGCCTCAGCTCGCCCCTGCCTGGCCCACGGCGCCCTTCGAGAACTCCATGCTGCACTGCCTCCAGAGCCGGGCCGCCCCCATCCCCGTCCGGGCACCCAGCGCAGGTAGGACCCGCGGGCAGGGCAGGGCGGGAAGGGCAGGGCAGGGAGGGTCGCCGCATGCCGGGGCTGCCGCTGGAGGGGCGTCGGGGGTGCCGCCCCAGCGAGGGGTTCGCTGGCGTGGGGCGGCCCCGGTGTGGGTGGCAGGACGGCTGTCCCGGGACCTTGGCTGTTCTGGAGTGGAGGGAACTCCCATCGTTTGTTTCGAGTTAGAGGGGAAATACACCCCCGAAAAGCGGCGTTGTTTGGAGTATGGCAATCGGGGTTACCAACCCAAAGATCCCAAAACGAATTGCCCGGTGTAAACTTAATTTTTAGTTTTTCCAAATCAGTATATTCCTGCTTTCCCTAAGCGTGGTCATCTGGACGCGAAACGGTGACAAATTCACTGCAAATTAATCTTTCTTGTATCGTAGAGGAAAATTGCAGGGGTTCACTTAACCCATTTTGTATTATTTCAACTAGTGAACACTTCGCTGCTTAGTTAAAAAAGAGCAGCGAAGCAAAACCTCGAATATGAATGAGGAAACCTAATTTGTAAACTGCTGCTAAAATACAGCACCTCCTGATGGGATTTTGCTTTCATTTCCGAGTGGTCCAATCCTTACTTTTTGTTTTAGGTAAGGAAATTCTCGGTGTCATTAAATCAATTGTAGAAGAGGAGTTTGAACTGCGATGATTTAGTCAGAGGTAGAAAGATTAACGATTATTGCACTCTCCTCAGCTTTAGAATACATCTATGTATATATAAATAGAGGTGTATAGAGAGGTGTGTGTGGCTATGTATATATATTTTTATATACGTTATGCATATATATATATAATGTATATATACAATTTATATATATATGTGTATACACATAGATTTGATCATCATTCACTTTAAACATAAACTACCCAACAGATGAATATATTTTACAGACACTGTAATTTTCTCTTTCAGTGCAATGTTGCAGAAAATTATCCCATGGATTTCCATCTTTCTATAGGGCTATACATGCAATATCCCATCTCTCGATGACACCCGGTAGATTTAAGCATTTTAAGCCTCCAGCTTGGTGTTTAATAACATGACAGAGGGAAGTAAATCAGTTATAGCCGTGATAGGAGAGACCGCATCTCAGGGTAACATGAAAGTTGAGTTTTGAACTCAACTTCCAAAAGTCACAGTGTGAAAGTAGGTGACGGAGGGGAAAAAAAAATCTGTTGTGTTTTTTGTTGTTGCTATTTTTATTTTTCTTTTTTTGTCGGGAGAGACGTGAGCTTGGGGAATCTCACGGCAGGGAGAGGAGAGGGGTGAGTAAGACGGAGCAGAGAAGTGAAGGAGCCGGGCGCTGGAGAAGATTAGGGCAGGAGTGTCAAGGCAGCCGAGGAGGAGCACGGCAGCTTCCCCTGCTCCCGCTGGTCTCTCTCGCCCTCGTGCCTCCGTCCCACCAGTGCTGGGGGCCGGAGGGGTAGGGATTAGCCTTTCTATGAGGGAAAGGACGGGTGCCAAGGCAGCCGCATCGCCGTGTAACGCGGGGCGAAGCAGCCCGGAGCTCCTGGGCCAGCCGAGTTTTCTGCTCCTATGAGGCAGAACGCGGCAGCGAAGCCGAAGCTACGCCTTGTCCCGCTTCAAAATTGTAGGAAAATTGTAGCCGAAATATATTTTTTACTGCTAAATATTAGACAGTTTGATAAAGCTTTCTTAACTTTACTCGTAGAGATACTAAAACAGTATCTAAAATTAAAACTTTATTTTGTTTTATTTGGAGATAAATGTATTACTCACTCTCTAAGGGGAAAAAATATTTTAAAATGCCCGAGCCACATTCTCACCTCAGAATTTCTTTCTGCAGGCTAGAAGGTAATGTTATAAAATAAATAGCTGAGGCAAATAACTGTTTGAGTTCCAGCGTCCTTGACGTCCTAAGCATTTTTTCTGGTTGCAGTCTTCAATGGTGCTTTTAGTGCAAAGACTAATAAATCTTAGCGATGTGCGAAGAGCTAGGAGCTGACAACGTAAGTTGAACTGTGCTCTCTGGACTCTGCCGTGTGCCCGTTCCTCTTTAGCGCCTAATAATTCGCAAACGAAGGGAGGAGAGAAATGTATTTGGGTGGGTGCGGGCCAAAAGGCCATTTCTTTCTCAGCTCAATGCCCGCGGTGTCACCGCAGCACCGCAGCCCAGTCTCCAAAGCTGCTCGACGTTTACGAGCTCTCGTTCGTTGTACAGTGAAACGTAAAAGAATAACCCAATGATGAATTTAGGCAGGTAGCAGAGGGAGGAAAAAAAAATCGATGACGAAGCTCTGAGTCTGAAACATACATTTCCAGACTCGACTCGAAAGCTACTGTAAAAATCCAAACATCTCCTTTTATTATTTCTGCACAACGTGGGCAGAGTCTATGTGAAATAAAAAGTATTTATTCCCCCCTCCCCGAAATATGGAGAGGTGAATCAGAACAAGGATTCACATGGGTGAAAGTATTAGCCTTTATAGGTGGGTTCTCTTTTTTCTTTTTTTTTCTTTCTTTTTTTTTTTTTTTTTGCCGTGCATTTAGACCTTTTTTTCCCCCTCAGTGCTCAGTAACTATGAAAGCAGGAGGCACAATACAGCATATATTTTCCATTTTCTCTGTTTCCTACGAACCAGCTCTAATTTGACCGAATAGCCGAGGCAAAGCTGTCGCTGCCCGTCGCTGCCTTGGCATACCAGAGCCCCGAACGCTGCCTCTAAACTTGAAGCTTTACTAGTTACGAGGCATTTAAAATAAGAGTTAGGATAGAAAAGTTCTTGCCAAGCTTCGACCCTGGGGAATATTGGGCAAAACGACAGCTCCTTATATCCAACTCCCAGGATGGCTCTGGCAGTGGCTATTCTGACAGCCACCTCACTCCCCTCTCTGCTCCCCGCTAAAGGCAAGTGCACCTCCCTTTCCGCCCTGTGGGCACCACGGCGGGGATTTCGCCCCTCGAGCGGACCCCAGGGGAATTTCCCGAGGGTCAAATCCCGACGGGAGTGCACGGCGGGCCGGGGGTGAGCACTCCGACGGGACGGTGTCCTGGGCGCTCCGTCTCTGCTCCGGCCCGGAGAGCAACCGCTGCGCCGGGGCCGGCAGCACCTCTGGCACCTTCAAATAAATTTAGGGGGAAAAAAAAGGAAAAGGAAAAGGAAAAAAACCCCGGGATTTTGCAAAAAATCACCGCGTGGCCGCCGTCACTGCTTTTAGGAGGAATTGCTTTTCGGAGAGCCGAGTGCTCGCTCGCCCGGGGCACGGGTTTCGGCGCGGCGGGGCCGGGGCCGCTCTGCGCGGGGCTACGCCGGGCTCCGCGCCCGCCTGCGGCCGTGCTCCATCGCCTCTCTCCTCTGCTCCTGCCCCCAGAGCTGCTGGAGGACCTGTCCGAGAGCCGGGAGTGCGTCAACTGCGGCTCCATCCAGACCCCGCTGTGGAGGAGGGACGGCACCGGCAACTACCTGTGCAACGCCTGCGGGCTCTACACCAAAATGAACGGCCTCAGCCGGCCCCTCATCAAGCCCCAAAAGAGAGTGGTGAGTCGGGAGGGAGGGGAAGAGGCGGGCGAGAGGAGCTGCGCCCCAAGGAACCCCAGTCAGCACTAGCCAGGGAGAAACTGGGGGCAAGGATGGGGAAGAGCAATCAGTGTATTAGCCTGGTGATCCTCTTGGCTGCAAAACCGAAGTGGGGCTCCTGACCAGGTTTGCAGGCCCAACTGGTCACAATGAAGGGGTGACAGGGCTGGCAGCCCTCTGGGAACCGCTTCAGACCTACTTTCAGGCCCTGAGCTGGCAAAATCTCCCTCTGCTCCCTCATGAGCTGCACACCAGGCATGGGCCAGCCTGGCTTTTTTAGCTATGAACCCCATCTGTGAGGATGATTCGGTGGCTTGGAAGAAATTTGTGCTGGTGATGTTGGACATTTCCAACAGGGAAAAAAAAAAAAAAAAAAAAGAAATCAAGGTTGGAAAATGTTTGTTCAGAGGGCTAGGAATTTCTCCAGACCTGCTTTGTTTGCTGAGAGCTCGATCCTTGGGAATGTAAGCAAGTTTTGTATATAATTCAAAGAAAACCAATTGTTTAAACAATGAAAATAGCCTTTGTTTTGTTTTACTCCTAAGAAATGAGCGGCGATTTTTCTAAAAATATACTCCTAAAACTAGGGGGGGAAATAAATAGTACAAACCAGAACCCCTGTTTATAATTCAGGCTGGCACTGAATAGGCAAGGAGAAAATTTAACAAGCGGGAACTGCACATTATGTTTAGCAAATCTGGGTGGAGGTCAGCAGACAGAAAGAATATGCTCTTCAGTAATGGCTGTTACCGAGTGAGCCACAATAAATCACACCAGTATAATCCAAGCTGATGTTTGGACCCTTGTGTATGGAGACAGTGTATCAAACCCATCAGCCTTTCAAGCCCCTTTCAATCATGCCAGCTGCTTTGTTCCATGCCTGTTTTCCTTGGGTTAAAACACCTACTGTTCTTTATTTCACAACCGTTTGAATTTAGTGCCCTTACGGGAGCGAGGGGAAACAAGACCCAAACGCTCGATGATCAGAGCAGACAGTAAGCGCTTGGGAACCAACCCACCACTGCTTAAAGACCTTTCTTTAAGCTAAAGAGTTCATTTAACTCTAAGACAGAGGTTTATTACTGCTAGATGCCTGTTTTTTCTAGCTGGTCATCCAGTAAATTTCATGACACAAGGTGTTATCTCATTAGCGGGGACAGACGCAGCGGAGGGGCCAGATCTGCCGATTGTCTCAAGCCTCAGAGCCCGACTGGCTGTGGCGCCCTGGCCAGAGGCAGATTTCAAGTAGCTGACACCCAATTCTAGCGTTTCTGTGCCCTTTTTTTATCTTTTTTTTTTTTTTTGAGGGAGGGGTGGGAGTGAGAAACTAAAGCAGAGTCAAACTACAGCCCGATTTCAGCCTGACACCTCAGCGAAATAACCCTGCAATAGCTCTGTGTAACAATCCCTACCGAGTACCCTGGCCATAACTATAAATCAGCCGTGACTGTGTGTTCATACAGTTGGAAATCTGTAGGTGAGAAGGGAAAATGTTTTGAAAACGCTAAACATGTTTAGATTGCCCCAAAGTTTCTGATAAAATTCCTGCATTAGAAAAGTCATTTTAGCTTCAAAACATGCCAAAACTCCATGTCTGTTTAGATACCGGAATGAGCAAAAGCTATTGAAATAAAATGTACGAAGGTTTAGACCAGGCTCCATAGGAAAGAGAAAGATTTAACAGAGTGTAACAGCTGACAGCATTTCACTTGTAGAGAAAGAAAATGAAGCATGTGTGTTACGACCAGCTTTCTTTTACTCAATGTGATCACGTAAAACACGTATTGAGTTGAGGGCGCAATCTGAGCGCTGTGTGCGTACATATTTAATAATTAGGTCAAAAATTCTGGTTTTATGAGACTTGGATTTTTAAGATTAAAAACTGTATGCATGTACTTCAGCCTATATTACACTTGGCTGGATGGTTTGCTTTTTTTTTCCTACACAGTTAATAATAGATTACTGATTCAAGATTAAAAAATTTGTATTTAATCTGGAGCTCCTTCTGAGCTGTGATGTAAAATGACAGCTTACTGCTAAAGACACTCAGATAATATTCAAGAAACTCAGTTATTACTCTGGAATATTCTTCATTCTCAAAACAGTTTTATCGGTTTCCCCAGTGGAAGGCAGCCCTGTAGTATCAAAGACGACCCAGTTACGTCTAACAACCCAGCAGTAAATGATTCAAGAGGAAGGGCATTGTACCCTTAAGTTAGTAATTTCAGTTATGGGCACTTTATAGTCAGAATAAGATTGATGCAATCCTCTAAAACTGACTTCTCCGTGTAAACTTGTTCAGCTGCCAGACACGGAGCTAGGCACAGATTTTTTTATATTTTTTTGACAATGCAATACTTTGAAAAAGACTAGATTTATGATGTATCTGGAATTCTTTGCTTGTGATGAACGTAAAAGAGATCACTTGTTACAGGGACTTTTATAACCCATTCACCTTCATTTCACATGTTTATGAGGACTGCCTTCACTTATGATATACAGCCCATGGCCATAAAGCTCTGGGTTATACGGTTATTTCTGATACAGAGTTGCTTCATCTTGGCTCCAAACTCCACGGAAGAGTGTCATAAATGGCTTGTTTGCAGTGGGAACCTTGTTGTCACCCACCAGCTTTTCTGCTGGCTGAGGGGTGCCTCCGCTCTGTAAAACGCGCTCCCAAGGCGTGTTGATTTTTGTATGAGGATAAAATGGGTGATGATAAAAAGATCTATTTATTAAAGTAATGCTGTTGTATGTGTTACCCCTGGGATTCCCAGGAAAGTTTTCCCCAGATGCGGTGCCACGGAGGGCAGGTGATTAAAGTGGCTGATTTTTCCGATGAGTCAGGAATATCAGTGGCAGGATCAGAGCTGTCTCTTCACCCACCATACAGGGGAGAGGACATTGAACTGGGTGGAGAGGTGGCACAGGAGTGATGTGCCTTCTCTTCAGCTCAACGGAGCTGTAGTGGAGATATTTCCTAGCTGTCCTGCTGGAAAAAGAACCAGTGCCTGATAGTCTGAACAGACTTCTCTGGGTCAGCAACTCCCAAATCAGAATTTTGCCTCTGCTGCGATAGCGCAGGGTTACAAGATTTTCAGTACCTCTCCACACCGTCTTTCCACTCTCTGATATGAGGAAAATTCTGTTCTAATTCTGGGGTGTTGCAGGCAGATACTATTAAAAAAAGCTCCTACCATCCCCGCCGTGTGTTAAAGCACTTTTCATGAACCATAAAGACATAAATCATTCGCTCCTACCCACCTGTTTATGCCCGTGTTTGCCTGTGCTTGTCTCCAGCCCTCATCGCGGCGGATGGGCTTGTCCTGTGCCAACTGCCACACCACGACCACCACCCTGTGGCGCAGGAACGCCGAGGGGGAGCCCGTCTGCAATGCCTGTGGCCTCTACATGAAGCTCCATGGGGTAAGCGGCTGCTTCGCCCAGGGACATCCCCTGCCAGCTCTGATGCTGCTTTGGGGAATGGGTGGTCCTCAAAAAAATGACGAACGGAATGCATAAAACAACAGAAAAATGTGTGACGATAGAAAATGGTTGTACCATTTTAGCTTGTTATGCTTTTGACAAGTTATGTGTTTGCCACTATAGCTGTCTCAATAGAGTTGTGAAAAGAAACCACCTCTGGACGAGCAGCAGAGGTGGTTTTGCCACTGGGATTTAAACCAGCTCTTCAGTGAGGAAAAAATCTCTAGACTTTTAATGAGACAGTTTTTCCTGGACAGACGTAGCTATGCCAGCAAAACTTTAAATGCAATTTCAGCCTTTGTTAGGCAATAATAGAGTAAGAAAAGAACTCTGTCCTGAATGTGATGGAGCATATTTTGGGTGAGACTCTTGTGGGTTGTGTTACAGTAAAGCCTAAGTGTTTGAAGAGAAAGGGCGTTAGGAATGACGGAGACGTGGTCTAGGTTTCAATAAAATGTAAATTATGTCACAGGTTTAAATATTATAATGATAGAAAACACATTAATAGTCTTTCCCCAAACTGATGTTATCATGAAGTTAAAATATATTTTGAGACAATGTTTTTTTATAGTGATTATCATTGTGATGAACACAGAGATGATTTTTGAGCACATTTAAATATAAATTTATCCATATAAATATAAATTTAGATACCATAAAGTTGTATTATGGGCAGAACTGCTTATAGGAACAAATACTAAGTCAATTCTTCTATTCTAAAACTTCTGTCCTAAGACATTTACTCGTGATGATCTGGTTTGCATAGCTGGTCCACAGGATGAAGTGGATTTTTTTTTTCTCATATACATTCTTTCTTCCCAGAATCACTCACTGGAGATAATTCCTTACTGACTGGAATAAGGAATCAAGGATCAGATATACCCTATCCAATTTAATTTCTTATGACTTACTACCAAATGATGCTGGTTTTCCCTAATTCTATGCTGTTTTCCTGTGGAGTGACAGAGGCGTTGAAAATACTGTAAAGTTTGCATCAAGATAAAAGGTTTCCTAATTTTCTTAATTCAGCTAAAACTCCCCTTGAATCAAGCTATAATTTTACCCGAATAAAATGCAAACATTTTTTAGAATTAGTACTGTGACACAGAAAAAAATTGATGTGCTGTACAGACATTTTCAACATCACATCTGATCTTGTAGTGTATTTTGGGTTTTGATATCAGAGTACATATGCAACTCTGTGATTGGTGTGGAAATTTAATTTTTTCAGGTTCCTCGGCCTCTTGCTATGAAAAAAGAAGGAATTCAGACAAGGAAGCGAAAACCTAAGAACATAAATAAATCAAAGGCATGCTCTGGTAAATATAAAATATAAGAAATTGTAGCTGCAATATTTTGTAGTTGTTTTTGGTTTTTTTTGTTGGTTTGGGGTTGGGTTTCTCCTCTTCTCTTCTCTTCTCTTCTCTTCTCTTCTCTTCTCTTCTCTTCTCTTCTCTTCTCTTCTCTTCTCTTCTCTTCTCTTCTCTTCTCTTCTCTTCTCTTCTCTTCTCTTCTCTTCTCTGTCTGGAAAATATTTCTTTTTAAAACCAATTCCCAATTTTTCAGGTAACAGTACTACTGCGGTTCCTATGACTCCGACATCCACGTCTTCTACTAACTCAGATGACTGTAGCAAAACTGCTTCTCCCAGCGCACAGACTGCAGCCTCTGGGGTAAGTGTCCATATCTGCAAGCAGGCTGATCACTGGGCAATGTTATCACAGCTTTTATCTTATCTAGCAGAACAATAATCTAAACAAACTTTCCAGTTTTGTTAGCTGATACTAGAACAAGATTTTCGGAGGATATTACATATAGCTGTAAACAGAACGACAAGCTGAAGTACTTTGCAAACCTTCTTGATTAAGATCTATATAATTTTTATGATTGTTAGCCATATCTTAACCCCAGATATTTTGTTTTCAAATATTCAGGTTCTTTCATTTCAAAGGTTTTCTTCTGGAACAGAAGGCAATAAAATGTGCCCAACTGATCCTTTCAAGGAACAATTGTGCATGTACCCCTTTTTTTTTGTAAATGATCAGATAAGAATTTCTAATTCAAGGCACTGTGGGTTTATATATGTATATATATATATGTATATATACACATTTTTATGCAACTGGTAAACCCAGCAAAATGTTATCCCGCTGTACAAAGTAAATTATAAAGGCTTTTGTTTTAAACTAAAATGTGCAATTAAACCCTGATCCAAACCCAGCTGAAACCAGGCTGGACCATCCAGCTGATTGCAGGGCACAGGGGTTCAGCCCTCTGCTGGCAGAGGGTTCTTCGGGGGCCAGATGCTCAGCACGTGGCAGCACCAAGCTCCAGAGGAGCACCTGAGGAGTGCTGCTCATCCCCTGCTTTAGTTTTGATCCTTATTTTACATCATGTACTCTAACCATCTCAAACTTCCTTTCTTCACTCAGTTAGCATGTGTGATAGATACTACTGCTAGAGTTGCGAAGCTTAATGTAGATTAATTTCTAATGCCTTGGCTGCACCTATCCATATCCACACTCAATGCTCGGCCTTCCGTATCCTTTAATCTGCCACATAATTTCTTTGAGAAGATTTCCTAATGTGGCTTTCTTTAGTCCTTTATTAATGAAAAGAAGACATTATTTATAATAGCTATTTTTCAGTATTTCTTAGTCTTCCCAACATCCAAATTCCTTTCAATAGTTTAATTTCTGATGTACAAAGTTTCATTGTACAAGGGGAGGAAAAACCCATTTTTTAGCAAATGCGATTGTTTGTGGACTGACAGGGCCACCCAATTTCAGAGGCACTGTGTTTTGGGTTTGGGTCCTATGAGACTGGGATATTACTAAAAGGGCTTGTCTTTGACATGAGAAAACCCTGTCAATCCAGTAAAATAAACAGATCACATAAAAAAAAAGAAACACTAGCTGAAAAGTGAACTCTTGCAGTTTCGGAATTGGGTTTCAGACTCCCCCAGTGAAATACTATGCACTGTTTTAGGCTCTCCCTTAATACTTGCAAAGGAAAAAATGTGGCCAAATTGTCTTTAAATTTTCCTTGCATTAGCTTAAGCAGTGCCAGTGATCCTGAGCAATATGGTCAGATTTATGTAATGGATAGAAATGGAAGCACAATCCCGGCTGAGACTGAGGCGGCACAGCCATGTGCTGCTTGGGGAAAGAGAGGCCATATAGACTAGATCTCATTTCCACTATGCTGCTGCCTTCTTGGCTGGCTGAAACCTGACTTCCTTTGTGTAGTATTTCTCCCTAGAAGGGCACATCAAACATGTTATTAATAATCTTTATGTTACAATTTTAGTAGTACCATTTTTAATATGATTTTGCCAGATGGAGTTGTGTGGGTACCAGAGGAAAGTGGTGTAGGGGCATGGACTGGGGGCTAAAAGGCTCTTTGAGAGCTGTTAGCAACTAAGCACAACTCCCAGGTGGGACCCTGAGGCTGCTCTTAGTTACATGGTGGCATCCCCAGTGCCAGGACTTCAGTTCTCCCTGATTTTTCCATAGTAGATCAGACTGGGAGAGGACACCTGCACGACAGCTGGGAAAATCTGTCCCCTTATATCCACCAGGCAGCATGGTAACATCTGCACAGCCTTTTCCATGATTTGATCAGATGTGCCTTGCATATGCAAAGCACTTGCAAATACCTCCTTGTGAAAAATTTCAATGATAGGAAGTGATGGAGAGAGGCTGTGACATGCGCTGAAGAGAGGAAGTTACAGCAGCAACCAGACGTATGGGCATTCCTCTGACTCCATCCCAAATTATGTGAAGGGCTACTGATCTCCCACCCCTGTGCCCCAGATCCAGATGTATGTAGATGAAAAGAGGATTGACAGGGGACCAGCTGTCAGGACATGCCATGGGCATGGTCACATCCTTCACTCGGGCTCCTGGCTTTGACCAAGCCTCTGTAATTCAAAGGGATGGAGACTCAGGAGACTGGAGGTTTAAAGTAGAAAGTGGTGGCTGTTAAGACTGGCTCCCGTTGTCCCACACGTCATTTGGGAACATGATCACTAGCTGCAAAGGATGCAAAATAATTTCTAAAGGGTCTAAATCCCATAGAAGGGACTGAGCACTCATAAAGCCCATTTATGTTGTAGTGAGTGAAGGAATGTCAGCATTTTAGAGCAAGGCCTCCTGTAACCTGATCACATGCTGAAGCAAAGATACTCTACTAGATTTCTGTTTTCCTTGATTATTTTTTCTTTTTCCTTTTGGGTTGATCCATTGACAGACCAAAGGTTTGTAATTATTTCTAGAATAGTCAATGGCTTTGCACAAGGTGAATAAACTTCTCCAGCTCATGTCAGGAGGAAAAAAAACCAAACCCTCAGGTGGATGAATCCAGGCTCTGTAATCTTTGGTCACTCTAACAAGACTGGTTGATTCCTGACAGTGGTGCTGCTGATGTTGCCAAAACACAGGCACCTGCTTGAAGAGCCAACCTGGCTTGTTCCCTGTGCATTACACAACGGGCACGGCAACTTGTTTTTGTTTTGCTCTGTTTTTGCTTCTCTAGCCTTTATTCTGTGGAGAGGGGGAAAATGCCAAATTGACATTAGGCAGAGAAATCTGATGACATTTTAGAAACTGTTGTGTGATATTCACAGCAATGTTGTTGCTAAATGAAACAGAGAAAATGAATTCCTCTACTGGTACAAAAGCAATTTATTATGCCTTTCATGGGAGGCTGCCAAAAAAGTTTCCAGTTATGTAGAAATCTAATGGAAATGAAATTCAGCAGAATTCATTTGTGTCAGTAACATTCACTTTTTGCCCTACCTTTCTTTATCTCTTTTAAAGTAAAATAAAGAAGGGAGGGCAGAAAAAGAGGAGGGCAGCAATTACTCTTGGCAATGTCTTTGAGACTATCCATTTTGTGAAGGGAATCTTATATGATGCCAATTCCGAGACAAATTAGCAAGAACCTTAAATGTTGATTTTACCTTCTAGCTGAAGTTTAAACATTTAAGAGATACGATTAATGAATTGCTGTGGGGGCAAAGTTGATTTCAAACATCCCAAAATGTAGAAGTGTTTGGATCGAAGATATTTCGTTGTCCCATTGTAAAGGAGATATTTGCCAAATTCACATCTGGATCTAGGATTTAGGCCTATTTCTGTTTTCCTAAGCAGTATAAGTACTGGGTGTCCTGTCTTACTAATATGGAAATGGTCCAGCTGCATGATATATGAAGTTGCCTTACGTCCCCATAAAAAGAAGATTTGAAGGTTTCAGACAGCCTGCATCTGCATCTATACCTGCTCTCCCCTTGATGCTGCTGAAACTGTACAGGGAAAAGCTCCACCAAATAAATTGCTGAATGAAGGGCATGGTCTGCAGTGCAAACCCATCCATTTCCATGCAGGGACTCCAACAAGTGTGATAACCAGAAGGACTTTATTCCCTTATTAGGATATAAGGCAGTATGAAACCTGCTGTAAAATCTGCTTTTTATGGCAGGACATGGAGGCTGCTTGAGACACCACTGATGTCAGGAAAGGCTCAGCAGCAGCAGGGGAACTCTTCTTTCAGGAGACTCTCCTGGGTCCTTTGCCTTCAGTTTGGAGCTTTCTGAGAAGGACCATAATTACAGATCACAGAAAAACTTAGGAGGTACAACTAGTGCTTACTTGCCGTGGACGTTTGCCTTGAGAAGTGGTTCAGGACTGGCTCTTCAGTTTTGTAGGGTGGGAAATGAGAGAGGTGACTGAGATGGCCTCAGCATGCAGTGAGCTTGCAGAAAAATGCAGTTTTAACTGTCTCCAAAACGCTGGACAGAGGGGGCCGGATAAGCTGAATGGCTTCTCCTGCATTTGCTTTCTTTTTTTTTCTGTCAGAAGAAGGTATGTGAGCTGGTTAGAGGTGGTGGTTTTTGCTCCTGTTTAGGCAGTAAATTGGTAGGATATTCATGCTGGCTACTGGGAAATCAGCCTCTGTAGAGTATGTCCCAGAGTCTGGATGAACCGGAGATTTGACCTCTTAAAACAATATTCTGATATCCTGGATATTGAGAAGCTGAATGTCCAGGGGTCCTTCAGATTATCTGATGACAAGATTCCAGTTGGTATGGAATAATTTTGTTGGCATTGGGACAGAGTTTCCATGAGCGAGGCTCACCAATGGTTGGTAGGACTTTCACCTGGAAAATGGGAACACGGTGCCTCAGTCCTGGTATGAGTAAATATTTATCTAAACCAGGTGGAATAAGATCAACAGGAGGCATGAGGAACGTGGCAACCTAAAATACCAAATAGCGTGGTAGACAAGGCAGTATGCTGGGAGATCTGATACTCTAGACTAGTTTAAATCTTTCTTGGTCTCCTACATCTTCTGCATCAGTCCTCACTCCTGAACAAAATGGGATGCTAATTTCTTCTCCCCACTCAGTTTCATACATTGAGTTTTTTCTTTGACATTGAGTAATTTTCTTTGCTCTGCATGCATGTATCTATGAAATGAGCTTTTCATTTTTATATTAAACAGAAGGAAGCAATCCAGCTTTTTTGTTTCAGTGGGGAAAAGCAAGGAAAAAGTATTTTTGCTTCTATCCCAAAATTCTATATGCATATGGACACATATCTTTTGCTTGGTTTTGTTTTATTGCCAAAGCAATAAAGCCAGTTATTCATATAGCCCTTGACAGCAGTGGGTCATCAGTTTTCCAAGCCATGCTGGAAGTTGCCTCCCTTAGGAAATGAATGAAGTATTAACCACAGATTTATGTTGCTATAATACAAAGGAGAGATTAGAAGATATGTAAACTTACACATCTGCAGTATAAACAATAGGATCAATTGGACTAGCAAGAAATGACAACTTTGTGTACTAAGAGGGTCGTTACATCAGTAAAAAAAGCTGTCATTTTGCAGTGCAAAGACTTGCCCTTCGGATTCCAGGGAGTGACAGTATTGGGAAAACGTGCTCTTTGTGGGGATGGGAGTTATTGCAGGGAGGCTGAAGCTGGAAAATTAAGGACTCCACCAGTTTGCCACAACACTTCATACGTGAAAGAAGTCTTTGCAAGTGTATTTTAATTGACTGTGGATATCATTTAAGTGTTGCAAAAGTAAACTAGGCTAACTGAGGAGGAAGGGAGTCTCAGCTGAGACTCAGTTTATTGCAGACTTTGTGTAATGTCCAAAATTCATGGAGCATTTTGAACGTGTTAAGTGGATAGAGCAAAGGTCTATCTGATAGACCAAAGGTCTAGATCAAGGCCCTTCGCCACCCCTTCCAGCTGTCCTTGCCCAGAGCATTTCCCTCTTGGCTGCGGAGGTGTGGGGAAAGGCCAGAGGGGAAAGTGTCCATCCCCTCTCCCTGCTCTCTGTGGTGGGCAGATGGTGCAGGAAGGAGTGGGTGGAAGAAAGCAGGAGTCTTTCATCCAGAGCTGCTGCTGCTGTTGCCTGAGTGCCGGCCATCACAGCCTGAGCAGCCTGGTTTTGATCTGGAGCAGCTTTAGTGGGTGTAAAATCGCCTCTAAGGTACTGGCAGCAGGTTTGGGTACAATCTAGTTGTCTCTGTGGCTCTGGCAGATGTCTTCCTGTGTACATAGTGGGCCTGTTCTCTACAGAAAGGCCACCTCTGATACAGACAACCTGCCTGGGGGCTGACTCATGACCAGCTCCTCCTGCTTTGGGTGAAAAGAAGAACCTTAGCAGATACAAAGACAACCTCCCTGTTTGTTTGGGAGGCAGGCCTTTCCCAGTGGGCTTCATTCATTTTTATCTCTGGAAGCTGACCTTCAGCTGATTAGCTATGCTATTATCAGGTATCACCAATAAAAATAAAGGCATTACCTTTTTATTGATAGAGCCAGTAGTTGTGAATTAGACCTCACTGACTTCATCAGCATTGTTCAGCTTATTTATACTGGTTGAAGAAAGTCCTCTAATAACTAAGTGCAACTTCTGTCATCTTTCATCCCTTAAAGCTCGAAAAGTAAGAGCAAAGGTAGGGAGGCTCAGGAACAGAACTGTGATTCCGTCATGTCCTTTTCATGAGCTAAAGTTTGTTTTCCATGTCTCACTTTGGGAGCTGCCCAAGCTGCCTGGATTTGTCATGACATTACTGGGGTGGGGTTTCCAGGCCTGGCAATCCTGCCCAGGTCCTGCCCGTCCTGGCTCAATAGAGCCAGAATCCGGCCTTGCACAGGCAGGGATGGGCGGTCTTCAAACAGGACATGCCTCCAGGTCCTCCCTTCTAGGGTGCTCAAGGGAGGGGTACCTCATAACCCCATATGGAAACTCTGGGTCCCTGCACCCCACCTTTGTGTAGGGCTGAATCAGGAAAAGGTGAATTACACTTTCCAAGCCCGGAAAAAACAGGTAGTGATAAGATATTTGCCTACCAGAGCAGCAGTGGCAAATACGGGTAAATGGGAACCTTTGAAAGCAGCTCCTAGTATTTTTAGCTCAGGTTGAGCAAACACTGCTCCACACTAATTTAAACCCTTCCTCCACTGTGGGGAGACTGAAGCTGTTAAAAATTATGTCTTTTGTGCTAACAGAAATCTGTTTGAGGTATTAGAAATAAAAAGAAGGCTTTGAAAAGCTAGGCTGGTGCAAGACCAAAACTGTACACAAAGGTTAGCAGGGAACCTGCCTCACTGAATTCTCCATGCACAGTCACAGGGAAAGAGGATACAGAGATTCGTGGTCACTGATTGGCAACTATATGTTCAAGGGAGTGATAAAACTTGTTGCTTAGGGTTAGAGCTGTTTCAGCTGGTTTTGGGTGACAGATTTTTTTTCCTTCCTTCTCTGCATTTCTGGGTAGTGATAAATGGAGCGGGATCAGGGTTGATGACTGGGTGGAAGAATAGTGGCTTCAATCGTTTTAATAAAAGGTTAAGAAAATATTGGAGCCCAGGTTATTTCAGACAAAAATGACTGCTAGCAGTGAGTATCTCTTTCAGAAGGTGAGATTTTCCCTGGGTTAAGCACGGCAACAAGAGCCCTGCACCACACCATTTGGAAATTACCGTTGAATAAATGAATCCTTGCTTTTTCTATGTCAGGACTGCTAGCCTGGCACAGCTCCAGGAGAGCCAAGAGCTCTACTCTTGTAAAATGATTAAATATGTATACTTTGTACTTAAACAGCAGGCAGGAAGCTTCTGCAGTCACAGTTTAGGATAGCCTTTTTCTTTTTTTTTTTTTTAAGGAATTTCATCTGAAGACTATCCATTAACAAGTAAATTAAGGTTTTAAAGTTGACATATCCAAGAGTTAATTTTGCATGAAGTCAGCTCTTAAACATTTCCTTTATCAGGTGAAAATGTTGCCCCTTCTCTGTCTGGCACTGCAAATTTTTCCTCTTTAGTGGATCTGCTCAGTCTCATGGAAAAAATGATTGTTCCTTTGTCTTTGTAACTCTCCATTTCTCTGTTAAAATAAATGGACTGGTTCCAGCGTGGTTCAGAGGTTCATCTTTGTGCCTACCAGGGCTCCCCTGCATGTTGTCTTGTGCAGGCAGCAGAACAAAAATGCTCCTGTTTCAAAGGCATAGTGTTTCTCCACTGGAAATTAAAAGAGCATCTCCTTTAGTGGCCCATCCTACGTGGATAAAGTGGTTGTGCCTGGTGTTTTGAAGGGTCAGGAATGATTTTAAGCATTTCAAGGGCTGAAGAGCCCAAAGAAAGCTGCTTTGAGGAGGCGCTCTGTATCTGTTCCTGGAGAATTGGAAAGTATCGGGTTTCTCCCATGGGGAAGAAAAACTAGAGCTGCCACCACTCCTAGATCACAATTTTGGTATTGGCCAAATTTGGTATTTTTTGGTAATTGGACACAATTTGGTGTCCCTTCAGTAGGGGGCAGTGGGACACATGCACATTTCCTTCTTCATCATGATCTGATTTCCAAGTCCTTCTGCACATCACATGGTTTCTTTTCCACCTCTCCAAACGCAGATATCACTCCCGTCAGCGGGGCTGGGCAACCGGGCTTGTGCTGAGACATTTTTTTGTTTCAGGATTTCAAGGCACGGGGGCAAGCAGAGGGCAAACCCTGCTTTTGAACAGAAATCCTAGGATGATGGTTGTGCTTCAGGCCCGCTGTGCTCTCACTCACACCCCAGTGTGTGCAAAGCTCACCTGCTCAATGAATCTCTCTTTGCTCTCCCCCTCCCTCCAGGCGAGCTCGTCGGTGATGTCTGGCCCAGGAGAGAGCACCAGTCCCGAAAGCAGCAACCTTAAGTATTCAGGTCAAGATGGGCTGTACACAGGAGTCAGCCTGACCTCCACGGCCGAAGTGACAGCATCCGTGAGACAGGATCCCTGGTGTGCCCTGGCTCTGGCGTGACCTGGTGTGAGGGAAGCTGGATCCTGGCAGCCCCCAGACGTCTGCGCACAGTTTCCTCTGCGGAGCGGTTGCAGCGGCGGCGAGAGTGCTGGCAAAGGCCATTCCTCTGAAATAGTTTTTGAGCCTTGGTGGCAGAAGTGTTTTTCTACTCCCGAAAGAGGCTTTGCCGAAGCATCCAGTTCCTCATCTATGCAAGAAAAATGTAGGGAAAGCAAATGACCACCGGGGATAGCTAATGCAGCTTTACACTCTCAAAAAAATTCTTCAAAAACCACAAAAAAAAAGGAAAAAAAAAAAAAAAAAAAGAAGAGATAAACCCACACCTATTGATAGATTCCAGAAATACATCCTCGACTTACCCAGCAGCGCTGCCTTTCTGATTGTATAGTTGTTTTCACTCTCTCATCGCCTTTTCCCCTAAGAATTTGGTGGAAGTTGTCAGTGTCGGGGAGGGAGTAGCAAAGACTTTAATTACCAGAGATAGTGAGATACTTTTTAATGAGTGTCAGAAGTGCTTACAGCTTGAGTTGACACAGACTCCGAACATTTGCTGTCTTTGCCCCATCAGACCTCTTCTTCTGTGCTCTCCATCTTTAGTGTGCCTTGCTCTGCTCTTCAGAGCCCAGCTAAGTCCCTGGAAGAAATCACGTTTGGTACAAGTTCCACAAGGTCCAGCTGGTTAAGGAGAATTTGGGATTGGTCTTTTTTGGTTTAAAATATTTACTCACTTTTCAAGACTGCGATATAAGTTTTAAAGTACACTGTGACTGAGATTTATGAAAGTCCATGTTTCCTGGCTGAACTGTATAGAGCCAGTCGAAATTTGTAAACAGGGTAGCAATCAGATATTTTTCTTCCATATCTACAATAATTTTTTTAAAGAAGTGCAATTTGCGTTGCAGCAATCAGTGTTAAATCATTTGCATAAGATTTAACAACGGTTTTTATACGAATGAATGAATGTAAACATTTTAACTTAATGGTACGTAAATAATTTAAAAGAAAAACTTAACTAGGCATCCTTAGGCTTTGTAGTGCAACAAAAATGCATCCACTTTCTGTATTTCCGGTTGTTAAAGCAAGAGTTTCAAAGAACAAGCCTTCTCTCAGGAAAATTGCCCTAGCCATTTGCTCGGAAGTGTTGTACAAAAATGCAAATGCATCTCCAAGGGGTTTTTTTGCCATTGAATAAGTGTGTGGTGGAAAGAAACAAATTGCAATGAAACTTTACTACCTAACTGATACATATGTAAATACTGCAGAAGATATCTAGGCATCTTGAAAATGTAGGATGCAATCTGTATAGTGTGACTGATGCATAGTTAGGTTGGTTTCCATTGGTTTTTAAGTGGGATGTCATTTGGAAAGTTGTTTCATCAGAGCTTTACAAATAAAAGGGTATCATTTTGGGATTTTTTTTTTCCGCAAAGTGTGCCTTTTCCTTTGTCTCCAACACAATTGTTAAGCTACATTAAAAGCTATGGAAATGTACCCAGTACAGGTGGCATGTCTGATGGCTGCAAGGAAGGTCTCCAGCTGAAGTGCCTGCTCTGCCTGCCTAAGTCTGCATTGTGTGGTTTCTCTGCAACTCCCTTCACTACACCTTCTGATGATATGTAAAACTAGGGCTTCCACCTGCCAACACATGCTCCTTGTGGGCACACATGCAGTTTTTGTGATGAAGGTCTGGGGAACTGAGGCTGTGCCCTGTGAGGACTATCATTGTTCTACTTGCCCTTCACACCATAGCTAAAGGGTGTCACCCAGGTTCCCTGAGTGGGAAAATATCAGAATGTCACCCACTGCAGACGTAACTGCTGAGTGGCAGAGGCTTTGAGTGCCTGCTGGCATCCTCCTGTGGCCAAAGGTGAAGGGCAGCAAAAACTGAAGGCACCGCTGCTGAAAAGAGAAGATGGTGAATTTTAGCTACTAAGGGAAATGGAAAACCTTTTGCTGGCTCTGAGGACTGGTTCTTTTCATTGCTCAGCTGATCGGAGCCAGACTTATTGCTGGGTGTGATTTCCAGCTATGTCAGCAGTGCTGTTGGACTGGGAAGCCAGGATGCCCAACCTCCGTACCCAGTGACCCGTAGAGTGGCCCCTGTGTGTCTCTTCGCCTCTCTGTGCCAGACCTTCTTCTGGGCTGAATTGGGATAGCTCCTTGGCCTCCAGTGAAGCTGTGTTGACTTGCACTGGCCAAGAATCCGCCCCTTGGTTTTCCAAACCTGGCAGTTGAGCCTGCCTCCTTACACCAGAGGTGGTGTGAGGACTGTGGGATGAACACTGCAGCACAGCCCCAGGAGGAAAACTGATCCTAGCAAAAGGGGATCAGGTCAAGCCTTGCCTGGGGTTTGGGGTGCTGTGGCCAGCCAGGAGTGGGGATCACTCGCCCTTCCTGGGGGGTTGTCATGCCATGCTCAGTACTGGGCCACCTCACGTCCTTGCTGCCTGTGGGTTAATGTGGCCAGGTACCCCCGCCCTGCTAGCCCTGTGGGCTTAGATCTTGTGATTCACAAAAATAAATACCTATCTAAGTGCAAATTGAGCCATGCAGAGAAACACTGGGCTTAGAAAACAAAAGATGTGGACAAGAGGGTGAATATCTTTGAAGCATCTACTGGCTAAAATGCCCTTATTTGTGATTTTACAGGTGTTGACACTTAAATGGATAAAAAAGCTGTTGCTAATAGATGTTGCAGAGTGTTCAGCCTTAGCTAGGGTCAGTATCCTTTCTTGTTTCCCTTTTTCTTTTCCCTTTTTCTTGTCAGGGGTGATATTTGGTGTGCCACTTCTGAAAAGCTTAGCACATAACCCATACCTGCTGGGTGTGTCAGAGCTGCATTGCTCAGAGTTACCATAAAGCAGGAGGTTTAGACCAGTGTGTTCCAGTTTTGGGCTGCTGACCCAGCAGAAAAAGTCATGTGGTTGCTGATGCTCCTGCTGGCAGCCTGTGGAAGGCCACGTTACTTTGAAACCCTGTGGCACCATTTAAGAGGGCTCCTAGGAGGCCCTGCTCGCTTCTCAGCACCACCTTAACCCAGGGTCTGTCTTAAGGTGGTTCCTGCAGAAAATAAGTCTTGCAGGGGGCATGTAAAGATGCCCTGTGTGAAAACCTTCCTCTTGGATCTGAGGATGAAAATGCTCTTTTAGGTGATATCAGGGAAAAAAAACCCTAGAAACCCCCCAATGTTTCATAGGGAAGGTGTTTCCAATTATTTCTTATCAGCAAAAATCAAGAATGGAGTACTTTACCTCCTTGGACCAGAGGCAGGGCTGTCAGGTTTTCAACCCTCTGTAGGAGTCGAGTGGAGTGCAGTACCACATTGCCTTACTGAAAAGGTACTGAAGACCTCAAAGCCAGGTTCTGTGTTATAATTTTACATAGGAAAAGAGAATGTACCTCCATACTCACCAAAACTGCCCTCCAAGTATGCCGATTGCTGGAGCTGCTACTCCTAGATGAAATAAAAGTTTCCTCTTTTTTTTATTATTTTGCCTTTTAGTCCTGCTGAGCCAGCACAGCTCGGAGTGTGTGAGCTGGACTTTGCTCTGGCTCTTACATAGCTGTATCACTGCTACTGATGGATGGCCTGGCCAAATGCTTTCCTCACTTATCCCCATTTCTCCACGGTGATAGCCCTGGGCTGGGCTGTGAAAGAGCAAAGAAAGGGTTTGACCATGAGTTTTGGTTACTAGTGAGGCTGAACAAGCCAGGTTGACCCCAGAGCATCTTTCTAATACCAGAATGAAGCTTCAGAGTTGATGTTTGGCGGTGGAGGGAAAAGGCATATGGCCGCTTAACATGTGAACACCTTTTCTCTGGAAAGAGTAAAAATTAAATACCAAATGCCCCAGGGCATCTGCTTCAGGGTCTCCTATCAAGCAATATTAGAAGGCTCAGATTTTCTTGGGTGGCCCCTCAAGATCAGACTGCTCCTGTCCATGTGTGTTACCATGGCGTCCAATCTTCCCTAGGTTCTAGATTCTGTTTTAGTAGTCTTCCCGACACTCTCACCCATAATCATATTTTCTTCTGTTCAAAGCTCTTGAAATAAGATGAGATCCCTACTGTGGCTCAGAGTGGTATTTTTCAGCATGGCAGTGAGAGTGTGTGCTGGTGTGGTACGAGTGCATTCAACAGCTGCCAGGCTTGGGTCAGAGAGCTAGAGAACCAACCCAGGCAAAGAGAACCAGCCTTGAGCAGGCTGCCCAGAGGGAGTAAGAGGTGCCTGGCTGTTTCTAGAACTGCAGGTGGGCTTTGTTTCCTCTGAATGATCAGAGGGCAAAAACCTGGGTGTGAAGTGAGGAGCCAAAGTAGCTAATTTTTTTTCCTGCTGCAAAGCTGGACAAAACCAGACAGCAGCTCTGTAACATTTGCCATCTAGAACTTGGGTAATTTAGTGTCTGTTCCTGCACAAAAATAATAGAACTTCTGCTCATTTCCAAGAGAAGAAGGGGTTTAGGCGTGACACCCTGTCCCCACTATTGTGAGCCTTAGTTGAACACAGGGTGCAGAAACCCAAAATGGACTTCAACTCTTCCTGTGTGCTCACAGCTCCAGATCTTCCTTTATCCAGCTGTCATGAACTTCATTCCTCACAGATCCTCCAGTTCCTAAATCTGTATACACTGAACATTCCAGGGTTTTGTCAAACACACTGAATTCAGTATTAAAATATAGGGCAAGGGTTGTTGCAGTGGGCCAGCAAGAAGGAAGCTGAAGGCTTGAGGAGCAGTTTCATGTGCCTTCTGCTCCATATGTTGCAAAAGGCTTGAGGCCTTCACTGCATATTTGTAATGTGTTTTGGAAACACTTCTTAATGTTTCCTCAAAGCTATCTGATGGAAGTCGGTATCATATCTAGGAGAGGGGAGTAGTATTTCACAGAATCACAGAATCATTTATGTTGGAAAAGACCTTCAGGATCATCAAGTCCTACCTTTGATCTATAAATTTAGGTGCCTGGGTGGACACACCATCAAACAGGAGTTGCCAATGTTGTAACCAAAAGTGCTAAGGTACTCCTTGAACAAATAATAAGGAAAATAGTGAGTAGGAGTAAGGAGGCAATTTTGCTTTGGAATGCTGCATCCAGATCTGGCGCCCACATTTGAAAAGGGTGTATAAAAATTGGCAAAGGTAGGGAAAAGAATCAATGAAATGATTTACGAGCTGAGGAAAATATCTGGTCTTGATAAATTTAAAGACCACAGTCTGCTTAGAGTATCTAAAGGAAGACTAAATCACGACTGGTATAGTAAGTCCCCTCATGGAGAGAAAATGATAGGTGCTAAGAGGCCTTTGACCTTGCAGAGAAAGACATAACAAGATCTAGTGGCTAGAAGGTGAAGCTGGATTAATTAAAAAGATAATTTAGCTTCAGCTGAAACAGTGAATGTAATTAGTGATGGGAGCAATAGTAAGGGAAGAAGACGAGTACTCAATCTCTTGCTGCCTTCGCAGCAAAGCTCTCTGAAAGACCAGCTTTAGCTGACCAAAAGTGACTGGGTTCAGGACTGAGCACGTTACATCTGCTGCATCATGATTTATAGGCCAGATTAGTTTCCATTTGGTCTGAAACCATATTACTTTTTGGGATAAGACCCAATGCTGAGATCTTGAATTTTTGTTGTTATTAAAAACCCCATGGCACTCTTCCTGAGCGTCGTGGTAAACACTGTGGTGTTTTGACCCAGTTTCAGCATAAGTAATTATTTTTTTTGCATACCTAAAATGTCCTACTTCCTCTCCAAAACTGTCCTGCATCTTTATTGTTTCCTGTTAAATACATCCTGAGTTCCATAGAAGAAGAGGCTGCTTTTCAAAGTTGAACAAACAAGACTTGAAAATCTGTCCCCTCTTACAGCACAGCACAGAGACAAGGGCTGCTGAGCAGCCCCTGCTCTTGAAGAAGCAGGAAGGAAACCTTCTCTGAAAATGGCAGTCTGCAGGTCTTTAGTCTGTGACCTTTCGATGCTGTGAAGACCACAGCCTGAAGAAGGAACAGAGGTGTTTGGGTCACCTCACAAATGTGGCAATAAAAAAAAAAAAAAAGAGTGCGATTGGAGGTTTAGTTAGTGTACTGAACCCCACCTGGAACCCACATTCTACTTGTTCTTCTCATGGGAATAAATAACACTTATAATAGTGCTGCTTTTTGTGCCTTGCTCACAGAAGACCCAGCCTTGTGGCATGAGAGGGAGGGGATGAGCTTTGTCTGTTTGGCTGGTCATGTATCTGATCACTTTGCAGTAGAGAGGAGCCCAAACCATCCAGGCAGATCCTGGTGAGCACTCCCACTCTGAAGGGGGTTTGCACAAGCTTGGCAGATGTGCCTCCCAGGAGTGTCCTTGCTGGCAGGAGAGGATGTGCATGTTTGGCCAGGGGTCTGGGGAGGGAAGGAGGCCTGGTGGAGGGGAGATCCACCTTGCTCAGCTGCAACATCATGAGAAGCTGCTCACGGGCAGCCTCTGCTCACAGTGGCTCAAGGTGCATGAGGACCAAGAACCTGAAACTGGCCTTCTCTGAGCCTGCAAGCACCTCTGGCAAGCTGAGAACCCCCATCTTCTACACGTGTGTGTGTGCAGTATCTTCATTTTCTGAAAATTAGACCTTTTATTCTATGTCTTTTTTCTATCCTAATCCACACTTGCCTGTAATTGTTCCATTTTACCTGAATAGAAGTTTATTAAAAATGGAACAGTGGGGGTGATGAGCCCCCTCTAGATCAGTGACAAGAGGTGAAAAGTAGTGCCTGTGGGGTCTGGGGAGACCCAACTGTCCCAACATTATGCACACCGTGGCTGGGGCACCTCTTGGGCTTTCCATGACTTGGACAAGATATATTTATATCTTATATATGTATAAGGTTCTTCACAGAGTTAATGATGTATGTCACAAGGTTCATTTTATTTAATTTTACTTTAAACTATTAGACACCTGTCAGCCTGAAACAGGCTCTTAAAGAAGCAATACTCCCTTCCTTATGATAAGGTGATGTTGTGTAATTTCCAGTAACTTTGACATGTCCTTTTTTTTTTCTTTCCAGATCAAGGCAAGAGCCTGGAGACTGAAAAGCAGCATTACTATTTTAACCAAAGGGGAAAAAAAGTTGCTCGAAAGTTTGACTAACAAAATGTTTATTATTATTGTAAGCACCAAGTGATACCTTCACGGTTTTTAAAAAATATGTGGCTACACTCAGAATAGGCATGGAATAATTTTAGTCTGTACACTTCAGGGACTCTCAGAAAATTAAAAGACAGCTTCTCATAAAAGAATAGATAGGATCAAATGCGCTCTAGACAGAAGGAGGCCAGGGATGTCATTAAAGTTAGAGCTCTCACTTTGTTACCCAGTCTTATGCTTTGCTCTGGGTAGTGATAAAGTTTCTGCACTAAATGAAAGCTTTGTATAAGCAGGAAATTCAGGGATAACAGCTTGTCTTTCTATGTCTCCATGATCAGTTTTCAGCAGAAGAAAGAAACCTCAAGCACAGATTCCAGCAGACTTGGGCTTTGTAAACAGGATGCCAATGTCTTACCATTTCTCTGTGTCAGAGCTCATCAGGGAAGACATGGGTAGGCATTGACAGCTGTGTGCTGTCCGCCTTCTCCAGTGTAAACCAGTCCTGATCCCACTGCATGCAGTTTTCCCTTGTGCAGGTAGCTAGGGGTACAAGCCTGGAGCACTTGCTTCAGCATTGGGC
The DNA here is from genome assembly GCA_013398115.1 of Falcunculus frontatus. Classification (NCBI taxonomy): domain Eukaryota; kingdom Metazoa; phylum Chordata; class Aves; order Passeriformes; genus Falcunculus; species Falcunculus frontatus. Next base: position 481,724 of record VZRV01007784.1, on the reverse strand, counting down.
AACAGGGTCAAATCTGTCACACTGCAAAGCACTTTCTTATCTAAAGAAAAGGATTAGCACTTCTGAAATGAGCCACATATGAAAAACTCAGGGAAAAACTGAAAGAAACTCATATTTCACACCAGTTATGTACTGAGGCACTATGATATTGGTGTACACTCTACTTTTTCTGTTCCTCTCAGGCAACCTAAAAGGTGGTTAGGATGCTTCACTTGTGTTTCAATGTTCTGTGGGAGGAACATGTTAACCCTGAGGTTTCAGCCATACGTGAATCCGAGAAATCTTACCCTTACCACTCTTCCCACAGATTTACAGTGAGATCTTCCACATCCCTCCCAGCCCTAGGTCTGCTCTAGCTCCCCTTGCAGTCAGGAGTGGAACTCCTCACAAGGCAGTGGCAGAGGTAAGCACTGATTTATAATGAACATTTGAAAGAGATGAGCCCAGCCCGGAATTATGGCCAGCTAAAGCAGGCAAGCACACAGGAAGCAGCAAGTTGCCTGGTTCTGTGTGAAAGCTGTACTAGCTATAAAGGCATGGAGTATGTGTTTGACACCTTTGCAATTTATGAGGCAGACATCTAGATCAAGCCCCAGCCATTGGGAGGAGCCTTGTAAAAGGCAGAGGAATTGGGGACAGGCTTCAGCTAACTTCCCCAGGCAGCTTGGGCCAGGCAGTCTGTGGTTCAGGGGCTTGCCGGGTGCCAGAGCCGTCAGGAGATCCCGGCCATGGACAGCCCAGGCTATGAGCTGTACCCGAGGGAGGCCAAATTACCCTTGCTGGCAGGGCATCAGGTGTCAGGCTCCCACCTCCAGCACCCAAGTGGTGGTGCAGGAGAGCAGCTCCCATCTGGGATGCTTCTGAGAGAGCTTGCACTTTGGGCCCAGAAATTCAGTTTTGAGCAAAAATGGCCTGTTGAAAGGAGAATAGATATTCCCTGAGGTTAAAGAAAAAGTGTGTGCTACCTAGTCAGCATGGGTGGGTGGGAGGGAAGCAAGGTAGTAAGGGCCAGGTGGACCTCTGCTAATAAAAGGCGTTGCAACAGAAGGCAGTGGGAATACAACTTTTCAGGGAAAAGACACAAGATTAGGACAGCTGCAGCACAAGAGAAAAGCGGGATGAACCAGAAGCTGTAGTGGGATCAGAAGATCAAGCCTTTTCAACAGAAGCTTTGGAAGATATTTAAATTGCTGTTCTAAATTAATGAGTTGAAAGTATCTGATTTAAAAAAAAAAGATAATTTTCACTACAGCCAGGCTTCTTTGACAGGAATACAAACATTTTGCAGAGCCTTTTTGGTTGAGAAAATGAATTTTTGGTTATATCTTCAATTGCAGATTTTCCGATAGCAAACTTCTTATTGGAGCTAAGGGAAATCCATAATTTGCCAAACTTCTTGTTGCAGTAATTTTGGCATAGTCTGTTGCTGCCCTTCTTGCATCAGAGAACACTTTTAGACACTCCCTGGCACTATGGCTACATGCTGTCCTGAAGAAAACTGCCCCCAAAAGAGAGTCCTCCAGAAGGGCATATCCTGGGCCATAAAGTCTATATGAGTTTAAGGGATGTGCAGAGGAGATGTAGCCCAGATTAAATGGATGTTTTAGGTAAAATCCCTCTAAGCAGAGAGGGGTCTTAGCTCTGTAAGCAGACAAGGTAGAAGCACTGGTGAGAGACAGCAGTGACTATCTGAGCTCTCTTAATCACTTAAGCTCATTAGCCACTCTGTCTTCGGTCTCATCAGAAGGTGAATGGGGGAAAGACAAAGCCACTGACACTGTACCAACACTGGGGTGTCACCCCCAGCTGCAGGGTGGCCCCTGACATGTGAGCAGCAAGGCTGTGTCTCAGCCAGCAGGCTTGGATGGTGTGCATCCAGAGAGGGCTTCCCCAGCCCTAGGGAGAAGGGAGGTTCATTTTCCAGCCATAGATAAGATTAGATTCACTCCTCTGGTCTGTGTGTACTATTCTGCTTCTATGAATTAAACATGCAGCCAGGGGACAGGACAGCATCCTTCTATTAATAAATACAGAGCGGATAACTGAAAGAATGAATGTGAGAATTTCATTGTTTGAAAAGATAAGCAGTGGACTTGAGGCATGCAGGATGTTTTTAATTAGTTTTATTTTTTAAAGTGAGCAGTACTGGACAGAACTATCCTTGAGTTCTCTGATAGCATATTCATTAGCTAATCAACAGAGCTATTATTTTCTTTAAAGTATGCCCTACTTTGTGGTACTAAAGTGCACACACTGATTTACTGGTAAGGGCAATTAAAGGGCATGTCATAAACACCACTGACATCATGGAATACTGTTCTTTAACCATCTTTCCAGCTAACCCTTCCACATGGAAAAACAGGTATTTTGCAGCTGATCCTCACCTGGTGTCAAGCATTCATTCCCCCTCTATTAGCATCTCTGCAGTTTTGTGAACCAATGGCAGCAGAGGATGCAGTTCCTCATTTACGGTTTCCCACACACACGAGGTATATGAATTTGAAGGTCTTTCATACACCAGCCTTAGGAAAAGTCTCAATGCTGCTCAGAAGCTTTGTCACAAAACAGTCTTGTGCACAAGTTTCAAAGGAGAGCCTACGCATATCTAATCTATGTTACTCAGAGGTAAAGCCCTGCTGAAGCTGGTGAACTCCTCAGAAAACAAGAGCTTTCCACCACACATCCCTTGCATGTAGATCCTCCCTGAAGGTCGAAATGCAGCCCCTGGTGGTATATTCGTTTCAGGTTCTAAATGGAAATCTAATGTATGAGGGGAAGGCCAGGTAGGTTGGAACAACTGTAGCTAAACTATGCATTCCAAACATATATCTCTATGTAGCTCTATATATGGGCTGCAAAATTTGGAGGATCTTCAGCACTAAAGTCTGAAAATTGGGGGTGTTTTGCATTCAGCTGAGCTGCTGGCTTATAAATGCTGTAGTGGAATGTGGGTGCATGAGTGAGCAAGGGAACATTAGCCCAGGTGGTTCCTCCTTCTTGCCTGCTTTTCCTCCTTCCTTCTTCCTCTTCTTCCCTCTTTTTCTCCCTCTATGCCTCTGTTTCACCCTGTGCATTTTGGTTTGTTTCTTCCCAGCTACAGGTCTGTCTCCCATATATTTCTGGACAATTGAGAGATTGGAAGCATCTTTAAATACACAGCACTGAATAAAACCACTCCCTGATTTTTTTCCACACCATTTATTAGATACTTCGGTATAAGAAAGTTGTGTCTGTCTTTACGGAAATTCATTTAGTGATATCATTCCTGATAGCAGCAATAAGTAGGTCATAAAAATAGAATGGATAATCATCTTTCACTCTTGCAAATGAAAGAAGCAAAAAAGATACATACCAACAAGAAACAAAATGCAAAACACTTTATTTCAGAATATGGCCAAATATTTTTATATTTCAAAGTTATATATTCCTGTTTATCTTAAAGGTGTCTGTTTCCAGTGCAGATGACTGACTTCATTTATAATTTAAAGCAATGGCCAAAGTTCTGTTCTGATTATGAATTACTCACTTAAATGAGTGTTTGCTCTCTGTTCAGATGAAAATTACCAAACACAATGGGATAAGCCCACTTGTGCAGCTGGAGTGCTGTCATGTTTTCCTCTTACTTTTAAGCTGGAAAGTGCTCTGTCCTCCCTCCACTGCTGAGACATCCAGTAGGGTTTGTTATCTCCATTTTATGGATCAACAGGGGTTTGGAAAGGCTCTATAGTTTTCCAAAAATCTCACAGGAGTCATTCACAGACAAGACATCTACCGAGTATCTCCCAGATCCCAGGCAATGTCCCAGCTGGGGACACCTGTAGTATCTCACAAGTGCCAGGACACAGGCAGTGGTGTGTGACAGCTCCCATTAGTGACTACATGGCATGGCATGGGATGGTTTTGGTTGGGATCACTTAGCATGTTCCCAGCTGTTGCTCCTGGTTAGGGAAAAGCAGCTGGGCCAGGGACTGCTCCTGGTCTGGATTGTTGCCTTCCTGCTTTGGAGAGTGAGAGCTTAGCCAGAGGGACATAGGATGTGCTTTGCAGTACTCCTCCTTTAACTGTTCCCTGGCCCGTTTTATTTCCCAGCATAGGTACAGCCACTTGGCATGTATTTGTGGTTTGTGTTTGTCTGCTGGCACAGAAGTGACATATTTCAAGACTGGTTGGTGAAGAAAGAAAAGGAAACACGATATGAAATGTGGATGAGTCTTATGTGACCCTGAGCCAAGCCCTGCCTCAAGACTGGGGGATATGTTTTCATGAAGGAACGTGATTCTCTGCCCATGCAGTGTCAGCACAAAGCAGAGATAGGCCCCAACACGTGACTCTTTAGTGACTAGTTTGAATGGAAATGTGTGATTTCTGAACAGATTTATTGTGCAAGCAAAAATGTATTTGCTAAAGATTACAGCAGGGTGTTTGCTCTGAATGCTGAGCATAGGAAAAAAGATTGCCCTGTGTGACTTTTCATAACACAGTGAAATAAGGTCTGTGGTGTCAAATACCTGTTTTAACTTTGTTAGCCCTCTCCCATGGTCTGCAGTGCAGGGATTAGGCAATGGAAGCAGAGTAGAGCCAGGGATGTAGAGACCACTCTCTGGCTCAGACTCCATCTCCTACATCTCCTGTGGATGTCATTGATAGACCTCCTTAGCAATCACACAGCCACAGGGTCTGTGCCAGGAGTGGAACCTACATGCCCATTGTTCCCTGACCTTGCCAAAACTTTTCTCTGCACCATATGTGAGGGGACATCGAGGAGCTCTTTGGACCACTGGAGTCCCTGGAGTCCTTCCCTAATCTTCCTCAAGCTTCTTTCTGCCACCTCTGTCTCAGGATATCAGAGACCCAGGAACCTCTGCTGTTGAGAACCAGGACTCAGCCTTGGAACTCTAATTAGTCATTATTGCTTCAGATAGCCAATATTATTACCTTTATATTAATGGTATCCTGTTGTGTAATTGAGTAGCTGGAAGGTTTGTGGAGGAGTTAGAACTGTGATTCTGCTACTGTGACCATTACTCTTGAAAGGCAGCAGCTGAGGAGCTGGGTCCCTTCCCCTTCAGAGCTGTTTTGCAGGGTGGGTTCACGAGCATTTCTACTGAGGATAACTCATAGGTCACATAGTCTAGCGGGCAACCAACCCTCCCAGTCAGAGACCATAAATGTTCTGGGATTGTGATCCACAGGGGTGGGGGGGACAGGGGTGTCTCAGGGTTTTTGATAAAAGCAAGTGGATGCAGAGTGCCATCTGGGGAATTCCACACGTCTAAATCCACCCTTTTTCTTTTGTCTTTTTAAAAAAAATTTAAAGCACTTAAGTGACTGACCTGCAACACGCAGACCTCAGTTTGGTTTGGAACTGAGATTCAGACGCACTTGTAGACAAAAATTTTAAAATGTGATCTTATAGGCGTACTCAGGGGCAGCTGATAAAAATAATTCTTTTGCCGGTGTGTTGAGTCCAGTTACCAGTTCTATCACTCAATTTCCCTGGCAGAAACATTCCTGGGACTTTTTTTTTTTGCTGATACTCTGCTGCGCTGTTTGGAAAGAGAAATGCAGCCAACTGGCAAGTTATCTTGGAGTTGTCCTTGTACAAGGGAAAATGGGTCTTGATTTGGTCTGGAGGTCTGCTAACATTTGCTGCTGTGGCATTTTTGCCAGTCTTCATGACGCCAGCGTATGGAGGAATGCTGCAGCGCATGTATTTGAGGGGGTTTGTTTAGTGTAAGGGTGTCTGTAGGAGGAGTAGTTTCCTGAAAGGAACAAGTGGAGTGGCTGACCTTGCACTGATTCTGCTGACAGTTCCTGCTTGAAATAAGGTTGCCCTGGTCTAGTGCAACATCACTCACCTCCAGTCAGGGAGTTTCAAACTGTTAGGAGACACAAAAGAGCTATATAAGGAGTAACACATCCACAGGCATCCCTCCGCACCAAACATGGGATCTGAGCACATGCAGGCTCTGAAGAAACTCAGCTCCAGGCTGAAGGTTGCAGTGGGTTTATAAAAGAAGTCTCTCAGCTCTGCGTGTCTTCAGCCATCAGAATTCAAATCCAGTTCTGGATCCCAAGTCATGTTAAAGGCAAGAAAATGGAAAATATCCTGAAACAGCAATCAGAATGATCTCCAAAGTACTTGTTTTGCAAGGCCAGCAGGAACAGCATCTGCATAGCTGTTACTTAAAAACATGAAAATCAAACAGCATTGTTGAAAACTGATTTAAGGGGCTGGGCAGATTCAGGTGCAAGGCGGGAGCTTGAATGTTTTGCCTCTTTGCCCTCTTCATGCTTTATGCCTTGGAAACCTACCTATGTCCTGCCTGTTAATGAACATCTGCTTTTGATTGTCACCAAACCCATATATTTCAGTAAAATAAACATACCTGATCTCCACTTGGGAAAGAGCCTATTGTTTCTGCTGTGCCAGGTTCAAATATTGCTTTTAAATCAGAGATGGCCATTTTTTTTCTCACTTGCCTAATAGTTACCTTTAAGTGCTAAATGACTCCATCAGGAATTACGCTTATGTGTTTGGACTAGCTGCAGGACATGGGCTAAAACATTACCTTTTCTTTGGTGTCTGATGGGTCCTGTGTTGAAGGACTATCTCCTGGCTATAGCGGCTGAAGAAAATAAATATATCTTTCCTAAGCTAATTCTGTGTTAGTCCAGCTGGACACTGGGCCAAATGCAAGTAACAACAATAGAACATGGCCTTACCAAGTCTATTCATCTACCTGGTAACTCTGAGCTACTGTCTTTATTGGAGCCAAGAAAGTTGTTACCATTGTGGCTGTCTATGTGTCTGTGTGACTTCATGCCTGACAAGGGCTCCAGAAACCTGCATGATAAACAAAAACAGTAAAAAATATATGTGCAGTCACCATGAAAGCTGTACAGGGCAGGAGCTCCTGGTTCCCCAGAACAGACAGACCTTTCCATGTCATGACATGGTGCTTGCTGCTTGGTATCAATCTTATCCTACAGTATGAAAATCACTGTTTCTATGCGTGGGAGAAATCAACATCTATTGGTTTCATGTTGACTATTGGACTATATGACCATGACCATTTTTATCATGGTTTTGGTCTTGCCTTACAACAGCACTGTGAGCAGCTGAGAATTCTCACCTTCACATTTCAGTCTTGATTTCAACTAGACTCTGCGATTAGCTGTGAAGTAATGGGGGTAGGAATGATTTTCTACCTGACCGAATAAAAGGTTCAAGATTTAATCCCACTTGTTTATATATTTATTATGTCCTACCTAGATGGCAAAAAAAGCATTTAGCAGTTTAATTGTAGGGAAAACATCTGTGCAAATGTACTGGTTGAGACCGAATATCCTTCTAGTCCAATACTCTGTTTATAAAACTGTTTACAAAAAAAGGGCTACTGGCTTGGGAAGCATGAGAACAGCATGCATATGTCTATTTTCCTTAAAGTCCCTTGCACACTGACCATTTTCAGCTTAGAATGTTTTAGACTTTTCTAGCCACCACAGTTTGCTTATCTAGTAGCTTGCAATGGGTCTCTTGTCCAGAGCTTGTCCTGTTCCTTCCTGCTGCAAGAACCAACACCCCCTTTGACTTGCCATGAACCCTGATCCTATTTGCTTAATCTGATGGTTCCTAGGCCATCTTTTGAAGATATTCTGGACAGTTGATCCCTCTCAAGTCACTTCTGACAGATGACTGTCTTTAATGTCTCAAAACCTGGATCCTCCAAGAGTATGTGGTCCATATCATGTTGACACTGCTTATTGCTATTTGAGAGGAGTGTGGTTGTCCACAAAAACATGCAGTGTTTTGCCATCAAAGGCCATGTTCATCTTGGGAGAGTTAGTTGAGAGAAAATGGACAGAAGTGGTTTTGTCCATGGGGAAGCCTGTGCTGCAGAACTGGCCTGTTTGTGCTGAGCAGGTCTCTCAGTGACATCCAAAAGCATCAAGCCAAGAGCACAGGCACAATGAGCCTGTCCTACAACTTGAACCTGCCCAAAGGCATAGGACTTGCTGCTGAGGAGAGCAGCTGGCCAAAGACATGCCATAGCTCATATGGGACACGTTCAACCTCTGCCTGGACAAAGGGCCAGCTGAAAAAAGAGGATCCGTCTAGGATTCCAATGTATCTCCTGACAGTTCTGGTTAGGAAGAAGTATGTTTTGGGAGATGCTTTCAATCCTCTCCATTGTATATTTCCTTCTTGGCTTGCTGCTCACCAGTCTGTCCTCACAGGAAGTTTCTGCTTTGCTAAAATTAATGCATGGCTGCCCCCAGGAAAATATCTCCAATTTCCCAGGTATTGGAGAATTCTTCACTCACATCTCAAATCTAGGCCAAATTAAGGCCAAATCTGTGTTAAGATGGGTGTTAGTCCACCCCTTTGAGTTTCCACTCAAAGACAGTCTACTGTCCATAGTTTCTTTTTTTTCCTTATTTTTTTCCCTTCACAAGCATCCACCATTTTGCACCATGTTTAATGCAGCTGCAAGAATACAGGGACTGTGGAGTGGGCGGTAAGGGAATACTCTGCCATTACTTATTACTTATTCTCAGCAACCGAGAATACTTCATAGAATGACTCAGTGAACTGTTACCTCATATTTCTCATTTGAGCAGCATCAGGGAAAGGCTAGAACAGCAGCAGCCCTCACCTTCCCCTGCCCCCAAAGGCAAACGAACCATTAATGGTGCAGTAAAGCAGCAGAGCAAAGGTGTGTTTGCTGCACAAGGCTGGTCTAATAAAACTGAACTTTGCCCAAGACTGAACAAAATTGTAAGAAAGACACAGTCAACAACTAAGGACATGTTTTTTATAAGGAAAAGTTATTTATGACCTTCATCTGACATTTTATAAAGTTTTAATTTTGTTACACAACATCCATTCCTTTCATGCTTTGGCAGGAGAGATGTCAGGACATTAGGATAGATGAAATAACCACATTTTTTTATGCTTACTTGTTATTGAACTACCTTCTCCTCTTTAAAGTGTTTTATGGTTGAGTTACTCTATTTGCATAATTACTGCCACATCACCAGTCAATCAATTTTATGTGTTTCTCTCCCAAACCAATCTAAAATATGATACGTATATAAAAACATCACCCATGATTATACAGACTTCACATTTATTATTGCTTCAGGTCAAAGATATATGATAAAATTACACTCTGTTATTTCCCCCTCCCTTCCAGCTTCTTTAATTCACAACTCTGAACGCTTCCTTTAGTATTGTTTATCAGCAATTTTATTTTTCTCTGAATGGTAGGCAAAAGAAAATAAGTAATGGAGCTAGTCAAAACAAAGCAAGTAACTACCACAGGCAGCTATGAGGATTGCTCATTTTTACAAGCATGCGGAATCACAAGCAACTATACACAGTGGTAGGCTTGTCACACAGATATCTGCAGGAAAGACAAAAGTATTCCTGCTTTCTGGGTAAATTCCAGACTTGAAAGTAAGTGGTTCCAATGGAACCTGGGCTCCTGTGACAGCTGAAAACTTGATGGTTCTATTTCACTTCTTGGGGAAATATAAAAACCAAAAGAACCCAACCTCAAGTTAGATGACGCGACCGACATAAGTGTCATCAGTAGCCAAGATGAACAAATATCTTTCGGCATTTTACATACAAGCTAAATAGCATGACACAATCCATCGCTCTTATGAGTTACACTGGTTGGATCTTGCCACCAGTCCATGTGCAGGGACAAAATTCAGAGATACTAGAAATCATTTATAATGAGAAGAAGTACTTGATTTCTTCACAGCAGGAGTTAGCTTCCAGTTATGAATTATCATAAAATAAACAATCTGATATATTCTTCAAAATTTTTTTGCTGATCCTTGCTAATCTTCCATCCAAGGTACACCACAACGGACTTGACTTTTCATCCTTCTTATTGCAGACTTACTGACTGTAAAAATCACTTCTGAACATTGGAAGGAAAAATGAAAAACTAGCTTGTTTCCTGCAAAAAGTAAAATATAACAGTAAGCATACTTATCAAAGTTCTCGGCTCCAGAAGATCCCAAACAGAGCCAAAAAATATGTAATATCTCACTTCTGCTGACGACTAATTTATCTTGTTCTCCTCGGTGTCCAAAGTATCAGTGCTGTGTTTTTGTGTTTAGATTCAAATTCTAATGGATCAGAGCATAGCGGTTTGAAGTAAATGGCAAAATTCCCACTTACTTTCATAAAACAAGAATTTACATCTGCTTCAATAAAAGGTTTCTTGGTTCTCACTACCCTGGTCTGGGTGGTGTAATCCGCTGTTTCTTTGTGCTCTACTTTAGCTTGTTGTTGATTCAAACTCTGCTGTTTGCATGCCGCTAGGAAATAATCCAGTATGCCTTAAACTGGAAAAATCTAGAAGTGACTGGAAGGTGAGCTGGTTGCTGTTTGTGGTTTTAAAGTCGGTAGGTTCTTCATTGCTGACGAAATTTTTATAGGCAAATAGCGGTTTCTTTCAAGCAGCTTTCATGGCAGCTGTTGACAGCTTCCTTCAGAAAAGCCAAGCCTCACCATTGTACAAATAATGTGTGCAGTCTTATCCTGACAGGAACAGCATTATCAACAAGCTCCTGTCTTCTGCTTGATAAAAAAGGCTTAATAAAGCAGTCTTTGTAAAAAACACACCGTGACAAAAGCAGCGTGCAAGCAAAGACAAGGTAGATCATTTGACTAACTCGTACTGGGCGGAGATTTGGGGTAGATGATGCAGCTGTGCTTGTAGATGTGATCTTGTTTTCCTTCCACAAGAGATGAAGGTCTGGTGGGAATGTTGATTCTTAAATATCTGCCAGGAGATGCTGCTCTGAATCCTGAGACAACCGGGCTCTGTCTATTAATTAAAGTCAGATAATGCTCCATCAAGTTTCTGCTTTCTTTCCACATGTGGAAAGTCTAAATTATTAAATTTTGAATTTTGTGGTTTGTGGTTTTATGTTCTGGATATATATAACCTGCACAGTCATGGGAATATGGAACTGACAAGGGAAGCAGTGGGACAATGTGCCCTGTGGTGGCATCAGCACCTCTCTGATCCATCAGGTGACCCACCTGCTGTCCCATACAAGCAAGGCATCAGCTCAGTTCCCTTGCTAGGCTGAGACAGGGCTGAAATGGGAGTTCTGTGATTGAAAGATGGAGAGGTGCTGGGCTGTGAGGTTCTACCAGGGCAGAATTAACCAAGCATTGGCACAGATCACTTGTGGAGAGAGGTTGTGGAGCCTTTTGGAGATCTCAAAAGCTGCCTGGGCATGGTCCTGGACACACTAATCCTGGATGGCCCTGCTTGAGCTGAGGGATTGGACCAGGTGACCTCCAAAGGTACTGTTGTGGTTTAGCCCCAACCACCAACTAAGCACCACACAGGCGCTCACTCGCTTTCTACCCATCAGGACAAGGGGGAGAAGAATTGGAAGGGTAAAAGTGAGAAAACTTGTGGGTTGAGATAAAAGCAACTTAACAGCAATAATACTATTAACAATAATATTGCAACAAAAATAATAGCAATGGTATTATGAAAAGGAAGATAAATTAAAAAAAAAGAGACTGAAATAAACCACAAAAAAGATGAGTGATGCCAATGAAAAACAACCAACTGATGACCACCCAGCATCCAAGCAGCTGCCCCTGGTCAGCTTCTCCCCAGCTCTATAAGTTAAGCATGACACCATGCAGTCTGTGATGCCCCTCTGGTCAGCTGGGGTCAGCTGTCCGGGCTGTGTCCCCTCACAGTTTCTTGTGCACCCCCAGTCTCCTCACTGGTGGGGTGGGTTGAGGAGGAGAGAAGGCCCTGAGGCAAAAAGGCCCTGTCAGTGCTGCTTAGCAATAACAGAAACGTGCCTGAATTATCAATGCTGTTTCCAGCACAAATCCAAGCTACAGTTCCCTATTAGCTACTACGAAGAAAGTGAACCCCACCCCAAACTGTTGGTTGCTTCCAACCTCAGCCATTCTGTGATTCTGCAAGTACCTAATCCAAGAGAAACCACTACCTTGCTGGTTGAGCTGTGTGTTTTTTCCTCTTCTCCAAGTAGTGCTTCCTACTGCCTACCAAACCTGCAAGTGTTTCCAGTGGTTTCACAGCCCTTCCTGGATCCTGACAATGTGCTCACTTGGTTGTCCCTGAAAGGCTGGGGTATCATGCACCTCTCTGTGCACATATAGCAATGTTCAAACAGAACAAGTGTGTAGTGCAAAGACTAATCTGTCTCACCAGCCATTTCCGAGCATAACACAAGTTCCTCTGCTCTGTTGAGCCAGATTCTCTTAGGCTCCAGGGTGCTTTCTTGGTGTACTCTTTCTGGAGGGCTAAGCAAGAAACTGCATTAACAGGCTGTAACTCTGTACTTCCCAGAGCTGTGGGCTTGGTCTCCTCAGGAGAGAATCCCTGATTCAGGAATTCACTTCCCCCTTCCTGTGAGAAATGCCGGGTTTGTTGACTCTCCCAACACATCGCACAGGCTATCTATTTACTCAGGCTTTTTCTGAATGGGTGGGTTTCGTGTGGAGGATCTCTGACATTTCCTTGTGCCTGCATTTCTTTGAAAGACATCCCTTTAAACGCTTACAAGTTTCCAGGCTTAACTACTTGTCCCTTATGACTCCTAAAAAAAATCACAGATGTGCTAAGACTAAAAAAAAAAGAAAAAAAGTACTTTCCTCCCCACACAAGCCTCTGTACCAGTTCTTTAGCAATTAAGGGAGGAAACCAGACTTCCTCTTTCTCAGTGATGCCAGTCCTTGGCAGTGCCGGGGCAGGAAGCGTCCCTCATCCTCAGGCTCTCACATCCTTACAGTCTGAGAAGAAGCTGGCAGATGAGTGCAGCAGGGCCAGCCTTACCAACAGGAACAATCTCCCGTGGAGCACTTTGGAGATCAAAAAGGGTGTGCTGTTATTAGCTGTGCTCCCCACCGGCTGCAGAAGGACAGCAGGGGCCAAGGCAGGACCAATCCGCCTGCACAGGGAGACGAGGGAGGAAGGATGAAGGGAGCAGGGAAAGGGAGAGTTTTGGACTGAGTTGATAGCAGAATAAAATATTTTTTGAGTTGTAAATCTATTAGATAAACTAATCTCAGGCTTTATGAGATTCCAGATGAAATGCAGGAATATGCCAAGCCTCTCATTTTTATTTCCAAATGTTGAGTTAATTTGGATCCAAACTGAGCCAAATTTTGCCTTAGTGTAAGCAGGTGCAACTCCACTGGATTGAACAGAGTTACACCCACTTACAACAGGGATGGATTTGTCCTGAAGTGATTTAAATAGGGCAGAAAAGAGCACACATGTTTCCAGTGTTTCATCTTTGAACCATGAGACACATGAATTGAAAAAAAAGTGTTCTCAGTCTCTCTCACACCAGTTTGTGGCCTAGTGGAAGGCTCCATTTAAGAACAAGAGCTTATTATCTTTCCTTCTTTTGTTCATTTGCTGCCACTTTCACCCACTTAATTTTCTTTCTCATCCTTGCTTTTAATCTTTTAATTAATCTGGTATATTTTTTTGGGAAAGACATACCACAAGAGTGAATGAGGGTTTTATTTTTGAATTCACCTTACATAGATGTTATCTCATTTCCTTCAGATTTCAGTCTAATTAGATACTGGAATAAGACTTTGTAATTTTCACTGCAATTTTTGTGGGCACGGTGTTTTTCCTGTTCTCTGCGTTATTTAAAATAGAAAGGAAACTATAATGTTGGGAAATATATGTTTCCCACTAAAACCAGTGACTGTTGCTTGCCTCTCTGCTCATTTGATAGTAAGGCTGAATGTAGAAGCGGGCTTATATCTAGAACATAATTAAGTGATACATTGACTTGACACCACCACTTCTTTTGAAGACAGATAATAGGTGTACAACCACAGATAGAGTGGAAAACAGCATGGATACAACTGTTTCCTTGAAGGGTTTGGGGAGGGAGGAGAGTATTAGTTGACTAATTATCTCCATTTTGAAGTTTTTCTCTCTGTCTCCTGCTCAGGATTTTCTCATCCACAACACACTGGCCACTTACTGAACAGTGTGGCCCTTTGGCTCAGGTGAGAGGCAGGATGGCAGGATGGCTGGATGGCAGGATGGCAGGATGGCTGGATGGCTGAAAGGCAGGACAGCAAGTGCTGCCCAAGAGGTGCAGGAGGGTCTTAGCTCCTTCATGGTTCTCACAGAGCCAGCAGCAGCTCTGGTGGGGAGCTCTGGCTGCTTCTGGAGAGTGGTACCACCCGGCTTTTATTCTCCAGTGCAGATATTCACAGCTCCCAACCTCTGACTCTTCCTCCGTGCCCCTTGGGTGCGTGCAGGACGGCTGTGTGTTATCTGCTTCCTTTCTCCATTGCCCCCTGCCACGACACAGCCGAGGAAGCCCCACAGTCCCATTAAGGAAGGAAGCCACTAACCCCCTGCCCTCTGCCTCTGTGGGAAATACTCTCTGAACCTTAAATGCCTTCTTTCGTGCAAGGAGGGTAGTGAAAACAAAAGTCCATGTATTAGGTTACCTATTTGTGCCTGGTAGCATGTTCTTCTGCCCAGAAGGTCAGCTATTATTTGCATGAGTAACCATTTTTCCCATTTCAGCATGTCTGTAAGGAGCCCAGAAGTGTTCAGCATCACAGTCAGGGTGCCAGCAGGTCCCTCCCTGCCATCCATGGGTGCACCCTGGGACAAACCCCTGCGTGCTCCAACCAGGAGCATGTATTACCAGGGTAATACATCAGACAAGTCTTCAGCCAGTCCTTGGCTCAGTACTTCACCAGCACCAATGAAGACACAACTGGGCCTGAGCAAAGGCTCTGAGTTCATTCACCCAGAGGAAAGATGCATTGTTGCACTGTCCCATGGGGATGGAGGGCTGTGCAAGCTGAGACACTTTCTTAGCCCTGAGGTCTCCTGCGGCTCAGCTGACCCAGGCACTGCAAGCCTGGCCACTGGCACCAAGGCTGGCCACTGCAGTCCTTCCCACTCCTCTGGACAGCACAGCTGTTTAGTGATCTGACTGGGTGAGATTCAAACATCTTCAGAGCTTTTAAAGGATTCTTCCTGTTAAGCAGTGAATCCTTAACAGCTAGGAAAATATGAACTTTCACGAAGGTATATATGAGAGCATCTTCTGGGCATTCCCATATGACAAGATAATCTGTTCACACTGTAAATCCAGTAATTTATTCTCCTTGAATTTCAAGTGATACAGACAAAGCAATATAGATAAAGGCTCCAGTGTCCCTGACCTCACAGCAGCCTTTTTAGCAACAATAGCAGCTTTGGCTGCAGAAAGTACTTTAGGTTCAGGCCTGGAGGATGTTAAGCCTCATCTTGCACTTCCCCTTCAGCCATCCCTTTTGTTACTCAGGTTAATATTCTTGGCTAGAGCAGCTCATGCTGAAGGAAGAGGAACAAACATTTAGTCTTGTAAATGATCAGCCCTATAATTGCTTTTTCTCTCCTGCTGCAAAAATTTTACCTAGTCTGCATATTAAGCATAGGACCTTAAAGGATTCATATCTCAAGTTGATCAGTGTGCTCTTGGGCTTCAGTAATACAAATCTGTGCATATGCCATATCAAAACAGTGGTTAAAATGAAGAAAGAGAAAAAAACCCCAATAATGACACAACTTCTAGCTTTTCTTGCTGTAAGTTTATTACATTTGAAATAATAAAAACTTGCAAGGGGCTGCGCAGGTATTCAGAATATGGTATTTATCTGCTACCAAAATCCCTCAGGATAAGTTTTCTTCAGAGTTTTGGTTGTTGGTTTTTAGTTTTAGTTTGTTTTTCTTCTGCTGAACTATACACAGAGTCCTCAGCCACATCATTGTTTAAAGGATAATATAAGTGACTGTAAGTCCTTCCCGCTTGGAATGCTAAAATGGATTTGACAGACGATGATCCAGGCTCACTTTCTTCTGTGACACTCTTTCAAATGATTCATCATCTTGAACATGAAAGTAACTTGATAATGTTCTGACTTACTCCTAGATAAGACAGCCAGTTCATCTGCAAGCAATTGCTCCAACTGACTGTCATGCAGATGCCTCAACAGTGACACTGGGCATTTGCTTACGCATTTTAATATTTCTTGTGTGTTTTTTACAGGCAGTGGTATCTCAGACCTTGGCAAGATGCTGGTGTGGAGGAGCATACAGTGTCCGCAACACTGCCACACAACATCCTTGGTTAAGTAACTAGCCTTATTGCTCCATTTATTTTTCGGCCTAATAAAGCTCAGTAATTCCCAACTTTCATTGATTTTGGCTAAGTTAAATAATATAATTTCTTACTAAGCTGTAATTTCCATTTCTATTAATTCTTCTAGGACACTCAGTAGAATAAACTAATAGTCTGACAAACCTTGATTCCTATCTACATCTCAATGCTTCAGTGACCCTGCTTTGGCCAGGAGGCTGGGCCAGGCAGCCTCCAGGGCTCCCTTCCAGATGGTATGACTCTGTGAGTCTAAAACGTGACTCTCTTAAAATGTTCATATGCTTTTGGCACTATGCAGGTCTTTTCTGACACCTGTGTAGGATTAGCTTTGCCTAGCTACCAGTATTTTTTTAAGTCAGTCACATTAGCCCTCCCCTTCAAAATTTAATCCTGTCACCCAGCTTGGCTCTTGCAAAGAAATACTTCTATTAACATCTTCTAAATGGTTCATGCTTTTATGTCAGTCACTGCTGCCCCTGCAACTTTGAGGTAAAAGCCTGTCAGCCCTGCAGTTAATACAATTTGTTCTTGTTTCCATTTTTTACGTCAATAACGCTTGATTCTTTCAGAGACATAAGGGCTTTGGGGTCTCTGTGGTTCTTATTCAGTATCTATTTAGTGTCTATTCACAGGGAAGAGACTCGTGGCTTAGGCAGACAGAGGGCACAGAGTGTCTCCAGAATACCCAAAAGTCAGTTTTAATACCCACTCCTATACACACATGCTGCCTTCTCCTTCATTCAGACCATGCTTTATGGGCAGAGCAATGCTATCCATTTCCTGTGAACATGTGCAAAGCCTGTGGTTGGATTTTCTTCCCTTTAAACTCAGCCAAAAAGAGCAGGTTTCACTTTGCAAATGTTGTCCAGCTGATGGGCACAGGCAGAACAAGGAACGCCTCCCAAAGCAAAGTGTTTGCCGCAGCCTCTGGGGTGTGTGCTAAGAAAGTGATGAATTCCCATTTCCTTTGAGACAGAACAAGGCAAACCCTGCTTTTAAAAGTACTCAGGTCTGTTAAATATGTGCACAGATAGTCCATTTCCTCATCAATAGATATGGATAAATCAGTAGTACACAGGCACCAATTCTGATACTCAAATAGAGCTGCCACAAGTGAAAGAGGAATTTAATCTCATATTTTCATAGACCTAATCTGTCCCATTCCTCTTGTTGCTTTGAAATATCCAATTACATCTGACTTAATAAAATTGGAAGACATTTATTACCATCATTAGTGGCTTGGGTTGAAATCAGCTGTGAAATTGTGTGCACATTAACTTGCAGGGAATTGAGCAAGCCAGAAACCCTGGGAATTGATTTTCTAAACGGCTGCAGAGCTCTCTTACTGGATACACTGACACATAAGGCTGGCCTGGGCTGTGAGGCAAGGAAAGATGCAAGAGAAATGCTCAGTTCTCTTTCCCAGGCCCTTGCTTGTGTCTCTGCCCTGAGCTGAACCATCTCCCATCTTCCATTGGAGACAGGGAGATTGAAGCTGTTGGGGAGGGATCACTCTTCATTACTTAAAACCGGGTTATTAATTCTGCAAGTAACAAGGTATATATAAAAGACAGGCTAAGTTGCTATTTTCATTGTAAGTCCAAGTTCATAAAGAAAAACTCTGAAAAGGGGAGAACATGAAAAGATTACATTTTCTCACACATTTCAAGACAGCCAATGAGACTGATTCATCTGTGAGATCTTAAAAAGAATATTATTCCACAGCATCACTCAGCTGTCAGGTATCATATTTATTCTTTATCAACTGCTAAAACGCCAGAGCAAAGTCTTATTGCTGGCTGTGCTTCCATACTTCATAATTTACCCATTAAGATGCAGTGTTTGGTTCTTCTCCGTCAAGTGTTTGCCACAGGGAATTTTCCCATTGTGATGCCACAGACAGCATCATGTGAGAGGACTAAAGGTGTGCACAGACACCCCCAGTTATAGACACCTGCAGGGGTAGACAGGTGAATTTTTAGTTTTTAATAATTGCTGCAACAGGAAAAGCAAGACACTTAGCAATAAGTAACTATCAGAAGTTGCTTTTGAGTATTGCCTGTGGGGTGAAAAACTACTTACATATTTGGGTGTTTTGCTGCATGAAATGTTTTCCAGAATGCTTTCCTGCTAATCTATGCTAATGCCTGCAGCATTTCACAAATCAGTCCGTGCCCACACCATATCCTCTCCTATCTATTCCATGTCTCTTTCACTCTCTCACAAAGGTGTTGGGAGGACAAATATATTAAAGATTAGGAGGCAGCGTAAATACTGCAGTTACTGGTCCATGCAAATCACTCAGGAATAGAATTAAGACATTTTTATAACTTCATGGATTTTTTTTTTTTTTAAAAAGCTTCTCTTTTTGAAAAACAAGGCTCAATGAGCTGCAGGCAGATTTTTCTAAGGTCTCACATTTTTGTTTCACCTTACTGTTGGTAGTTTGGCAGTGTCATTAAACAATGTAGATAGTTAATTATTTTTAGTCAAGCAATGTAACACGGCACTAACATTTTCAAAAAGAGACCTGTTTTAAAGGTCGATGACCTCATATAAATTGCTAAGTGTCAATAAATATCTTTCCACACAGGTGGAACAATATTTGTATACTTACGGACAGAGTTTAGCTTGCTCAAGACCATTAAAGTCCTCGTGCTTATAGCTGCACAATAAATGTCACCAATGCAACCATAAAACTATGCCCATTCAGACTTGATTTTTTCTGAAAAAGTGTCGCTAGTTTTGAAAATTGAAAGTCACCGTGAAAACAGAAAAATATTCATGTAAAAAAAAGAACTGGCATTTGTCTTAGTAAAGTTTGATTTTCTTTTGATTTCCCTGAAACATAAATCCTGAATCATTGAGCTTTACACGTTCCCAAACAGAAACAAAACTGTAATAAGCATCTTCTTTTGGTTTTGAACTCCTGGAAGTAAGTTATTATGTGACTGCCTACTAAACTAAGAACACAGAGGAAATTTCTAACTTCAGTTTTCTCATGTACTAATATAATCTCTTGGATGGGAATGACTTTTCTGTAAGATGCATCTATAGCTGCTACTTGTTGTGCCACCAACAGAAATGTGAGAGGAAAGACATCAAATGCTCTTTCACATGGACTTTCCAGCTTCATCCTCTGTTTGGATGCACACTTGCTAGGTGATCAACACACCAGGTCTTTATGAATGGAGGAGAACACACGCAGAATTATCTCATTGGTATTCCACATGCAATTCCAAAGCTAAACAATGCACGTCTTTTATATATGATTCATGTCCTAGGAATTCATGCCTTAATAGCACCTTTTCTAAAACAGGAAATAAATATGTGTTGCTAAGTTACTTTCATGCTTTGAAAAATCCCACTACCGTTTCTATTGTCCAGTTTGTGTTCTGAAGGCTGTGCTCCATCACAGGGATATTTTTTTTCTTCCACAATGAACACCTGCTCTTTTTACCTTTGTCTCACTTTCTGGTGAAGTCACACAGCTCCCCTGCATGTTTTGCCTCTTACACCTGTGCCAAATGTGCCTCACATTTTGCCACTCTACTGGGAAGTGCCTAGAAGATGTAGATGAAAGTTCTCCAGGCCCAGACAGAAATCCTCGGGGCAGTGTGGCACCAAGCCAGTGCTGGTGACCTCACACTCCTAGCTGGAACACTCTCTCAAGAACATCTTGATGTCTCGACTGGGACACTTGATGCTCCAGCCAAGGCCAGTGCTTTTGCCCAGCAGCTAAAGTAAGCTGCATCTCAAGGATCCGCTCCCCCTTCTTTCCATCTTCAACTTGATTGCACATAAACTTTATACAGTACGTAGTTTATACAGAGTTACTTCCCATCTGTATCTCTTAAGAGCAGCTGTATTAAGGTTAACTAGCTTAGGAGTCATAAATAGGAATGGGTAATGTGGTTGTACAAGCTTCCCCCCAGATCCTGGTCAATATTGTAACTCTGACCTGTAATGCACTCTCCCTGCAATTCCAGTACTGGGCGTCTCTTAAGCAAATACAGCTAATCACTTCAACAGGTTGCTGACTTTTATGAATTGAATTGCATAGCAAATAGCTGTGACAGTGTGTACAACATTGCCAGACAAGAAAACAACACCATTATGTAGGGAAGAATGTGCCCCAACTCAAGAGAAGAGAGAAAAAATGTTTTACGCTACTTCTTATAAAAAAAGGGTGTTACTTGGGGTTGCTACTTGGGGGAGAGGGTGTGGGGGTGTGGGAGGGAGGTTTTTGTTGAGGTTTTTTTGGCATGTATCTGTGAAGCTGGGACTCAGATGGTGGGTCAGATACACAGAGAGCTGGATTCTGTCTCTCCATTTTCCGAGATGGGGACTTGATGCTGAATAATGTGTGACAGTGCAATTAAGCAAAGGCAGATAAGAAAATCATGCAAGACACTCAGCCACCTCTGTAGTGGCAGAGGTGAAATCCTACTCAGAACAAACAAAATGCATGCTGAGACAGTGGCTTTCTCCCAGGACCTACACGGGTTTCAGCTGCCTTCTCCTCACGTCAGCTTCCTCTACTTCTGCCCAATCCTCACAGGCTCAGGGTGCCTCTGGCCCTGGTGCCCCAGAGAGGCTTCAACAGCCAGGCTAATTACCCCAGTAAATGAAACATCTTATTTCATCAATTGTACCTTTGGGAATCTTCTCCCATTTCCATTTGCCACCTCTTGCCTAATTAATTTCAATTACTTCAATTTTGTCACACCTGAAATACATTTGGCCGCATCTTTCTTGCAAGATGCAGACTGAATTTACATTATAGTAATTTAATTTTCTGAAGGCTTTGACATAATTAGCCAGTCAAGCCAGCTAAGCTGTGGATTGCTTTCTGCTGTACATTCGAAGAGCATTCAGAGTAGCTGGAATACTCTGGAAATCATTTCCCTGCAATTTTCAGCAATCTAATACAAATTCTTGGTAAGATGGTACATTAGTCACATATTACACAACATGTCTCTCTCTAATAACTTACAGCTCATTTTAGCTGTACTAAAAATAGTAGTTACAGCCCTCATTAATTATAAGGATGTTGGATAGTAAATTGCTACAAAAAGCTTTCATGCCAGGAACTGCAGCTCCCATGTTTGTATTTGATGTCTGTATTATGAGACAAATAATGTTTTCTCTTCCAAAACCACAGGCCCTGGCCAGAAGATCTGGCAAAACTCTCCTGAAAAAAAAAGGAGACAGACCTTGGGGACACACAAACTCCAGGGCTTGCCCCTGGTTTTGTGTCACCGGCTTTAGTGAGCTCGCGTAGCCAGATGTGTGGGGTTGCTGGTGGCATTTGCAAGCAAGATCCAGATAATGCTGTAGAGAGCATGACTCTGCAGGGAATCCACTGCTTTCAGGAGGTTATTTTCAGCATGTGGGACCAAAGGTTGTTATAATTGGCAGCACTGCAGTGAGGTTAAACCAGCAATCTTCAGGAGAATTGTGTTTGGAAATCTATTTGCATCCAGTGGGAACACAGACAATTGTTGAGAGAGATGATATTAGTTTACAGAAAAGTGACTGGCATGAAAAAAGTGAAATGGGAACAACTATCACATTCCTAGAATTAAAGTTGCGCATCCAGAGCAGCCTAAACTGACCTAAGACAGACCTTGGCTATCATGTCTTTTCACACGCTGGAAAACAAATCAAGTCAATAGTATCAGGCTGTTCTAGCTCCATGAAGCAGCTTGGCAGAGAGCCGGATGAGCACCTCCTGAGCTCGTCTGAGGCCAAGGCTGGGGCCAGGCAGAAGGGCAGCATATCACAGTCCTGGTGCCCTCCCAGCAGCTGGTGAGACCTTCCCACCCCTCCACAACAGTGAAACCTCCTGGGCAGACGGCAGTGGAAATCCCTCGTCAAATACACCCAGGGTAAAGTCCAGCAGCAGACAAAAGGGCATCCTTTTCTCCTGCAGAAACTCAGAATGAAATGGTGGCACTCGTTTCCCCCAGGCTGTAATGAAGGGGTGAATTCTACAGGTCTGGGGAGGGGCTAGCGAAATTCTATGCTGTTCCCTGTGCACCAGCTCTTTTGGTGACAGGACAGGGTATTTCTGGTGGGACAGCTCAGACACTGCCTTGCTCATTGACACCTTCTCCTTATTCATTATTATGGTTCAGCCAAGTAAAGTGCACACATAAAAAAATCTGTGGCTCCTTTTTCTGCAAATTTTTTCTTCTTAATTCAGCTTCTTCCTACATCTCATGATGTAGGTCTTTGGGTATGAGTAGGGTTCCCCTTCAGCAGTAATGTACCAAAAAACCAAACCCTAACCTAATATCATTATATACAATTTCCTTGCTAAAATACAATAGTAAAAGCTGGTATAATAGGACACTCCACACTTTACTGTGGTTGAGGGCCAGATCCCAAAAACTTTCTTGCTGCATTCTCCTTTGTCTCAGATTTGACGGATTTTTCTCAGTATATTGGGGGTTTTATTTTTGTTTGGTTTTGTCACAAGTACAGTGGTTACAAAATGCAGAATTTATTTCCTTTCCTTTCCTTTATTTTATTTCCTTTGAGAAGGCCAGTAAAATCCAACTTCTTCCCAGGAAATCTATTTTTTTGTCTTCAAAACCCAGAGGTCTCCTATATTAAAATAGGCTAACGGTTAGCAAAACAAGACCTCAGACATTTTCTTCATTAAAAGAAGTCAGAAGGCACAGCTTTGCCTCAACATGCGATGCAGAAAAGACTGTAACACTCCAAAGCCCACATCACATAAACCTCTCAGTTAAATACCAATATCTGCTGGGGCATTAGGGTAACAGGACACATTCATGGGACATCCAAAGCTGCCTCATCAGTTTTGAACTGTCCCACCACTCAACTCTTTTAAATGCCAGGAGCCAGCTGAAAACTGGGCACTGTGAAATTTTCCAGCAGCAATTGCACAGCTGAGCTCCTCCTGCTCCTTACCTGGGCGCAGGGAACATTCCCAGACTCACTCCAGCAGCGGCGACTGTGAGTAGAGTAGCTTTGAGGAGAATTCCTCAAAAACACTCACTCAAGGACTACTTTGGCTCCTCGGTCTCCTGCTGCTCTCCTGCTGCATCATCGACTGGGGAGCATTGCAAAAGCACTGCTGCATGAAGGCAAAGGATCTGGTGAAATCTGTCAGATCTGGGCCTTGCAAATAGGCAGGGAACAGTAGGGAACAGGCTAGAGAACAGTAGCCAGCAGGAGGGCTAGGTCCTGTCTTCCTGCAGCATCACACTTCCTTAGGTGGATGCTACCAGCACTAAAAGCAGGGAGTATATGATGAAGGAGCTTTCAGGCTTCTTAAAAAAACACTTCCCAGAGGAAACTGAGTGTTCCTGAGGGCCAGCAAACAGGTGTTTGCTTTCTCTTTTCTGCAGCCTGGTACCAGGGTCCTGAATAGCACATGGGAAGCTACTTCCTTTATTTGTTCTTCCAAGATTGACCAGATTAGTCTCCTCATCCAATATGCCGAAAGAAAGTAATTTGTGTAGCAGTTCTTGGGGCCAGCCTTTTACTCATCCCTAAGCTGTTAACCCCAACCTTACTGGACTGTATCCCAACCTGTCTGAGAGCCCTGCCCAGGCTAGTAACTATTGCAAATGATGTTGCGGGGACTCCTTCACAATTACAGCTATTTTCATGCTTTCTGTGCTTTCTATCACTGTACCTGTCACAGGACTTAAGAGGACTCTTTCCTGGTTCAGCCTTGGACACAAGTTGCCTTAAATTTTTAAAGACAGGACACGAATAAGCTATAATCTGAAAAAGAAATATAAGGGTTCCCCCTTTCACCAAGGCAAGATAGCTTAGCAATCCTTGGTGAAAATGTCCCTTCTGATGTGGCCCTACCCACATTTTTGTGCAGTAATGAGCCCTTTTTCTCCCTAGATGAGTAGAGCAGGGAGAGTACTAAAGAGGCAAGTCACCAGAAGAATGCAGAGAAATCCCCAAAGAGCTGTGGCCTGGAAATTAGGCAGAAGATATCTTGTAGCATTGTTTGTATGGCTGCTGGGTTTCCCTTCGCTGCAGGGCTTCTGGAGGCTTTTCGTTTTGCAAAAGCAGCACAAAGCATCTAGGGTAGAGGCCATACCATTTAGTAGTCCCTGAAATAAAAAGCTCCATACAACTTATTTATGTTGACTCGTTAGCTAACAGAAATCATGAACTGTGATTCATTTATACTCTCATCATAAGATGACCACCCTGCCTCTTCCCAGGCAGCAAGTTATAAAAGAGTCATTCAGCAATTAGTTGGCACTTAGCAGAGAAAGTAAGTCAGTTCCAAGTTGATGATGCTACAGTATCATTGAAATGAGATCAAAATAATTATGGGCGAGACACTGCCAAGCCACGTTATTACGCTGAAGTGGCATCTCCTAAACGAACAAAGAGATCTCAAGCTTTTAAGCCCAAAATTGTGAGATGGAAAACATATATTCAGCTGCCAGAGACCCGTAACTGAAGATCTGCAGGCACTCAGTTTCAGAAGTTCCTTGTGGGGGTAGCAGCACCTTATCACTGACCCTTGGGCAGTATCTAATCTCCCTGGGTGACAGCGAGGTGGTGGATTAAGGTTTGGATCCACCTTATGGTAGTGCTTTCTGCCTACAGGCATCTTCCAGCTCAGCATGGAGTTTTCTGGACTGCATGTTGGAAGTTCATCCCTCATGATATGTTCAGTTTTAACCCCCAATTCTGCATTCTGGGTTCTATCACTACTACTCATTAGATGAACTTGTGGGCACCCAAGCCTGGGTGCTTGCCAAGGTTTCCTAACTGCATTGCTTGAACACTATTCCACGAATGTATGCTTTTAAATAACTTCATTTGGTGAGTTTTGTATCTCTCCTTTATTGACTTTTTGATCTCCTGGCAGGCAGAACAACACTTTGTAAGCCCATATTGCAGTTCATCCACATTGCAGTTCACATGCTATCCCAGTGAGCCCTTGGGGATGACGGAAATCCACTGGACTAGGATGCTGGGAAGCTGTCCTTTATTCACTGTTAACTTCAGCCAGGGCGAGGCAGTTGGAGAGGCTGGAGATAAGTCTTGTGACATGTGCAGAACATTCCCTGCTGCTTGCTGGAAGAAATCTGCACTTATTAGAAGGAGTAAGGGATTCCTGACTGATGGAAGAACATGACTCTGCTCTCTGCTGAACTTTCAGCATTGCAACTGGTCTGCTTTAGAGTCAAAAATAACTGGTTTAGAAGTGCTCTGAGACATACATTTCTTATTATCACCTTATGCTATATCAGGAACTGATATAAGTTTCAGGAACTTTCTCCCTTACTTTGTCCTCTCCAATCCTGATTTTCCCTGAGAAACTAAGGGACTTATGATGCCTATTTCCATTTGTCCCATCTATCAGACTTTTCTCAGTTAAAACCATTTAAAGCTATTAATGTTTCTGCTTTTACCATAACAAACAGCTTACTTCATGAGCTCATTCATGGAAACTAAATTAATTTTAGAGGCTAATAATGACAGATAGAGTGTGTGTTATTTTTACTGAAGAAAAGATGTCAAATTCTAGGCTTACTGGTGGTGCCTTCATCTGAGCTGAGCCTGGGCCACAGCCACTGTATGCTGGTGAGGTTCCTCTGATGCCATGCCAGTTTTTCCCCAAGGGAAATTGGTTCCTCTTTTTAGGTAGGAGCATATGCTTAATGTGCTATTTATAACATATTTCTTTCACAGAACCTTGTTTAGAGCTACAATTGCATTCAGAAATGCAATGAATGAAATTAATGTATTTCTGAAAAGATTTTAAATGCTTTGGAAATGATAAAAATGTGAATAAAAGGATCCTTGCATACATTAATGAAATTAAGTTGGCATAAATAAGACCACATAAAAATTCACTGGTTTCAGTGGCATTTAGACTGTGATTTTGATATTGGTATAAGCAAGAACAGAAAGAGGTCTTCAGTGTTTTCCGAAGTTTGTAAGGACACCATGCACAAAACTTAATGCTTTTCAGGCGTTGTCGTTACGTATACTCGCCTGAATTCCTCTTTTATAATGGCCAAGCCATTAAAAGGAGACCTTTCCTACCCCTCTAGCATGTAGCAGCATTAATAAATCAAGTGATTTCTTGCTGGCCAAAGTAAGTTGGCCTGAAAAAAATGTGTGTAATATGCAGGTTACATAGCTGTGATCTTCTTTACCCTAATAATATGCTTCTTTATACTGCATATGTATTAGTTGTTTAAAGACAACATAAAATTAATATTCTTCTAGAAGACAACTTATGGTTCAAAAAAATGTAGCAATAGCCATGCATGTAATACGGTTTAACAATCTTAAATATTCCAGACAGGAAAAGTTTTTTGTCAAAGTCTCTGACAGTTTAAACTTTAAAGCTTCAGCAAAACTTTTAAACTTTTAAACTTTGAACCCGTGTGAACTTCATTTGATTTATGAATTATTAAATGTACCACTGAAATTCACCGTCTTTATTTTCATCTAGTAAAGATTTTTTGTTTAAAAGCTACAGATGAAGAGTGGGAACTAAGGAAATGCAGCCTGAGGAGATTATAGCCCTGTTTTATCAGAACAGCATTCCTCTCAGCTGTATAAAACAAAACCCCAGTAAAATATTTAGAAGTGGAAGAGATAAAGGGCTGAAACTGGTATATACAAAAGGGTGGGGAAAATGAATGCTAAACTGGAAAGCCAGATTAGGCAAGATTTGGAAAATGAGATACCTCTAAATTAATTATTTAACTCGTCCTTCACGTCCTGATCCATTTTTCTATGTCAGGATTAAGAAAAGGGCAGCACCAGGTTAACAGAGTCTTTAACATGAAGTCGAGGGCAGTGGGAAGGAGGAAGGCATTACTTTAGCGAGTTGCTCTGGAGGAAACAAATCTCTGGAAAGGGAAATGCCCTGAATGGCTCCCACAGTCCTGCACAAGAGTGCTGGCTGTAATTTATGTCCCGGCTGACAGGGAACCTACCTAAATCACAGCACTGACACCAGATAGGTATAAATGGAGAAGGTAAATGGTCGGTGCCTCTGCTGCAGCAGCATTCACACGCTGCTAATCACAGCTCTCAGGTCTCATCCCAGCACGGTCTGGACACTGCACGAGGATCTTTCCAAAAACCTTTTGGAAAGCCTGCCCTGGAAGAGGTACCCAGGGAGCGTGGCGGCAGTCTGTGCTCAGGGGGAGGGTATTTATAGCCTGTGTCTGAATGAGCCTGTGCAGATGCAGTTTATCTGGGAGTGTTAGATACTGTCTGCATGCTGACGATCCCTCGCTAGCAGGATAAAAGGAGAAATAAATAGAAGGCAAACCTGCCCATTTGCAAAAATCTGGTTTTTTGGGCTGCTTTGGGGTATCCTTAGCAGGGCCAGCTGAGTTCCCCAAGGAAGACACACATCTCCCTGCCCGGAGCAGAGCTGAGCTGGATAACTGCATAGGAAGGGGGCAGGAGAGCAGCACGGGCTCTCCTGCTCTTTCCTACTGTGGTACGGTACCGGGCAGCGTTCGTTCGGCAGCCACCGGCAAACACGGGTTGCTCCAGCCCTCCCTGTAAGGAAACCTGAATGCAACTGGAGATGCATGAGTGCTGTAATACCCAAACTTGGCAAACAAGTCAACAACATAAGTTACAACTGAGCTTCTGAACCTGCAGTTAAAGAAATAGAAGACAAAGGTGAAAATGGGGAAAAATTGGGGAAGAGGGAGGGCAGAAACAAGGTATTCCTTAGCCTTGCATGCAGCCATTACAATAATCCAAGCAGCATCCAGCATCAGGTTATGCACTGAAAACAAGGTCTTAAATGGGAGAGAAACTTGCTACTCATTTTTCTCTAATAAGGAGCTTTTTGTCTGTTTGTTTCCTTATACCTCATTCAGGATGATGTCTTCTTACATGAGAAAAACTACAGTGATTTTACCTGCTTTCAAGTGGAGCACAAAATCAAGGCTATTCACCAGTGAGGTGACCAACACAGGGACACTGCACACAGACAGATGCCTATGATGTGCGTAAGGAAGGAAGAATCAGAAGCCTTGGGATCTGATTTAAATCAAAGCACTTCAATCTATCTCATTTTGAGTGTGTTTTACTGAGGGGTTGCCTTTAAAATAGGACTACTTGACTTTTTTTTTACTCTGGAGTGTATTTACTTAGAAATCTGAAAAATTGGAAAGCTTATGGATAAGGAGAACTGTAGAGAAGTGCAAAGCCCAGCAATGGGGCACAAAATCACAGACAGACAACTAGACCAGGAACCACATTATTTCTATAAGAGCATTCATGAGTATAATGGTTACAATCACAGAACTGGGCATTTGGCAAGCATTTGCTGACATTTCCTAAGGAGAAAAATAATAGTGCCATTCTTTTACAGTGCCAGATGAGTTTTCTCTTTTGTCTGAAGCTGGAGTCCAGAGTCTTTTCCTTAGCAAATACGTGCAGAGGCACTGGCTCAGGTAAATCAGAGAAAGTATTGGACAGCCTACTGAAGGTGCCGTGGTTGCATCCCCTACACAGTCGAAACTCAGCAGCCCGTGGCTCTGTGGTACTTCAGAAGTGAGCTGCCCTATGTAGTTACCAGCCTTCAGCAATGCTGTTTCAAAAATGTAGTGCAGGCTTGAACACTGAGGACAGTTTCTTGACTTCAGAGAAAATAAAACCATTCAGCCATATTCCGAGACCTAGGTGAATTGGGCAACACTTGTTACCCTCAATAGCTATTTTCACAGCCACTTGTACCTAGCCATGCCAGAGGACTGACTGGGTATACTATGGCAAGACCCTCCATGGCCATTTGTTCACCACATTTCTCTTGTCCTGTCTTAAGGGATGCATCAAGACAATAAAAACCCAAGACAGAGGCTGGGTTTGAAATCTGTGTTTTCTATAGAAGCTGAGAAAGAGAAAAAAATTAAATAATGCCCAGCTAAAGAAAAAAGCTCAGGAGATTGGCAACCTTCTCAGCTCTCAGTGTGGAAAAGCAGCTATCTCACATGCACACTACAACGCATTCTGTGAGCAGGCTCAAATAAGGCTTGGATATAAACACATCCTTTCCAATCCCCGATTGCTCTGGGATCAACTTCTCTACCAGCAGCATCATTCCAAACGTAGGCCTGTGAACCAGCATCAGAGGCTTACAGACTGATCAGTGTGAGAGGTGTGTAGGGTTCAGCAGTTCCACACAGGTTTACCCACAGTGCTATTCAAAAAATAAATTAATTGTCGCTTTGGCTTCCCTGCAGCCTCTCTCTGTTTTGTGCGCAGTCTGAAATTTCCACTGGTGCCCTGACCCAGCCAGGAGCTTTGAACCAGCTCTGAGGGAAACAGGTCAGTCCAGAGCAACCTGGTCTGTTGCTACAAGCAAGCCTGTACTTCAGGAAACAACAGGACTGGAAAATTTAAAAAAAAAACAAGGAAAGAAAGAAAGAGGAAAATAAAAGGCTTTTCTCGGAGAATTTTCTGTGAAATCTATGGCAAAATCCAAGGAAGCTGTGTACATCACAGGCATTTATAAAGAAATATTTAACAGTGGAATTTATGACTCACAGAAATGCATTTTAATAGTTCTTCCCCAGCACAAAGACAGAGGAAAACACAGAGTTGGGGCAGGTAGAGAATGGCTGCTGCTGGACTCCTCAACTCCAGCTTCCCCCTTGAGCTGTGGCAAAAACATGGATAGCAGGGATTAGACAACACTGCAACAACTTGGAACTAGCAAGGCTGAAAGACTCTGACAATATGAAAATTTGACTCATAAAGTCCTTTTTTTTTTAACTCTGAGACCTTTCACCTTCTATTTCCTTTGCCTTTTATAACCGCATAAGGTCTTCTAGGGATCCTTTCCCGTGTTTCTTGCTCAAGGAAGCTGGTACCCACCGGGATGTACCCCCAGCAAAGGGGATCTAATGCACCCATGGGTGCACGGAAGGATGAAAGGATGGGATAGGAAAGCAAAGGGACCAGTGGCACCCAGGGATCCCGGTTTCCCAGGGTGCTCCAGGCACCCCACCCAAATAAGCGTGAATTTGGACTTCAAAAGGGTGCCGATGGACGGGCTGGGAGGGGCTGAGGGGGCCGGGCAGGGACAGGCGGTCTCTCCTCCGGCAAATTTTGGCCGGGCGGCCTCTCCCCCATCTCCATCCCAGGAAGCATTTGAAATATTTCCACCCTGAAGTGGACCCAGTTCCCCCGCCACTTGTAGTGCTTGGCAAACAGCGGCGGCGGCCCGGCACATCCCGGCCCGGCCCGGCCCGGCGGGAAGGAAGGAGGGAGGAAGGTGGGTGCCGGCCCCCCGCGTCCCTCCGCGGCCCCGGAGCCCCCCCGAAGCTTGGCGTGGGCGTGCGCCTCCCCCAAGTGTGTGTTTTGGATGAGGCGGCGCATCAGCTGCCTGGTATCAGCGCTGCGGCTCCGGCGGGGCGGGATGGAGGCTGAGCAGAGCCAGGCTCGGGAGGGTCAAGTACAGGTTGCTGCGCAGGAAAGAGCCGGGGGAGGGGAGCCTGGGTCACTCCTCTCGCCGCTGTCTCTCCCTTTCTCTTTTTCCCTTTTTTTCCCCCCTTCTTTCCACCCCCTCNCCCCCCCGCCAGAAAGGGATGTTGGGACTATTCCATCAGTGTGGTATGTCTGTGTAAACATCATTAGCTCCTATGAGCTGACACGCTGGAGATTTTCATTTCTTCTTACAAATCGCTCCCTTCCACAATAAAAATACCACGCATATTAGGCTGGATATGTTTGGAGGGAAGATGGAGATGTTTATTCTCCTTTGATCTCTCACAATGCAAAAAACAGTTTTGGCAGAAGAATAGCACTGGAGATGGGAGAGGGCGCAGGTCTCCCAGAGGGCGCTGGGCAGCCTTGGGGCTGCAGAGTGAGGGCAGGTCCGATGGCCTCGCCATGGGCACAGTGGGATGAGCCAGAGGTGTGAGGCTCTGGGGGCACCATCCCAAACTCCTGCCAGCCCAGCCAGGCCCTGGCCTTCAGCAGGGCTCTCCAGACGAGCCCTGATGGTCTTAGTGAGGCAAGGCTGTTTGTGAAAAAACTCATTTCCAGAGTACATCTAGGAAAAATTGCCTTTTCTTTTTTTCCTTAAATTCTCTGGGGTGTCCAGCTGCCAGTGGGGTTACTCCATGCAGGGAGCTGTGCACGCGCTTGGCTTGGCCGGGCTCCGCACAGCAGAGCAGAGCCCCGCAGAGCCCAGCAGAGCTGAGCCAAGCGTGCTATCTCCCTTGATCCACTCCTTATCTCCGGGAGCAGTTGTAGCAAGCAGGGAGCTCCAGCAGAGAACCTTCCCTCATCCACTTCCCCCTTCTGTCTGTTTGCCCTGGCAGAAAAACAGCACTTTAGTAACCAACAGATGTCCACACCCTTCTTCTTCCAAAGCCCTCTTCATTTTCCTTGCCTTGATGCCTTGGTAGATATTACTTGCTTAGTAATTTTGGGGTGGAGGGGGGAGAAAACTTGGTGGGATATTCTCTATGTAGCAACGATAGAATCCATGATGTACTTGCAACTGATTTTAGTATTGAAGATTTCTAGGTAGTTATTTTTTTACACAAAACATGAGAATGGACAATGTTAGGGGCATGGAAGTCTGAGAGAGTCAGGCCTTTCAAAGCAAGACTGAGATGTGCTGTGCTCGTTACTCCAGTTGTGCTTTGCCCGGCTCACCAGGAGAAGGCAGCAATCTCCGCACAGCATGTGGGAGTCCTCGCAAGCCTTTGTGGTGAGACTTCAGCCAGTTTTGCTAATTCCTACGTCCCGAAGGCAGCTTTGGTCCAGGGATCCACCCAGACCCCAGACATCCCAGGCTTTCTCTTTTTGCTTTTGGTAACATTTACTTTTGCCTCTTTGTAGTGGTGTGTGTGTACCGAGCCATATGAACAGCCATAGCCTGTGTAGTTAAGGCCATTCACAGAGGCCAAGAGTACGGATGTGATCCAGACTCTGCTGTTCCCACCTGATGCCTCTGTGTGAGCGGGCAGTCCTGCTGCCAGGCCACTGTGCAGAGTGGTGCCTGCTCAGCTGCTAACACAAAGCTGGCAAACTCCAAATGTCAGCCTCTTCCCTTCCACAAGGCTGATCCCCTTCCAAGAGCATGGATCGCGAGTGCTACAGCGCAAACCCATTAGTCAGACTGCATTGGGTAATCTTTCCTGTTTGTCCTCCGGCATTTTCTTTTCATACCTCAAACCTCCTCTTCATAAATCTCTGGGATAAGGGTGTGGGCAGAAACCCCCTTGTTCCCTTGTTCTCTGCCCAGTTCCCCCAGTTCATCGGCTCAGTAGCTGGGTAGGGCTGTGTCAGAGCATTCAGCTCCTTCCTCCCACACACTTACAGTGATTAATCGCTGAGGGCTCAATGAGGGAGCTTTGTTCGGATGCTGTCTTTTCCCAGACAAACTGAAGTAATTTGTATCAAGAGCAACTCGTGAGAGGTTTTTCGCAGGTCTCCACACATACATGGTTGTGTGAAGACCTGGCTGCAAGATAGCAGGCTACTATGGCAGAGGAGTTTTGCTTTCAACTCTACCTAGGTATCTGGAGTTATTTCATGGCCTTCAAGATCTCCATTTTAGAAAGTCAGCTGGCTAACTAAGGACAACATTTTGCTTAATAAGTGTCAAAAGTCAGAGGTGAAATGGAGTTATCACTTTTCCAGTGTCTGAGAATCTAACCCTCATTCTTTGAATACATTTATATGCCATGTGATTGCAGTCGCAGGACCGATAGGCTTGGAGCCCAAATCATGACCAAATAGTGAAGGAGTTAGGAATCCACATTTCTCAGCCAGACATGAAAAGCTGGAGCCTTTCAATCCATGTAGAAAAACAAATGTTGAAAAAAATACGTCAATTAGGCAGAATAAAGTTGTGAATTCAAAGGCCTTGTTGAATTCATGTTACTCTTTTATCCAAATAAGTACAAATGGAGATCTCAAAATGTAGTTCTCTAATCACCCAGGAGGAAATGCCCATTTCCAAGTCTGAAAGATCTGTTCTCATGTGGCCAAACTTGTGATTCTTTTGAAGATTGTCCTAAAGGATAAGTGTAGTTGTTCCAGCACCCCCAATACATTAATTGTGTAGATAATGTTGAAATTTCTAGGCTGTAGGATTTTAAAACTTCTGTTTTGTAAGATCAGATGGTTTCCTTCCACCGCAGGGCACGGACTGTGACTTTACCAACCTGGCTCTTGCACATCCCACCGCTGGTGTCAGGTTGTTCAGCCCACTGAGTGATCCCGCAGGCTGAATGCCTTTACAGCAGTGATAAGATGTCAGTTTTTCTATGCTGGGCGTCCCTGAATGACATCGTGCAGAAACAATGTACCCTCATTTTTATCACCAGAGATGCCCGAATAGCTAAAAATTATCTTGAGTAAAGAAGAAGTGTTCACCTTTTTTTTTTGGTGGCTTCTGCATTTATTCAATGTTAATAACTTAACAAATAGGTAATTAGTAGAAGTCTGAAACAGTAATTTTTTTAACATAATATTGATGGAAAGGCAATTTTAAATTCACTTATGCTGGCAATCACAGGAAAATAAGACAATATTTAGTTTTTCCTAACTTGGGCTCAGTGAAATTAGCTGCTAATCTTTAGGCAGAACTAATGAGATCAAATCTTGGATCTGCAGTAGAATCACATTTGTTAATATTTGTATAGACCAAAGTTTCTTAAAAGCATACAGAAAATGGTTTTGAATAAAGGCTCTTAAAAATCTCATAACTCACAAAATGAATTAGCCAGGCCCTCTAGAAAAATTATTTGTGGTGAATTCTTTGCCTAAACACAATCCTACTCCTCCTTCTCCTCCTCCTCTTCCTCCAGCAGTATTTTTAAAGTGAACAACCACAGATTTCTTGGGTTTTCATCTCCAGAGGTTTGAAAAAGTTCACAGAAATAAGTGCTTTTTCTCCTCTTAATTTTGTACATTAATGTGAATTCCAATATAATAAATTGTGATTGAAGTGGGCTCATCAGGCAGAGCATCTGTCAGTTCTGTTCCCTGGATTAGGAACCACTGGCTGTATCCCTTGAAAGGGTCACTAGTGTGAACTTTTTAGGCAGTGGAAATTCTTGTGGGCAGACTTATTGTGCTGGCCACAAAGCAAATTGTAAAAAACTAAGAAGACTTTTCCCAAGGCTAGCTATCAGCACATAGAATATGGAACACAAAAGTTATGGGACAATCAAAAACTGAAATGGAACATTTTAAATGTGATTTTTTTTTTCAAAATTATAAAAACATATGTCAAATATGAAATATGATAAACTTTTCAATGCATATGTGAAAAGCTACAAACTCTCATTTAGAGAGCTGCCTTCCAGTGACACATTTCTTCAAATCAATGTAGATGCAGAGAGGCTGTCATACCATTTCCCCTTTATATTCTTTGAAAACCTTTGGTTTGGATAAACAATGCACAGAATTTCAGAAATCATGTAGCAAGACAATAATAGGCTATGCAATATACAACATCATCATATGCAATCAGCACTGTGATAATGGCCTTTTATATTGCTGAAATAGCATCACTGCTTTGTGTTTACTGAGCAGGTATCAAAAGCAAACCTTAGAAATATGGTGCAACCTATCTCATGTGTAAGGTAAAACCTCACAAATGATAGGGAGAGAAAAACTGCACTTTTCCACATCTGCCTGCCAACATCTCAGAGCAGCAGCTGAGATAGAGCAAGCAGGCGAAAACCGCATCCATAATACCAGGGTGTGCTTTGCAGAACTGGGTGTGAGACTTTCTCTGTGTTTCATCCTGCACATCCTGCAGATGCACAGCTGGAAGTGGGAAAGCTCTCTGTTGCAAGTGGATCCCTTGAAATGATCCCTACATTGTCCATGCTCAGGAGCTTTCTGCAAATATCATATACCACAGATGGGGCTGTTTTCCCCCAAAATAGACATGCTTACTTCCTCCTACTTTCAAAAGATGCCAAGAAAGATGCTCAGGCATTAATATCAATTTGCCTTTTTGAGGAATTGATGAATTCACTGCTTTGGTGCAATTGCTAAATACAATTTTCTTCATACCATTTATACTTTGTCTTTCCCCTACGTGACTCTGGTCTGGTGTCAGACTCATAAGGCTCAGAATGGAAATATAAGGTGGTGGTACCACTGTTGATGATGACAAAATTCCTGTGCACTTTGAAGGTGGCAAACGGGTTAATTTTATTTTCATTGGCAGCATTTGTCAGGGCAATCATCATTCGGGATTGCTGACAGCATTGTCTGAAGTTCTTTGAGCCCCAGTCTGGGTCTTCTACTTTGCAATGTCTGGCAAGACCTAATCACTTGTGCAACAGTTTTTAGATACCCCAGATTTCCTCTTTAAATGCCGATAATTGGTACTTTTCAGGGCAGGCAGCGCTCAAGCACCTAGAAAACAGCTGCTGGCTGATACCCTCCATGTGTGCAGTGATTTGCATGTCCACAGCAGCCCCGGGCAGCACTGCACCCGGTGCTGCTCCAGTCTGAGCGACAGCCCTGCTTGAAGAGGTGCGACTTTTGATTTAGCTGCCCAGACAGAAATGGTAAGTTACTCACTGAAACTGCTCCTACCCAGATTCCTCTCCAAGTTGTTATCTGGACTGCTGGCTGCAAACACCAGTGCACAAAGCAAGGCTTGGTGGTCATCTTTCTTCCCAAGCTCATCAGTTTTTCCCTGTAAAATTTTGCTCAGGTGTGAGGCTGTTTTAACATTTTAACTGTTTTAGCATTTTTCACTCATTCATGGAAACCAGGTAAATGTCATACGACAGCTATACTCAGAGGTGACGTCTCCTCCTACGGAACTTCCCTGGCATGGAAAAGTCTGGGCAGCACAACTAACCCACAGCCAGCAGAGGCAGCAAAATGCCCCAAAACTGGCTCTGGGGCCGTTTCCGACTAAACTGAAAGCTCCTCTTGCTGCTTCACCGCTTGGCTCTCCGCATGCGAACAACCTGGCACCTTAAGGCAAGCTGGCAGTAAGTGAGGTCTGATGCAAGCGCAACACACCGCTGCTTCTCCGTGGGGTGTTCCAGAACAGTCAGGTGGGAATTTAGACTTAAACTCAGCTTTCACCAGTTTTCAGTGACTTATGGTGATTTTAATGACAATTTGTTTGATTTGAACTCATAATTTCCAGGGTTTTCATTTCAAGGAGCATGAGAATTACTTTTTTGAGGAGGACAGAAGGCATGTTTTTATAGATGGCACGCGAGGATGACACACAGCAGCCACTTCTCCTCCCTCCTGCATCACCTTCCCTCTGTGAACGATGGCAACTTAATGCTTGTTAAAATATTATTTCCTGGATCGTTCCAAATGTTGTTTCCTGGAGGAAGAAATACTAAGATAAATAGAAAATGCTTCTTAAAAAAAACAAACAACATTTTCAGGCAAACAAACACTAAAATCTGCCACATTTGATTACGCAGACAGTGGAAAAGCGAAATGATACAAAAGTTTAAACTTATTTTTGAGCAAAAAAGTAGTCCTGCAGAAGGGTTGTAAGCTGTAAAACAACAGGGTAT
Source organism: Falcunculus frontatus (assembly GCA_013398115.1). Lineage (NCBI taxonomy): Eukaryota > Metazoa > Chordata > Aves > Passeriformes > Falcunculus > Falcunculus frontatus. Next base: position 444,969 of record VZRV01007784.1, on the reverse strand, counting down.
CTCATACTGTAGCCATTCCAGGTCCAAGTGGAATTATTTGCAAAGGGTATGAAATGCCTCTGCATTAGAATGAGGGTTTTTTCCACAGCAGAATCCAGGCAATAGTCCTCCACCATTAAGTTTTTCTAAATTCTCACAAACAACTTCACTGAGAGTACAACACAACCTTGAGAGCAGTCCTGGAAGAAATCCGAATGTCCAGTTCTCAAAACAAGATTTCAACATGCGTCACTTCCCTCCTTGGATTATTTTGGCCAAGGGTGATAGGATCAACCAGAATTCCAGGTTACAGTTCATTAGTCCATGACAGCTAGATTATCACTGTCTGCAAGTGGGGCAGTTCTGGCTATACACAGTAGGATCTTTTAAACATTTCCAAGGGTACTTATCTTGATGCAATTTTTTGTGCCTCTGAACAGAAATAGAAGCAATTAGACCTGAGCTGTAGGTGTAATCAACTAGTTAAGAAACGGAAAATTTATAAATGATAAATTCTGCCTCCAGTGCAAAATTTCAGACGTGCAAAAAGAGATTCTTTCAAGTCAGGCCTGAGAAATGCACTTTCAGATAGAGATGGATTATTTCGTACAATTTGGCTTGGTTTTGTGCTAGGCTGGGGAATCAGAAAAAAAAGTGCTTTAAAATCATCCTGAATTAGTGAAACAAATTATCAAGAGCACGGATGACTAGTCACTGGGAATGCTTTACTCTGAGAAATGGCGAGTACTCCATTGATGTCATCAGATAAAGGCTGGACATCTTTCAGGAAGGTTTTCTGTCAAAAAATGAGATGAGAAGATGAGAAGTTACTGAGCTCAGCTTGTGATTATTTCTACATCTGAATTTGGAATGGTCGACAAGGAACCTGAAAACGTGATGACGATATGTGAAAGCAGTTTTGTGGGGTTCCTTTTTTCATCTCTCACTGTTAACAGAATGATTCTGGGCCCAAGAATGAATTGAGTGTTGCCTGAAGCATGGCTGAGTCAGTACAGCTCTCCACTTGCTCTCAGCGCTGCATTGACTCAATAGTGCTGACAGCAGTAAAAAACTCATTTACTGATTGTCAATGAAGTATCATTTGAAGTATCATTTGAAAATGTGTTTCAAACAGAAGAATAAAGAGATGATTTTACATCATCACCAGTCTGGCTATCACCATGTGTAGCTGCACTGAGCTGATCCAATTGTCTCTTCTGTTGTTGTTAAAGATATTTTATTTTTAAGAAAAACTCTTCCCATCTTAGAAGAATCAAACAGCATCCTGGAAAAGAAAATGTTGACTCAGATAAGGAAAAGACTGCTGGAAGCATCAGAGAAAATAAATTCTGTATTTTATTTAACTCTTTCATCCACATTCCCATGGGAAATACGTAAAGATGAGAAGCAAAGAGCAATATACAGAAAATGACAAAAAAGTGAAAAGAGAAATGGAAGTGATTTGTGTAATTGAAAAATACCTTGAAATGTAGGAAAAACCAATTTTTTTACCCCCCATTATCCCCCGGCATTACTCTGCAAAAAAATACAAAAACATTTCAGCCTGTTCTAGCAATGACTTTGTAGGACTGACCCCCACACTCAAAGCCAAAGCAGTGTCTGGGGCTTAGATAAGACACAAGAAGTCCTGTTTTGAAGGCAGCCTTTTGCAAAGAATGAATTCTACTGTTCAGATAGATTCAGATGTCCCTATCTAAGATGAGACAGGCACTGTAGTGTCATCTTAGCAGCAATGTTATGTCTGAAGATGCTCTTTCCTAGTTTTGGGTGCGTGTCACCCTGGTGCATATCACCAGGTTTGTTGTGGGGCTCCTTGGGCTAGGTACAGTGCAAACTATGCCAACAAGGCAAAGCTTTGCTTGCAGGGTTTTAATGGCCTTTACATTTACACAGTTTTAAATATGCAGACAGCATGGAAGAATGGCATTTGCTCTTAGTGTCATTTTCTGTAACAGTAGGGCAAGTCAGTATTCAATGACAGAATAAAAAGCTGCCGAGTTAGACAATGGGCAACATACGGACTTTGTTTTGGTTGGTATAACTCCAAAACTTTATTCCAGAAATTTCTGATTCAGTCTTAGTGGTTCATGCTGACAAATGTGCTTGGCACACGGTTAAGAGATGTGATTTAGAGTCACACCTCTGTCAGCAGGTCTCCAAGCACATCATCTCTCATAGATGGACTCATTTCTTCATGTCCCTGATGCAGACAGGCCATAAGAGCAAGATAGAACCCTGGGTTTAGCTCCACTTACAGAAGCGGCCCAGACTTCTGTGGTCAAAAGTGCAGAAGCTGCATGGGCTGTCTGACTTCAGGTGGAGGAACTCACCACATGCACCAGAAGCATTCGGAGCAATACACAACTATCACAGCAGGCCGGGTTTCCATGGGTGTGTGAAACATATACCCACTTCATGGGAGATTTGACAGATCTGTTGATTCGAAGGAGGTCTCAGCCTAGTTCTTCTTCACTGCTTTGTAGCACATTGTGGAAGCCCACCAGGACTGCCCATGCTTCTCAAATTGTGTATTTTGTCCACGGTCTTTGCAAATTCTGCCATCACCCCTACCCAGAAGAGCATTACCAGTTAGGTGATTGCCTACAGACAGTAGCAGGGTTCATCTTGTCATTTATTGCCACAGATAATCCTACACACTCAAAGGGGCATTTGTGGATGAACTGGACTTGCACAGACCATGTTAATTCATGGGGGGTTGGGGAATTTGTATGTCTGAATGGACTCAGAAAACTCAAAATCTGGGGTCCAGTCATCATTTCATGGATGGAAAATACATTTTATATTTCAAGTGTAATCTAATACTCTAATGTAACTTTCAGAACCACGTTAACATAAAGCCCATGTGTATGTACTGCTAGGGTGACATTCTTTACACAGCATTTATCACTGCAATTATATTTTAAAGCATGGTGGGAAATTATTGACTACCTCTGGCTCTCATTCCCATCATTAGAAATGTGTGTGGAGATCCCAATGCATTCAAAGGACATTGCATGAGATCCCAACTCATTCAAAGATGTTACATGAGAGCTACACAATGGAGCCACCTCACAGAGGGTTGCACAAAACAAGGCCAGGGTGCTGCTTGATCTTAGTCCTCTCCTGAGCTAATTTTTCTCTCTTTTTTAGTGTTTCTCCTCCCACAGCTTTGCCCTCTTTGCTTTCTGAACTCTCAAAGATACTTGAACATTGCCTTTGGTACTGAAACTGGGCCCTGATCTTAAGTGAAGAAGAAGGGGAGCCTTCTGAAGGGATAACTTAATTGTAGAACCAGATAAATAAGAAATGCTCTCTGTTGTCATTTAGCAAAGCCATGTGCAGACAGCGAATTTTCACAGTTATTAAAAAAAATGTGCTATTCAGTGCAACCTTGCCATCTGGCTCCTAGTGCTGGATTCCACTACAGTGTGCTTCTTGAGATTACACTCATCTGCCAGCCTCCCCCTCGCCTCCCAAAGCACTTAGGAAAACTCTTCTGGGAATAGAAAGTGAATTATTTTATTCCAATCACCATGCAGCTAACTATACATGGTAATTAAACAAGGAGACATTCTCCTTCTGCCATTGGAGGCAAAGGTTTTCTTGCTAGTCATAAATAATAAGTGCTCATTGGGAAAATGAAAATATATTTACTGAATAAACTGGTATATGTTATCACGCTGATGGCCAGGCAAAGATAATCCAGTATTAAAACCGAAAACAAGGGTAAAATATTCAAAGCTGAGGCTTCTTATGCCGTCTTTATTGAATGCAGTTGTTCCAGATAATCACAAGCATCTTTCAGCACAGGAGAGAGAGGGAACATTTACCTCTGATTTAAACAGCCACGAAGCCAGCACATTGCACTGGGAATGACTGTGGTTTGAGGGAGACCTCACCTCCTATGGACAAGGGAGTAGCTTCAACAATCCCAGTGGCCTCAGTGAACAGTGACTTCAGTATAAAAGTTTGCAGGATGAAGCCCTAAGAAGGGGCAAAGTGGGGAGGTTTCCTGTGCAGTTCCCATTGTGTGTCTGGGAAATACCAGCATTCAGGCAAAGGGAAGTGCTCTTGCTTGTACCAAGCACCGCTGACTTCAGCTGCGGGAGACCTGCAGAGTGCAAACCTCCCCAGGGGCACCCACTCACTTGGCAGCTGCCCTCTCCTGTCTGCAGTCCCAGATGACTCATGCTCTCCTCACGCCCTCTCTGCTGCCTCCTCGATACTCCCTCCAGGCTCCAGACAGTTTGCTGAGCTAGAAATTCCCAACAACACACCACAGTTCATGCAGTTCTGACCCCAAAACCGAAATTCCCAGATGGCTCAAGCTCTTCTTTTTTCTGACCTGAAGGTTTAGCTCCCTGATGACTCAAATGCCCCCAGTCTTTTTTTAGCATGCATTTGAAAAACTTTCATATTTTTCATTCACCTGCAGCTCCTGTCTCAATGTCAGGACTGCCAGCTGTAAATGACAAAAAACATCATAATGCACATGCTCCTAGCTCTGTTCCACTCTGTAGTCATGATGCTTACTTGAAGAATATAATCAACTTTTAATTTAGTGTTTTGGAGCATTAGAATAAACCAAAGCTATGCTTCCAGGACCTTAAAAACTCAAACAAGCCCCAAACCAAAGAATCCAAAGATTTTGAAAAGTTCCCAGTACTCCTGGAGCTTAGTATTTGGTTAACCATTCAGTTAACAGGAAATTGGAAATTTCTCCTTAGTTCAGCTGCTTCCCATTCAAGCTTAAAACTACATCATAATTTGGGATCCCAACTTGAACCTAAAATTTGATTACTCCCTCCTGCTTTCTTGGTGGCCTTCCAAAGTTTTCTGGACCTAAAATTTCTTATGTGTAGCTCCCAATGGAGGAATTTCTCCCTCTCGCTTGGGTTCTCAGTTGTCTCCAGTTTTTGCTCCCGAGACTGAGTTTATCTTATTTCACAAATGGATGCCTCTACTGGCTCCTGCTCATTGGTTGACTTTCCTCAATAGCTGACACTCCCTCATGGTTTTGTACTCTAATTCCCAATCTGCCAAGTAATATATAGCATGTTATTCATAACTCCATAGATGTGTTTTGATAGACCAATTCATTGAATATCTTTGGTCCTGCTGGTCACAGATCTGGTAGTTTGTCAGGCAAACAGCCTTCCACTTGCCAAGTCCTCAAAGTTTAACGATTAAAAATGCTTTAGGAGAACTATACATCCTTGAATTATTTTTAAACTCCTCCTTTTCTGGAGGATACAAGGTTTTATGAATGTACACCAGCTGTAATTTTGGTCTCCGGTGAAATGAACTGCCAGAGTGGGCCCATCTTGTTAGCTTGGTGTGTTTCTAAGCTCGTTTTCAATATCAGACTCAACCACCCTTAGCGTTCTGCATCCTCAAGATTATGCCAAGAAATCACCAACTTTCAAAGTCTGCAGAAGAGAAAGCTCAAGTCTGCTTGATGTATTAGGGCTAGAATTCCCCGTTTTTCAAACAACTTACCTCCACCAGGCTTTACAGCTTTGTCCTCCAGCCCATGGTCTGACCTCAACCACTACCAAGCCCAGCCAAATGCAGTGACATGGAGTGGACCCAGGCTACAGGCAGCAACAAGAACAAAAAGCAAGGGGCATTACTGGCTCTGGCTCCTGCTGAAGTCTACCCTCACCACATGTTCAGCTGACACTTTTCAGTGTCCCTCAGCTAGCTGTCAGCATCGCTCTTTCCGTGATACCCCTGCCTATGTGACTATGTTGGGGTAGAGCAGGAACTAAGAGCAGAGACTCAACTGCTGATAGTCCAAACCTGGCCCTAGTCTGGTGCCTTATGATTCACTCCCACACTATTGTTGCCTATTAATAATATGCTTTTTCCAAGACACAGAATATGAATTACTCATAGATAAGACACTGAAAATAAAGTCTTGTCAGCACTGTATATTTAGAAAATGACTGTGGGACAAATCCAGGTCAGTCCTCCATTCAATATAGAGTTAATACCTGAAAGGATTTGCTTGCTGCAGGAGACAGTACCCAGGAGTAGTCACTGCCTTTCCCTCATCATACACTGACTATCTGCACTCATGGCTGCAAATTCATATAAAATTCCATGACATGGAGAGCAAAGCAGGCAGGTGAGATACCAACAATTTTGATGTTTGCATTCTGACCACGGACAGTGAGTTTCCTGCAGTAAGCCAGGAGTTTCAGAAGGTTACTGATCTTTCCTGGACTTCTGCTCACCTCTCTCCCTTCTTCCATTGCTCTCGTGTTCCTTCTCTCTTCTTCTAGGAGGACAGAGAGGGAAACAGGATTTCTGTATCTTCAGCACCAGATGTCTACTGAACTGATTTTCCCCAAAGCTTATGTTTGGGTTGACTTTCAAAAGCAGCATCTAAAGGATTGTTTTTTCTTTTCAGAGGACTCTAGAATTTCTATCAGAACCCTTGCCAGGGATCACAATTCTATTTTCCTCTCAAGGTAGAGAATTTTTAAAATTCACCTCTTCTCTACTAACTTTTGAATCATGCCAAGCTGCATCCAGGATTAAACTGAATTTCTGGAGAGTCTCAGGTCTGCATAAAATCTGTGCATCAAGGCAAAGAATATGTGAGCAAATGTAGTGCCCATACTGGTAGATCTTCTGGGCTGATGGTGCATAGAGATTATGGTGGAGATGTGAAAATATCAACTGCCCCTCTAGACGCAACTAGGGACAAATTTCAAGTCAAGATACGAAATTATTAATGCTATTGAACAAGGTATTTGTAGGACTTCAATGAAAAGTCCTTTCTCAGTGTTTTGCCCCTCCTGGGCCAGAAAGATGAACTCAAAATAAGGAAGGTAAAGAAAGACAAAGAGGGCAATCAGGGAATAAGGAGCATTTCTTCTGAGGGAAGACTTAGAGAGCTGACTTAGATGAGCAGGAGAACTCTGAGAAGGAGAACATTTATATATAAATGCAGAAAGAAAGTACCACGAAAGGGGAATATCTATCTAGAGTAAGCAGTAATGTTACTCCCTATGGCTTTCCCTGCAGTAGGACCGGATACTGAGTATCTCAGACTAGGCCAACATGATAGGGTCAACTTCAGAGCCATTGCTAAGTTCAGATGTGCTGAGTGCTTGAACTTCAGCTGAACCTCCAGGTATGAAATGTGTCCTGCTTCTCCTCACTTCCCAGCCTGCCCATCCATCCCTGTATATGGTAGATTTTGCCCACTAGCAGCAACCAACAGCTCTCTGCTCCTGACTTCGAGCCCTTCAGCATGCCATTTCTTTCCTTTAGCATGAGCAATGGTGACTGATCACGACCTCACTAAGTCTTTATATCTTGATTAAACATATGGCTTCCAGACTAGCCAGTGCAGCATGCTGTCCTTTGGCACTGGGGACAACTGACCACTCTGCTGCTTCAGCCCCAGGGGTAAATCCTTCTGACCCATCCCATGCTACAAAAACTAATGTTAAAAGGGTTTTTTTTCAAGCATCCCTTCACAAACAGTCAAGGTAGATGATCTGCTCAACAAAGAGCATTACATCCGTACCATTGCACAGTTTCCCTTTGTACGTGATGAGAGATTGACAGTGTTTTGACATTATGGATTGTTATTATGACAACACCTAAAAATGACAGCTTGATTTGTATCCTAGACAATTTACAAACATTAATTGCAGGATCATACAAGAGTCATCTGCTGTATTTACCAGAAAATGTGAAGAATCCTTCTAAGATCAACATGCTGTGAGTAACAGATTCCTTCAGAAACAACCACAGAGTGTAATAAGGAGAGTGTTTCTGACAGAAATGCAATCCCTGGCAGTTGTGTCATAGAAAGTAATGAAGCAAGGCTGGGAAACTGTCTATTTATGAGTGAAGTGTCTTTCCAGTGGCTTAAAAACTTAAAAATAAAAACTACATGCAGAAACACCTTACTGGAATGTATTTTAATTTAACTTGAACTAAACTGGGAATTCATTCCTGCTGCTTCTTTGATGTGGCAATAGGCAAGTGAAAGAATGTTCACAGTTTATACATTTGTCTCTGGGAGAGGCAACCCTGAATTCTTTGTGAAAACAGTCTATTTTTGCAGTGGGAAATCCAAGCGACTATTAAATTTTCTTTGTCTGGGTTTTCTGTCCATCTCATGCACAGAAAGATCTAACATTCATGTAGATTAGAGGGACTTTCACCTACCCATGGCCCGTTATACATATGCATATGCAATACCAGCTCCAGACTTTGAGCCTGGATGCTTTGGAAAGAAAGGAGATGCAAACCTAGTGCTTGTGAACTGACAGGGAATGGACAGCCAGGGCAATCCCAAGAAGTAAGCCATCCTAGGCATACAGACTTGTCCTAAGCAGACATGAGCTGCTTCTGCGACAGAATTATTGCTGGAGTCCTTACTTGAGAAGTGAAGACCTTGAGCTGCAAAAGTATTGAGACACCCACCTGCCTCTTCAGTACCATGGGCAACACCTTGGCAGCTCAACAGACTGTTACATCTGAGCTGCTGTCAAACCCTGCAAGCCTCTGGATCCTTTAGATGGCTTGATGACCCTTATGTCCCTCATCTTGCTGCTTTTCAGGTGATACAAGAGCACCTTCATGCAAAAGACATCCTGCAAAAAACTCTAAGAAATGGATGGTGGTTTCTGTATCCTCAGCCAGTGCATCCAGTCACATCAGCCATCCTCCGCCTTTCATTTCTGCTACACAGGGTGGAAAAGAGGGATGTCCTATGCAAGCAGCTGACCAGGCTTAGAATACAGAGAATTTCTTGGGAATTCAAGATGAGGGAGGAACCATCTCTGACTAAGTAAACCACATCACATACTCCCATCCCGCTCCTTACTTCATTTCACTCTTTGCTTAGGCAAACACTCGAGTCTGTTCCAAAAACTCTTTATTGCATGTATGTGTGTGTCTCCTTTTTTTACACAGGGACACCAAGCACTGATTACCTACGTGTAAACAGGACAGACACTGTAGTGTCCCTGAATCTGCACCACTTCTCTTTGTTTTCATGTCATCCAAGGCACACACTTTATGTTTCATGCCTGACGTGACTTTAGTGATCAGCTTTTCCATATCCAGTGGCAGGGGTTTTCCATGGTTACCTGGCCAGTCTTCTACCCCACAAACAGTACAATAGCCTGCCCATGTACACATAACATATTTTGGAAACACGGACCTTACCCTGAGCACACGGCTCTGTGGAGCCCCTAAGCAAAGGTGACACGAACAAGCTGCTCCTGTCTTTCCCAGAATTTCCTGGGGGGCTGAGTGAGAAGCAGATGTGTGTGAACAGTCTGTTTTCACTCAGAAAGCCTTTATTACCATGCTCAGGTATGACTGATACTCACCTGGAAAGTTGATGTGGTCCCTTCACAGCAATGACCCAAATGCCCAGCCTTACAGTAGCCCACCTGAGCCCCTTGGACAGCAGGCACAAGAATCAGTTCTAGCACTTGCTCTCAGCTGTCAGTGCTGCCTCAAATTACCCAGATTACTTCAGATTCCGATTTAGGCAGACCATGGACTTCTCTCCTGACACAGAAAATAAGGTCATTTCAGATTTTACAACACAGAATCAATTTAAACCTGTATTGTAAGAGAAGCAAAGAGACACTTTGTTCAATGTCATCCTTTTCCATGTAAACCCCTCCCTCCAATCCAGCTGCTCCAGTACTCTTTTTCTCTGAAAAAATCATACGGAGTGAGGGAATTTCAGGTTTCTGCTCAGTGGATTCTCAATGACCTCCAGCTGCTGCCTGGTGTTTTGGTGAGAGGTGGGAGGTTTTAGGGTGCTAATTGCTGCCCCTGAACTGGATCTCCACGCCAGGCTTCCACAGGGGAGCACTCAGTCTGCGGTCCAGCCCAGGGGACAGAATGACAGGGGACGGCAATTACAAACCTGTAGCTCCATCAAAGCTAGAACAGAAAAAAACTCCCAAACCGAACAACAGGATAAAAAATTCTAGTGTTCCCTCTTCAAGTTCTCGCTGACACCAATAAATTATTAACCTCGGCGATTAAATTAACATTTAGAAGAGTGCACTAAAGCAGTAAAGACGGGCTGGTTGCCGGCGTACAGTTTCCTCATTGCACATCCCCTCCTTCCCCCGGGTTTCCTCATTGCACATCCCCTCCTTACCCCGGGTTTCCTCATTGCACATCCCCTCCTTCCCGCGGGTTTCCTCATTGCGCATCCCCTCCTTCCCCCGGGTTTCCTCATTGCGCATCCCCTCCTTCCCCCGGGTTTCCTCATTGCGCATCCCCTCCTTCCCCCGGGTTTCCTCATTGCGCATCCCCTCCTTCCCGCGGTGCCAGCCCCGCGCTGAGCTCCCTTCGGGAGGGGAAGCCGTGTCGGGGCTGAGCCTGCTCCGAGCGCCCTCGTGTGCCGGCCTCACCCTGCCGCTCCTCATCTCGCCTCGCCCCTCGCACCTCCGGACCCCGGCCCTTTCGGGTGCCCTCCCGAGAGGCGGGTCCCAGCCAGGTCTCCCGCTGGGCGGCATCGGCATCAAAGTCCTTTTCCCTGCGAGAAGGGGCATTAGCAGCTCGCCCGCCCCATCTCGGTTGATTTGTGTCTGGGAAAGGAAAACAGAATTAACAAAGGATAAAGGCAAAATAAAGCAGTTATAAAGCCAGCCCTCCCTTCAGGGTGAAGGAAGAAACCAAATAGCATCTCTCTCTGCTTGCAAACTCCTCTCCTGGTGCTGTGAAGGTGGGCTTAAAACATTCATTTAATTAGAGTAAAATTCAGTTTCATTCACACCTCCACCCGAAACTTCTCAGTGCCAGTGGATTTATTTGCAGAATAAGAATACAGGCTGTGACTATTTTTCTTAGGTTTGTTTGAGTTTTTTCACCTTGAAGAAGGTTTCTTCCTTCTTCATTGAGCATAGACCTGCCAACACACCCATCCAGTAGAAAAACGTATGAATTTTTTGTTCCCATTAGCAGCTTTCATATTAAAATCACAGCAAAGCAAACACAAACCCCAGATATGAAATATAAATAACAAACAATGCCCAGATTGGAAACTTTCTAGAGATTACATTAGACCCTGGCAGGGCCCCTGACTCTGTCAAAGAAGTGTTATCTTGAGATTGTCAATGCATGCTTCAGGGTAAGAGTGACTTTGTCCCCAGAGACCCAAGGGAGCATAACAAGTGACATCAGTCATATTTTGGAGACTGCAGAGACTAGTGTCACTTAATGTCAACTAAATCTCTGTACATGGCTCTCTTCAAAGAGTCATTCCTGAAGTGCTGAAAGGTGAGAGGGGCTAGCTAAGCCAATTAAAGAAACATTTACTAAGTACGGGAAGAACACGATGATGTACAGACCAGGTGCATACCTATTTTGTTTTCCCTCAGTTTCCATCAAGACCAAAGTGGGTGGGAAAAAATGCCCCTTTACCAGAGGTAGGGCATTAGCTGACGAAAGGCAGGAGGCTTACGCCAGAGCAATGGCCATTTCTTTTTTCCCCTAGAGCTGATGTTCTGTCTGTTCTACCTCAGCATTCCTCATGAGCCAGAGACAACACACCAGTCTGCCCAAACACTAAAATAAAGCACCAGACAGGCTTCTTTGGGAAAAGCAATGTTACATGTGAAAGAGGAATTGCAATTGGACTTTACAGGAATGCTAGCAGTCATACCATCAGGTCACATCCTGATCCTACTCGCTTAATTGTAAATAAAGAGCAGTCCTGGGGATATGCCAGCTGTGGCATCTCCTTATTAGGCCCTTTATTCGTAAGTCTGATCTCTTCAGAAATAAGTAAGTGGAGAGACATTTTATGGTATTGAAAACAAACTTTTGTATTTTCTTGGTGAAACCAATGTTTTTCCTTTTGCAGAAACTGACTCATGTAAAAAGTATCCACAAAGGAACCATGCAAATATACTTAGGGATACAAATAGACTGGGCTTTGTCAATCGGTCCCCTGTCACTTTACAGACAGGACACAATCCTGCTCTGGAGCAAAGCAATGGCATAGTTTTGAGCACCACGGAGGGATGGAGGCAGAGGCGTTCTTACAGGTCTAGCTTAAGCTGTTAATGAAACAAGCCCTTATCCTCTGCCCCTGCACTGGGGGTTACCATTTCCACATCAGGGTCTGGTTGGGCAAAGGGACAGGACATCCAGAATAACCCCCAGCTCGGCTCAATTAACCTAAAGTGACTTTGCTGACTTTGCGCTGAAGCTGACTAACACCAAGTCTGTTCGCTTGGCTCAGTAGAGGGCATGGCAACCTCCCACGCAAAGGCACCAGCAAAAAGGAGATAGACAGTAATATCTAAGTTAGGAAAGCCCCATTTTGAAAAAATCGAGAATCTGAGCTTTAAGGGAAGAATTTGCGCACGGCATCCTTATCTGGGATCTGAGTTCAAGGCTGTTCTATCTCGGATGTTGGTTCAGTTGGGTGTGGAGATAAGTCCAAGCTGTGAAGTTTGAATCTGGACCAAATTTCTCCATGATTTGAAAGTGTTTGGTTCTGTCATTTTGGAAAGGGCCTGTCACTAGGCCTTTTAAGCTTAGCAGCAAATAAAGACATACTAGAAAGAGAAATACACATTAGGAAATCACAGTAGCTGCATCCAGCTGAACCCCCGACACTTTACAGAGTCACTAATTTATAAAGAAAGAAGGAATGATAAAGCATAAACAATAACTGAAACACATCCAACATCTCAATCAGCACGGCACGCTTACTGTGTAGCTGCTATAAATACATTCTGCTAACGCAGGAAGTTTGGGGCAAGAAAAAAAGCAAAGGCAATTAGCTATACTTGTTGCAACTACAAGACATTTGACAAAATATTGCTTGATATTTGAAAGTGTATAACTAAAAAAGAAGATCTCTATCAAAACTGTTTGTTTAGTGTAATGGATGTGACTATCTATCTATCTATCTATCTATCTATCTATCTATCTATCTATCTATCTATCTATCTATCTATCTATCTATCCCTGTGGCAACACCACTCCACATCATTGAGGTATAAACTGTAGATTACAGGCAGCTTCAGGCAACCCAAGAGACAACAGAACTGGGGTAGAAAGTAGAAAATACGGAGAAAGATGAAAGCCAGAGTCAGCCCTGTTTAGTCACTACATACTGAGAAAATAAAAGATAGGTCTGATATTTGGAGCTATCATTTCAAAGAGCCCTTCCTACCTGGGCCTGTGTAGTGGGAACCTGTTGGGTCAGCAACATGGATATTCTCTGGGGACATTCATAGAAAATTTGCCTTCTTGTGATAAACACCTGAGAAGTTTGGCCCCAAATCTACAAATGTTAAGCAAGGGAAAAAAATTTTTAAACATAGAGTTTGTTTCTGAGCCTGCTGAATTCCATGAAAGACTTCATCAGTGCTGTCTTGGCTTTTGTTCAGGCTTAGAGTCATTATTACAATTACTGACAAGAATGTAATACCACAAAGCAAGGTTTTGCAGGGGAACAAGTGCTGCTAACCTTTTTGCTGCATCTCAGCCTCGATTCTACTTCTAGGGATAACTTTTCTATGCAGTCATCTTGTTTCTCTTGGTTGACAAAAAAGTCGACTATGGGACATACTCCATATTTCTCTCTTTATTATGTTCTTATTACCCGTATGTTGGCATCATTCAAACTCAGTAGGCAAGTGTTTGGCTTCATTTTAAGAAATGCTAAAGTGTTAAAATGCAGCTGAAACTGAAAGTATCCAGACTGGTTATTTTTTGACACTTCAACAGTGGGTAAAAACGTGAACGTGAATAGCAGCAAAACAGCAAAATGGAAATCGTAGGAGAGGAATACAGTAGCAAACCCAGCTAATCTCCAGTACTACAATCTTCCCAGGACCATAATATTTCAGCATCTCATGAGCTTTAAATAATTTATCCTCTCAATATTCCTAGGAGATAGGTGAATAAAAGATGTGTAGGTGTTAATCTTTGCCCAGGATATTTGTGGTTGAACCCTGGTCTCCAAAGCCCCCAAGCAAGGCTCTCATTGTAGACTGTGCAGTGAGGATCATGGAAGAACTGAAGGTTGTGTCTCACTGCTTATTTTTACTTTAGGTTAAAGCCAGGGGAGAGAGAGCTTGCAGGGTAGCTGTAGCTCGGACACAGCCAAGGCCAGGAGGGCAGGAATTATGGAAAAAGAACTGTTGGAAAGCTTAGAGAAAACCTAGCACAAGTATGGAATATTTTTCTCTCTGTTTTCCTTGCCTGCATTTGAAGCAGAGTTGAGTGTTTCATTCCTCTGTGCGTGGAGCTCTCCCCATGCTGTACTTTCCTCCATAATGATTTACAAACTGCTCTCCTCTACTTCATTCTCCTTCACGGGGAGATTGCCAGTCCTGTCAGCATTATCCTCTGACACTTTGGTTCAGAAATATTTCAGGATCAGACACGCTTTCCTTGCTTTTGCTGCCTATATTTCTGGAAGGTCCGTCAACCAGACAATGCTTTGCACTTGACGGTCTGATGCCAGTGCTGGGACAGGGATGAGTTAGCAGCCACTTAGTCTGCAGAGTGTAGTACCAACCTCACTCTACAAACAGTAGCAAACCTGAAAATCCAGGGAAACAGGAAGCTTCTTGAAGTGCAAAACATTCCCTTGTTCAGACCTTCTGGCTGTGGTTGCTGATGGAAAGGAATTTGCAGCGGGAATTGCAGATCAACCTAAATCTCCAACTAAATATAGCCTTGCGCTGGCGGGGGGGAAGGAGGGGAAATATGGTGGGGAGGAGGAAAGCCAGGAGTACTCTTAATACACAAAACCTATGTTGAGAGTAGCTAGGCATAATTAATTAATAATGGGTTTTAATAGCGGGGTTTATGTGTTTAAATCCTCTCTAAGTAAAGTTGAAACATGAGAGATTCTGTATCCAAAAGACGCGTTACATAGCTGTGCATGTTACAGAAAGAAAATGCGTGTAAGTACCAAATATTACTCACTGAACAAAAATAAAGCGAATGAGTCATATAAAACAACTCTATAAACAAAAGTTGCAAAATGCCTGGGAAGATTTAACTAATTCAATTGCTAGGCATTATGTTCCACTCATGTGGTATTCCTCTAGTAGGCCTGAAAAACCAATAGGATGCCAGAGGGACCTTAGAGTGAACTGCAGGGGAAGAGCATGCAGCGTAAAGGCTAAGTGTGAATGATAGTGTCATCTTTTCCCCTCAGAACATGAAACATCTGAACAATGTAGTTTCAGCTCTCTCATCTCTTAGACAAACTTGCTTTGCAAGGACACATAGCCAAAATCATGGATTTCCCACAGATCTTGGGCAGGAACAGGCTCTGGGGAAGACTGGAGAACACAGGATTTTCATTTTAGCTTGTGTCAAAAAGATCAGGAGCATAAAAACTGATTTCATTTCAGTAGAATAACAGACTGCTACCTGAAATAATTCTGCAAAGATGTGATTTATGGCTGATGTTCATCATGACACGACTCAGCTCTGTTTAATCCTATGCATCATTTGAAGCTACTTCCAGTGTCAGTGAAGGGTTTGGAGAGTGCTCAGGGTCTAGTGAAGGTCTGAATCAAACTTGGACCTGGGATGGCACCGTTTCAGGGCTGGAAGACCTCCAGACTCTCAAAGTTTTTCACTGTCTCTCTTAAGGTATCTTCATGTATCTTCTCCCCTCTGGTGTGGCCTCACTAACCCTCTAAAACTACCATGTCCCCCTGGACTGCGGCAGATTCATTCTGTGAGAGATTCTTCTGGAGCTGCTCTAGAGTGCTACAGTCCAAAGAGTTTCCGAAATGTAAACCCTGCCTTGCCATGTATGTAAGTGCTAAAAGGTACTTCCATCTCTATGATTTCCATGTCCATTTAGAAGAAGGGAAAGCACCCTCAGAATCCTCATGAAGTCTAGGAGACTAGAAAGGTGAATTTTGAAGGTTTGAGCTAGTAGGGGTGGGTTGAACTCAGGACTGGTCTGACTTGCACATCACTTCAGGGTTTCAGCTTGTCTTCTGCACATCACACAAGCATAAACCCTCACGCCAGTGAGATAGTGGTGGGAATTACACTGGAACTGAGACTGTCTAAATTTGAGTGTCAGAAACCACAGGTCTAAAGTTCTACCTTACACAAGTAATTTTGCTGGCACTGCGATGCTCAGTATCTGCTGCCGCAGGCTGCTGAATGTGGGACTCAGCTTGACACAGTGGTATGAAATATAGTAAAGGTGACAAAGTTATCTCTGCCCTTGTTTATTGCTGAATTCAGTTCCAGTGTTTATAAGACAAAGAACAGTATTCCAAAAGCAGGGGGAAAAAAAGTATTTAATTCAGTAGTGCATATGAATAATACTTGAAAAGACAAATAGTGTTTGGTTTAGTTAATATATTGCTCATTAGTGAACCACAATACAGACATTTTTTAAAAGACTGCAATCACCATGACAACCTGATAACATTTAGTCACATCATTTCTGAATATGATTATCCTCCTTAAAAACTTTTCTTTTTTATGAAAACATAGGGCAGATTTCAAGTCTGTGGTCTGTTCTTAAGATAACCTGTAAGTTCCCCTTTTAAAAAGTACTGCAGTTCAGTGGGAAAATGCAAGGAGAACCGAAAGAAAGATGTAACTGGAAGAGAGGGAATACGTATTACAGTTGTAGTCCCAAGTTCAAGGAAAACCATGCTGTCCTACCCTGTAAAATCCATACAGAGGGGGTGATTTGCATAAATAACTTAGACTTCATGTGTTAACTTTAATAGATCTTCATCACGGTGTCACGATCCCATGAAGGAATGAGAGATCAGCACCAACTAGGCAGATGTCACTGAAGGACAAAAGGAAATGGAGACAAAGACCTTTGGGGACACTCATCCTTACAGTCCTTCAGTGGCACAGCAAGGAAACCAGTTGCTAGTTCAGACCTGCAGGGTCTTCTGGGCAGGACTGTCTGGACTTCAGACTGACTTGTCCCTGAAACTCTGAAAGACTTGAAATGCCTCAGGGTGCTGGGCAACAGATCATGTTGGGGGTGCAAAATGTGTTGTTATAATAGAAGGAGTGGGGAGGATGTTTGGTCTTTCTGCTGTGAGCTGTAGCTGGTCCTGGTGATGGTCACACTGGTACACAAGGCAGTGTAGCTGTGGGTCAGCGTGTGCAACGCTAACACAACAGAAGCAGGTCAGCCACCCGTAATTCACTCCTGGGATGAAGGCAGGTCATGCTTCCCTGTTTTCCTGAGAACATTACCTACTTCATTTTCTGAAGCAAACTACTTTAAGAGCACAGTAGCCCATGTCTGCTTGCAGCTGACATAGCAAAACAACGTGGCTTGATAAATAGGTTGAATTTTATCGGTAACCTCTGCTGTCTTACACTGATTTACTATCATCATCTCAGGCACTGCCAAATTATTATTTTATTGGGAAGGAAAATAGAGGTACCACAAAGTGACACTTATTCCTAAGAAGAATTTGGCAGGCAGCCGTGATAAGAAGGACTCAGTGGCCTGAGTGTGATCCTCCCAGTGGGACTGCTGCAGTGTGAGGATTCCCTTACTAGGATACAGCGGGAGCGGAGCCTGAAGCCCCCTTTGGCAGGCATCCATGGCATCTCGGTAGGTTGACACTTTTTGGATAAAATGTTTGCAAACTTCAGATGTGTGCAAACTTGCAACCGCACGAATAATTAACTGTGATTTCCTGACAGAAATTGTTCCAATTAGTTGGTTAAGCACTTCTGCTTCTGGTCCAGGCAAGATGATTGCTGGCAAAATCACTGGTCAGGAATTTGCAGAAAGCCAAGGAGAAAGTGTGCAAAGGCTGTCAAAATAAATTTGGTCTGGGAGTCTGAATTAATTGAATTAATATTCAGAGGGGAAATAATGTACTTTTATTGTCCAGATGAATACAGATAAAGGACCTAAACCCATGACTTGAATTCAGAAAGCTTTGGGTTTAGGGATTTGGCTTGATTTATGAAGACATTGGACCAGCCATCTTGAATATATTTGACGTTGAAATTTTGCGCCATTATTTCTGACTTCTCCTATGCCTCACTGAGCAAAAAATACCCCTGACCTTGTTTTCATGAGAACCCAGGGTGCGATTCCCCCTTGAAGTCGGTCGACATCGGTGCAGGACTGAGCAGCCACTCCAAACTGCTACCCTGTTTCATGCCTTCCCTGGTTTCTGGCTTTGCACAAGAATGTGTGGGATGGGGAGATTTCATAAGGACTGTTAATAGTGGAGGTGATATATAAGACCTTCACCATTATTATCTTGACTGCAGAACAACCCAGTCAAGAGCTTGAACAAGAAAGGAAAGCAGGCAAACTGTCCTGAGCAAGACAGCGTTGCCAGGGTTCAGGATGAGAAGGGTCTTTGGGGAGCCCAGTCTGAAAAGCACAGCTCTCCAATAGGTTTGGTGGGTGTTCTGCAGATTTCTGCAGATGTCCTGTGGGTGCTGGCCATTGCCCCCAGACTGATCATTCCTGGCATAGCCAAGCATCCCATGTCTCAAAGCCATTTAGCAGGTGGCAAGCCCACCAGATTCCTGTGACAGGAAGAAAATACCTGCGTACAATCCTCTTACTGCTGTGGAGAAAGCATGGATGGCTGTAGTTCAAACACAGGAGCAATTTTGGCACAGGGAGCATTTGCAGACCCCTTGCCTTAAGGTTAGCTGGGGAGACAACATAAAAGGCTACAGACCTCCAGGTCTTAGGGGCTGTGGGGGGCCCACAGGTGTTCCCAGTGGGAGCACGCTGCAATTAAACTGTGACATGGACGGTGTTTGTCAGAGATGGTGGCAGAAGGCAAGCAGCAAACAAGGTGCTGTTTCCACATCAGCCTTCCTCGCAGGCCCTGGCAGGCTGCTGAAGCACTCCTGGCACCGGGATGATGTTCGGGACTGTGTGATCCCGGTCAAGGCAGTGCTGCACCAGGCACCAGCCTCCTACCTTTCAAAGAGGTGCTGAGCTCCACTTGGCCCTCTGCATGGTGGGAGGGGGGAAAAGGGCCGAGCTTTCTTATCTCTTATTTCATAATTTTATTGAAATATTGTGGCTGATTAAGTATTTGAGAATGACTCTTCATGCAATTTTGGTTTTGCAAGCTCCTTAGGGGCAGGTCCTTGTAGCCTATGTTCTCCATTTCAGTATGAATAAAGGAGGCTATTTTAAAGCAGCCTTTAGGAATTACGATTATGAAAACCCCGTAAAATTATTCAAAACTCCCCTCCATACACTCTTAATGCTGTCACACTAACCTTCTTCTGTTTTTAAATGATAAAAGTCTTTGTTCCTTAGCTAAGGACAAGGATCCAGCCCAGAACTACACATTTCATAGGAGTTATAAACTCCTCAAGACAAGTGGCTCTAATGGAAACAAAAACAACTCTGAAATGGTAGCAGGTGCAAAATGAAACAGTACATTAAAAATAGCCTGGCTGCATTCTCCAGTGGCATGAGTTCTACTTGCATATCACTCCAAAATAATCCATTTATCCTTTCTCCCCATGGTTGCAAGAAGCCAGTCGTGCTGTGTATCCTGAGGCTCTGCAGGCACGGCTGTGAGAACTGAAGCAAAACCATAGCCCGCCAGCCAGGCGCTCCCCTCTGCCTCCATCAGAACGTTCTCCCTGGATTCTTCCTGCTGCAGGTGGGGAAAAGAATTTGACAAGCCAATGTGTCTCTTCAGCCTCTGCTAAGTGCTGACTTTATTCCTGATTATGAGGTTAAGTTAATTTGCATTTTGCTAAGCATGAATTTGGCTCTGGAACCGATTCTGTTGCAGTGTTTAGTGATCACAAGCCACCCTGGAGTTTTGAGAGTTCAGCAGTTTTTTGTGGAAAAAGAAGCATGTTTCTCCTTTAAATTGCCAGCATTTCAGGAGCAGAACTCAGCTTTCACAGACTCCACCCAGCCTTTCTGCAACTTCTGCCTGCAACTTCTTCCTCAGACCCAAACCTTCACTCCATCTTAGGCTTTCTTTCTTCTCATTAGCACTGATTTTTGGTGTCATCTGGTGACCTCACAGGATACATTTTAAGAATTCCTCTCCATGTTTGTATTTGCCAGTCAGATATTTGAGCCACCTGACTCAAAAGCAACAATGAATGTAAATGCTGCCATGGTGCTAAAATCACAGAAAACATTCTTGGAACCTATGGATACATTTTGTGGGCAGTCATCCAGCTTCATCCAAGTGAAGCTTTTGTTTGCCCTCTTCTTTGCTGAGGGCTCCTCTGGGTCTTGCTTGACTGCAAGAATATTCATGCTGCTAATGAGTGGAAACATCTGAATAAAAAATTTCCAGGCAAAATTTAAACTTCCAAATAGTTCATCCTCATGCTAGTTGTTAGGCAATGGGAAGAACTAAAAAGTACGATTTTAATACTGTTAAGAAATATTAATGATATTTATTTGGAAGTTGAGTTGTTGATCGCTCATAATCATTCTTTTTCCCCTGGGTTGGTTCTCATGCCAGATTTGTTGATCTCAGCAGACAAGGTTGTAATACCAGAGAAGACCCAGAGAAGACAAACTGAACCACAGCCCCAGTAATTTTAATGGGGGCAGGGCTTGTCTGTAGACTTCCTCCTACAATCCAACTTGTGTCTCTGCTGCTCAGTACAAGGTCTGCCAGGCCGTGCATTCAGAGGATGTCAGTGAAGTTCATCTGCTGACGGCTGAACATTATTTTATCTAGATAAATGTTTCACAGGGCATTTTCCAGCAGCTTCCGAGCTGCAGTCAGTGAGCCCAGAGATATGAGGCCCTTATTGCAGTTGGTTTATATCGCCAGCCATAAATCAACTCTTCTAGCATAAATCAGTTTGTCACAGCTTAGTTCAGTCGTGTTATGCAGGCCTGGGTGACTTGCTGTCACAGGGACTCACCCATGAGAATGTAGATGTCCTGGGTGCTTGAGGACCTGCTCCTGCCCCTGTCCCAAGGGTGCATGCACCAGAGATGATGTCCTGGCCAGCATGAGCAGGTCACTAGTGGAGCTGAGTGTGGGCACACTTTCACCTGCTGAGGTTTACCCATAAACAGCAAATAGTTAATTTGCCCAAAATAATATCTGTCTTTCAAAGCAAACATACCAAGACCCACAGGAAGGCCTGTTTGATTCTCCAGTAATCGACTCTCTTCTGTGTGGGGCTGTTCTCCTCTGATGGCTGGACTTTGCCTGGTGAATTCAATGTTTATGATACCCTACAGTGGAGACGAGAAAAGGCTTTGCCTACCCACCTGCTACAGTCAGCCAACCTCACCTGCAGTGCAAGTTTTTCAAATGCTCAGGGACTCCACAGAGAATTACGTTGGTAGAGCCAGTCTTGTCCATCAGCATTTGCAGCCTTCTGAAGGCACCAGCAAAGTGACTGGGGACACTGACAGGCACTTGGTTAGTCAGGCTTTATTGGCAGATGGTTAACATAGCATAGCCCTTCCCCATGGCTGAAGAGTTCTGTAAGCTTGGAGGCCTTGCTCATATTCCAAATCCATGCTCTGTTTATATTTTCTTTGTCCTGAACAAAAATTGGCCCCATTGTGTGGGAGCAACACAGAAAAAGAAAAACAAGAAACATCCACTGAGGGAAAATGGATATTGTGGGAGCTGAGGAAATGCACATACTTTGCTGATTCCATTTTCTGATGATGTCAGAGTCAAAGAATATCTCTTAAAAAAAACCCCTCTGCAACTTGGAATCAAAAGCTCTGTTCATCACAGCCTCTTGTTAAAAGAAGAAATGTAAACACTCTCCCTTGCCACCCCCCTCTTCCCCCCAACCTCCAAGAAATTAAATCTGGCTCCATTTGGATGGGCTCTCAGATGGAATCAAGAGTATGTCTCCAGGGAGGGAGGCGTTAATGTACCAGGGGAGGGATGGAGCGGGGGGGACAGGAAAATTTGATTGTGCTATGTGAAATGCAGGGATTCAAGCTGCTGCTTTTCATGGAGGCTGAAGAAGGGCAGCCTGACACTTTACAGATTGGGTGTAATACACAGGAAATTTGTCCTTTCTGCCAGAGCAGTCTAGGGATAGGGCAACCCACACCCCTCCCCAGCCACTTTGCTTGGCTGGTAAAAGCTCAGGAGAAAAGGGTTAAATAAATGTTTGTGATATGATAAGGTGCTTGTTTATTCAAGGGATGACAGATTATTGGCTCCCAAGGCAGGGTTGAAAAATAGTACAAAGGAGCTGGCGTTCCCTTCACTGATGTGATTTCCTCCTAAGGTTTTGCTCTTTGGTAGGAACAATATGCAGTGGGAATTAAGAGGGATGACTTTATTTCAGACTGGAACAGACAGACTAAGAGCTGTTTTCTGGAGTCACTGACTCTGTTTTTGTTTTTATGGGTTGCTTTTTTTTTTTCAGTTTTTTTTCCTTTCAGCTGAACTACTTCTCCCAAACTCTTTGGAAATGGGGTTATCTCTGATCCGGGAGGAACACCCAGCATGGCAAGCTGACTAGAACACTTCAGATTAGGGGTTTGACCCTTTTACTTTGTACATAATTTTCTATTTTATCACCACGTCTCTAAAGCTAGCTCCTGCTTCACTGCCCTTGGATAAGAGCTCAGGTCCTTGCCGAGGGCTGCACATAAGTCAATAAATCTGGGCATTACAGCAGAGCTGACGGCTGCCAGAGGACTACATGCACGTCTTGCAGACCAAATGCTCCTTTCACAAAAATGCTGGTGAAATCCAGCGCAGCCTTCTTTTATTCAAGTGCATTGGCCAGGCACTGAGCTGCAGGGTGCACCTGGCCAGGTGCCTCTGTATCTCTGGGATTGATGCTGCATTGGGAATCTGGGGCCAGGCCCCTGCTGTTAACCCTGAAGACTGGAGCCTTGAGCTGATCCTGGATAGATTTTATAGATAAAGATAGAAGAGGTGCCACTTCGTGCCCCAGTTTCAGATGCCCTAAAATTGCCTTTTATTGTCCCTCAGGTATGGGCTGGGGTGAGCTCCCCCCTGCACCACAAAATGCGTTATTCCAAGGGGCTGGGGAGGGTGTCAGGGAGAGGGCACCAAGCAGGGTCGGAGTCTTCCTTTCTGACCATGGAGTTGCCTGGGGCCAGCAGTGATGGCAGCAAAGTCCTGACCTCTGTGAGAGCTTCTGCGCACCGGGGGGAGGCGGGGATTTGGGTGGCATCAAGTGTTTCCCATCACTTATGTCACCCTGGAAACGATTCTCCGGCCGAATGCCTGCCGCACCAGGATGACGCTGCGTCGGTGCCATCGGCCAGGAGAGCTCTTCACATTGAAATTTCACATTATTAGGACAAATACACATTGTCTGGTCACAACACATCAAAAAGCGAGGGGAGGGTTTCTCAGCAGCACGAGGCGTGTGTGACAGCTCGTCGGCAGGGGCGGCAGCAGCGGAGATGTGGCTCTGCTGACATCAGCGCCCGGGCTGTCACCCGGAGGCGCAGCAGTGATGTTCAAGCTGCACCAAGCTGGTGGAGTCAGTGCGCCTCGGATACCGCGGGAGAGCACGCCAGCGGCTGCTCGTCTGGAAAAGCAGGCAGCAGTTCCCATGATCCTGGAGTAAATGACAGTTAAGCCACACATTTGTTTTCAATGCTTGGATCTGGCACTGGATTCCTTTTTGAATGAAAACTATGCCAAACATCTTTTATAATTTTTTTCCTGAAGCAAATATGTGAGCAATCCAGCAGCCGAGTGCCAGAAACATTTGCTTTCCTTCCTAAGAAGTGGGGTAAAGGAAAAAAAACACCAACCACACACGCACACAACAGATTTTATTTAAAGGCTTAAAAGAGGCCAAGTCACTTTAAACACTGGTAGGACTGGGCTATTGAACTCTGCTCCTGGGTGTATGTGTGCATGTGCAAGGGAAGAGTAAAAATGTATGTGTTGGGATATGCATGGAAAAGATTTTAATGCTGCCTAGTCCTTTCAGGTACTGCGCTGCCTTGCAGATAACTATACATGCATAAAATTAAAGAAAAATTTTTTAAAAAAATGTCTGAATCAAAGCTCGAGACCAGAATTTGGCTCTTGGAAGGAGAACTCTGACTCATTTCATGGGTAGGCCCAGGAGTAAGCTATGGAGCTAGCAGAGCCTCATGTCTTCAGCTCTGCAACAGCGTGGGCCCAAGCAGCAAAGACACCACTCCTAAAATCCTTGGAGCCGTACACAATCATGGCAAACAAAGATCAAGCAGGGGTGCAGGCTGCACTAGAAGGTGGATTAGTGTTCAAAGGCCGAGTCAAAGGAGAAAGGAGATAAGGTGAACGGCGTCATACCAAAGACAGCTATTAAATGTAGTGGTAATCTGCTGAGCCACAGCCAAACAGAGCCTTTTCGCCTTGTTGGATGTGAATAACTCAGGGACAGATGGGAGCTGGTGGGGGGAGGGGGTGGGTAGGGTATAGAGGGGTGAAGGCCTGTCGGAAGTCTTGTTCCTCAGCATTTCTAGGCACACAAAATCCCCTTCTCCTCTACCCTGACTGGTCCTGCTGCAGCTGCTGTGGTAAATAAGTCCCCCACCTTGCAGGGGCCTTAGCTGAGCATTTAATTTGGAAAGCACTCACCACTCCCTGGTCACTCATGTATGGCGTGGGGGCACCTTCCCAGCCCAAAATCCCAGGGAAAAGGAATCTGTAAGTCTCATCTCCCCTACAGCCCCTCACTGTAACCTCTGCAAATGTAACTTTTCTGCTCCTAACAGCATTTCATCGTGAACGCGTAAATAATTTGTACTGGCTTAAAACTTCTTTGACCATCCTATTAAGATATTTCTTTTTAATTAGTATTCAGTTGTTAATATCTTAAAAGAAACTCTTTGTCAGGTTTCTGCTACAATGTTTCATTAGCCTCTGTTTGGATCTTGTTCTTTGTGCAACCTTAATAGCTCTTATGATCCTGTTACATGTCTGAATGGTGTTTTAATATACATCTAGCCTCTCACTATCTCTATTCCTTCTCCTATGCTGCTACAACATTTATTAGGACCAGGAGGTCAGATCATCCTGAAACCAAGTCCTATGATTATTCCCATGTCAATAAAAAGGCATCAGTATTTTTTTATCTGTACAAGAGCATCACGTACCATCCGAAATGCCACTTGCCCCCTTTCACCCCATGCCCATGATGTTTCCGTGGGCAATTTACTGTCTGGTGTGCTGTGGGTCAAGTGCTTAGGAAGGAACAGTGCCTATCCCAGAGAACTGTTTTTGGCGGTTTAAGACAGATATTTCTAAGGTCTTTTGAGAGTTACCCCTAGTGCTCTAAAACTGAGTAGTGCTAATGTTTCCCTAGTTGTGGTGCAGTCCTGTCCCTGTCTGTGGAGTGGAGTCAGTTCACACCAGGGGCTGAACTGGTTTGAACAAACATTGTAAAACATCCAGCTCTGCAATGTGTCAGTAATCTCTGCCAATAGAAATATTCTTACATACGTCCTTCAGTCCTTCATCTGCCATTTATGTTTATCCACAAAAAAAAAGAAGAGGGGGGGATGGAATTTTATTACATGCACATGCTCCTTCATCAACCTATATGAACAAATTATCCCAACCCAAAAAGCAACAGCTCAGGATGCAAACAATTTCTCCTGTACATGGAAAAAAATAGGGTATCAATGGGATTGCATATTTTTAGTTCCAGCTTTTGTTTTCAGGATGCACTTTCAATTTGTGGGTCAGGTTAAGTCAAATATTTCCATTCAGTGTTTCACAGAGAACAGACACCCCTCTGGCTCCTGAGCCATTTCTCTTTTTGGACACGAAGTTGGTCTTCAACCAAGCCTGGGTAACAGGTTAACAGAAAGTCAGAGGAAGGTCTTGTAGGATGCAATAATTCTTCCCTAAGAGACTATGTGGAACCAGAGGAGAAGGAGGTTACGTCCCAAGACTGTGTCTTAGCACTGTCCTCAGTCCCTGCTGAGGGGACTGTTGGCCAAGGCTGAGCATTAGACCTCTCACCAAGGCTGCTGCCATTCAGCACTGGCTGGATTCTGAAACTAAAACCTTGCTTGCCAGGTTCTCACAGGTCAAAGAATGTGCTGGGCTATAAAACCCAACACCCAGCCACATCCAGGGCTGTTTCATTACATGGGGGCAGGAATTAAGGGAGCTCTTGACTCAGTCAGTCACCATGTCTCCAGTTTTCATCCCCACAGGCCAATTTTTGCAGCCCCTAGCCCAGTTTCACCACCATCCTGCCCCAAAACAGCACCACTGAGTGTGACACGTGCCCTGTTTGCCCCTGCCCAATGTGGCACACAGCCAGTCCATTCTTTCTTTGCTTGGATCACTGTCATGGCTGATTGACCTTCCTCCTCTCTCATACTCCCCACCCAAGGGGAGCAGTGAAAGCAATGATGATTTGGTTGCTGATGCAGTTCTGTGATGATAGGGATCACAGCTGGTGATTACGGCCTTTTGAAGATGAGGCAAAGGCTGCTGTTTACCTCATCCCCTGGTTGTCAACAGCCACGTGGCTTCCTGGCATTGCCTCTGGAGTGATGCACAGCCTCCGCTTCCCCAGCATGGCTTCGTCCCCTGAGAGGTGTCATTTTGCCCAGCACAGGGGTAATTCCTTCAGTTACAGGGATGCAATCAATCCCATAGGCATACTGTCTCTAGCTTGGTGGCACTAGCCTGGCTGGGACCACCCCCAGTTCCTCCTCCCTGCTCCCTGCCGGATACAGACAGCCCTGCAGGAGAACTAATGATGCCTCAGCAGCCTCAGTTTCTGGAATTTCCTGGCTTTCCATAATCTTAACATCTCATTAGCGTTTATTTGCAGATGCATATCCTTGTTCTCTTCTCACACAGGCTGCTGTAAATCACTGCTGCCTCTGCTGTAATCACTGCGGTCACCTCAGAAAGGAAAGGCCAGTTCCCAGAGGCAGAGGGACTGCTGCAGAAGCAGTCTTCATCACCATTGCCTGAGCCTCCAAGCTAATTGTGCCATCTCCAGAGGCCAAAGTCAAAGCCAACTCCTCATTTGAACTTTCCTTTCATCACCTGTCAAGCACTGGAACAGGCTGCGCAGGCAGGTGGCTGAGTCACCATTCCTGTTATTTAAAAGATATTTAGATGTGACACTTGGGGACATGGTTTAGTGAACTTGGCAATGCTGGGTTAGCAATTGGACTTGACGACCTTAGAGGTCTTTTCCAGCCTAGAGGATTCTATGATTCTATGATGTCACCAAACCAAATTCACAGAATTTCACAGATTTGCCCTTTCCTAGCTTCTGCTTGGAAGTAGGGCTACCATGTCACCTTTTATTGGAGCAATGGACTCAGCCAGCCTTTTGATGAAAGGAGGAGGTTTTGGCAAACATGCTTTGAGCAAGCAAATGCTTTATCTGAATGCAGAAAGACACCATTAATATTATATGCACTAGAAAGGCATGTGGCTTTATTTTTAGCTGAGTAGGAAATACTGAGGTTAGCCTGGTTATTCCAAGGTTGAAGATCAAGTGGCAAAATGGTTAAAGTGTAAACAGGACTGGAGAGAGACGAAACAGGGAGCATCTGTCTTTTCCTTGTTTGTTTATGGTGATCACTTGTAGTCAATATTTTTGCTATGATGATAAAGCTGCATTTTAAATAGAGATTTGTGTTTGATGAATTGGTTTCCAGTTATTGTTAAGAGTACAATGTTGTTCACTCATAGTGTCAATTATTGCATCAAATGTAGATTATCAAAATGACAGGAAAATCTCTTATGCTGGAAAAAACCCTAACAAAATGCTTTTATAGGTTTTCATCTCCCCTTCAGTGGGAGGCCAAAATACCCAGCAGTGGAGGAGAAATGCAGAGGCAGAGGAGATCTCGTTGATCACTGCCTTCAACTGCAGGTGGTCATCATTGTCCAGCTCCACATTCAAAGTTTCCTAAGGATCAAACATTCCAAAAGATCAAAAAGACTAAAGCACAAGCCTGTTGGCCAAGCTGCATCCTCTTCCCCATGCTAATACTGAAGCTTCCCAAGATTTTGCCAACCCATCCCCTCAAGTTCCTCTTAGAGGGTGGGTCAGGTACCTGGTGACCACCTTGCCACCACCCTATCATCCCTTCCCATGGTATGGCCAAAGCTGTCCCCCAAAGAGGCACTGACACACAGAGACATGCATCAGCCATCCCTGCCTCCAGCATTAGCTCAGGGATTCAGACCCTCATGTTACAGCCAAGGCCTCACTGCTTAAAACTGAAGCTCCAGAGGAGCCTTTTCTACTCCATAGAACGGCTGCCTGGTGTCGTGTCCCAGCTGCTGCACCCAGCCTGTCTGGGCAGAGAAGGATATTTGCCTCTTGTGCTCCTTGGAAAACATTCCTTAGATAAAATGGAGCTCATAACTCATCAAAATATACTAAATTACAGGAAAGCTGTAAAAAAAGAAACCTATAAACTGTATGGAGATACAAGATACACTGAAAAACGCAACCATAAATCAATATGCACCTCATAAGAAATCTTCCTATACTTACTGTGTACAAAATATGAAGCAAATAAAAATATATCACTGTATATTCCTACTGGCTGTTTTGGTTTGTTGTTTTTTTTTTTTCTCTCAGTCTGAGATTAAAGCTAGCATCACAGATTTATTCTAGTGGAAAATGCTGATGTTTGTGTGAAGAGAACTCTTTCTTTGTTTACGTAACCCCAGGTTTTCAGCTACTTTATCAAGTAACTACCTCTTCATATTTGCTGGCTGGCAGAAAACCTTAGCTTTGTCCCACAGCTCTAGTTACAGTCAGGATGATACAACAAACATATGGTTAAGGGGATATTAAAGCAGCAAAAATGCCCTGTGAGGGTTCCTGTCTCTAAAGGTGGCAAACTCCGCTGTTAGTCTGTGGGATAGATGTTCCAAAAAGGAGGAAGAGGGAAAGTGGGAGTTAAAGACTCTCATTTGTGCAATGCTTTCTCTCTGAAAAGACAATTCCTTTATGAATATGCTTTAATTTTTGGCTCACCCTGAAGTGGTCAGGCAGCTGGACTAGGTAAAGGGTGTAGGTCCCTTCCAGCTGAGCTATTCTACTCTATTCACCTTCTTCTCTCTACCTTCTGTTATAGCACAACATAACATCCTGAAACAGGAGAAGAGTTTTTACTTTCATACCTTTGCAGTGGCTGAGGTGGAGACTTTGCTTTTCTTTGCCACCACATCACTGAGGCACTGGAGAAGAGGACCTGCGAGCACAAGTAGAACACCTGTGTTGATGAAGGTGACCCAAAGCACTGTCCATCCTCCCGTGTGCATCCTGCCACACTCTGCTCACAACCCTGCTGGATTCAGCCCAGTGCGGACCTGTAATTAAGGATGGTGTGAGTGCCATGGGCCAAAACAATAGAAAAGATGTTTTGACTATAGTGAGCATTTCTGGTTCACACTGCTCACCAAGATAACACACACGTTCTTTCCATTCAGGTTACAAGGGAAAGTATTATTATTTTTTTATGCAACAGGTATTATTGCTGCAGAACTCTGCAGCCTGTTTTAAACAAGGGATTAGAAAGCACTATCAGGCCAATCTCATACCATTTTTATCAATATTAATGTAAAATCACCTTTTATGTGTGTATATTTATCTAATCAGCATTTACTGCCCGACTTACTTAAAAGTACTTATTTCTGTTTCTGAATTTAACATATTTTTCCCATTTTCTTTTTCCCCTTCTATAACAAGAGGTTACCTTTTTAGCTGGTTGCCTGCTAAAAAAAATATGAAATATTTTTCCCACACCTTGCCAAATGTTGTCCAAGATGAAACAGTGACAGGGTCATGTAAATCCAGATACGTCATGGCTGTAAGGGTAGTAGGGAGAGAAGCTTGTCTGTAAGTGGGGGGTATGATTCATTTGGATAACAATAGAGTCCACTGCCCTTTTCTGCCAAATGTTTTTAGTTTGCCTCAAATAAGTAATTGTCTAACTTGCATAAATCTTTCCCTTGTTTCTTGAATTATTGTTGGATATTTGGGAAAAAATATTTTTGGGTTTTTATATTGCAAAAAAAAAAAAAGAAAAAAAATTAGCTGATTGCAATCACTTCCAAATAACACTTAACTCCTTGACATAAGGTCAGCAAAAGGGTTTGGAGTGTTCGTGTGTGTGTGTGTGTGTGTGTGTGTGTGTGTGTGTTTTCCTTCTAATCTTCGAGCTGTTCCCTGAGAGACACATTGAGAACTGGGGCTTGTCTGCTGACATGTTTTACACAGCTGATCCATTAGGATCCTGCTCTTCCTAGCCTCCCTGGCACCACTTTGATCAGCGACATGTTTAAAAAAAAAAAAAAAAAAGGAGAAAAAAAAAAGAGTAAAAGGCACTTCTCTGATCAGGAATCCCTCCCCTCCACTAAATCATCCCGGGCACTTTAAAGCCATAGGAACCACTGAGGGACCCTTCAGCTCTGCGAGGCTTCACGACAGCTCTACGCTAAAACATCCAGACATGAGGCAGCAACATCTTTTGCCCAACGGCCTCTTCTGCCCGACTCTGTGATTAACCTCTTCCCAGCCTATTGGGAAGCCCCCTGCCATGTCTGCCTTCCCAACAGGATGCATCCAGAGGGGCTTGGTGCCCATCCCACACACCACACACGAAGAACAAATGCCAGCACAGCTTCAGTTCCCTGCCTGTTTGCAGAAACTTGCCTCACCTGGAAAATTTGGCTGCTGCAGGATGCTGGTTCTGCCTTTCCATTGAGGAGGGGGGGTTAATTTAATTTTGCTGAGCACCTTTACAAAAGTTGGTCAGAAAAGCATATGGCTGTGGGAGGTCACGGTGAGGGAAAAAGGAGAGAGAGGGCACTATGAACAGGGGTGGGTTCAGATGTGTGTGCTTAGCCTGCCACTCTTCTCCAGGCCAGATATGTATGAAAATGCAATTGTAGAGGCAACCTCACAACATATCTCAGCCAGACTAACATCTGACAGGAGGCACCAGGGGCACAGAGATTATGAATAGGCTGTGGATGGTACAAAGGGGGTGAGTGATGCTCTATCCATGTGGAAGCGTCCTCTGACAGCACACAGGGTAGGCACAGCCAGGCTGTGGCCATATCTGCACTGTAACCTCTTACAGCACATACACACAGTGCCAGGCAAGACCTCACCAAGGGCTGAGTGAACACTTGTGGGTTAATCCCACTGGCCAGAGCTAGGACTTTCCTTGTCCAGCTCAGCATGGTGTCTCGCTCTGGGACAGCTGCTCTGATTGCACTGGGAGGCACCAGATGCAGCAGTGGTCAGAGACTGCTGACAGATGTCACCACTTGGCTTTCTGGCAAGCCCTGTATGATAGACACCATTTCTTTAGCTGTTGGGTACCACCTTGGAGTGTTAAAACCCCACCATCTTTTTTGGAAGGAGGGAAGGGGGGACTGTTGCACAGAGGGCCACGGGTCCCTAGCAGTGAGCAGGGAGGTGAGGGCCATCGGGTGTGCTGCTGCTGCAAACATACAGATCAGCTTCCTCCTCATCTCTCCTTTTTAATATCCATGAGCCTGGTGGGGTCTTCACTTTGATCACTTGCTGGGCAACTAGTAATAAACATCTCATGGCAGGTAGGGAGGAGACTAACTAACAAAATATTCATTGCTGCCTTCTAAGGCAAAATGAAAAGTCTTCATTGTGCTTGTTCTTTGCCACGCTGACACCTCAGTGGGATGGAGACCAAATCAAAGAAGGATAATGAGTCCGTTTGAATCCTAAATAAGTACTCTGTGGTGTTCAACAGCAGCAGGTATGGTGCCATGATGGTACCAGCACATGGTGGTACTGATTGCTCCTCCTTGTTCAGGTCTTCAAAGTCACTGCAGTTTGCAGGAGATGGAGCACATACCAGACATTGCAGAGATCCAGATGAATTGTCCACTGCTCAAGGAAATCCCCTAAACTACATTTCTAGCAGCTTCCCTTCTCCTCACCCATCTCACCCCCCACACATTAATTCCTTGCCTTTTTTGAGCATTTTTCACTGACTTGAGTGATGAGAGGAAATTTTTGCCCTGAATGTCCAGTGTGCCCTCTTTATTTGCTTTACAGAACAAATAGGGATAGCGTGATGGAAGATGTGCTCTTGACAGCCTTCTTGAGATTGATATTTTGGCAGCACAGAAGTTGAGGAATCACTGAAATGTACTTTCTTTTTTTCCACGCTCCTGCTGCTGGCTCATACACAGCTCTGTGATTCCCACATCCAACTCTGCAAAACATCTGGGTATAGCAGATTGTCTTTAAGGCAGATTTGAGAGCATAAGGGAATTTACCTTTTGCTTGAGGCAAGAGTTTGAAGGTGCTGTTATTTACCTTGTTTCGGGGAGGCTTTACTATGCCAAATATTGGTAGTGGAATTCCCCCTATTGCTCACACTTCAACTTGGAAGTCCCTGCAGCCTCGTGGGCACCCCTAATCTGCATCCCCACCACTGCATTTTTATCCTACAGGTCCTCTCTGACACGGCACTTGCGTGCTTTGTTAAGCAGATCAGTCTTAACAGAGAATTTTAAAAAAAGCGCAAGTCCAGTCTCAGTTCACTTGCACTTCAGTTCAGACTGCTGCTGGAGGAGGATCTCTTCAGCTCTAGGTTTTCCTCACAGTATAAATCCCTGTGACTGGATCCCATAAAACAGTCTCATAAGCTCCCTAAGAATTTGTCGGGATGCCAGGTCTGGCATGCCTAGCCCTCACAAAATGGGGTAGCTGAAAGCAGCAGAGTGAAAAGAAGTCAAACACCTTAGTAAAAGCAAGGATTAAGGGGGAAAAAAATCCACATGAGAACAACATCCATTTTTTTCAGGCCATTTGCAGATAAATGACCTCCGTTCTTCTAATTAAAGAAAATGTGCAATTAGCTTAATCAGATCTGTGGGAAGAAAAGCAGTCGCTGAGTCTCAAAAGGCAGGTTCTGAGAAACTGCAGCCAACTTTTCCTGGGGCCGACTGGAGACACTACATCAGAAACGGCATGAGCCCTGCCAAAGACTTTTTCCTGTGAAAAATGATGTTTCAATTTAGGCTCCTGTATATTGTTTTCCCTAATCTCCCTCTCACTTGCTTACTCACTTGATCTCTCTTGCTCTTTGACACTCTAAATAGAGGCATGAAGAGGTATTGCCTTGTACTGATAGGGGCACTGCATCCTAATTTCCCAATGAAACAAGATTGAGTTTATCATCTCAGTTCCCCACCAGCCTTCATGTTCTTTGTGATCCTCAAATGGCACACAATATCCAAAACAATTCAGGGGCTAGAAATTAGGACTTTCCTTCAGGAAAGGAATATAGGACTTGTGCAATGGGGAAAGGTCTTGAAACCCTTAGTGCTTGTGGGGGTGAAGGTCCTGAAAGGCTATTGGAAACCCTTGTGGGGAAGCTGGGCTCAGAGATCAGTCCCTCCTCTCTAAAGACAGGGTGGGAAATTGTGCAAACTGCAGGGCCAGTGCCCTTAACCCTTTGCCAGTAACCTCCTCTGGCTTATTCCACAGGCATCCAAAGAATAGATAACAGGAAAGGAAGAAACACACACCACATTAGAAAAAAAAAAGGCAGTTTTAAAGCATTATCTATTCAAATAGTTTTAAAGTTCAGTCTTCTTCCTAAAAGCAGGGAAAATCCATTTTAGTCAGGCAGAGCAAAGAGCCAGCCCTACAATAATCTTGCCAAACCCACAAATTGGGCTGCAACTAGGCAAATGGGGACACACCTAATTATCTGAACAAATAGCCCTTATTCTGTCCATTCCTTACCATGCATTTCCTAAGGGTGTTTTCAAGCTTGTTTTCAGCCATCTCTTCAGCCATGCAGGCATTTTATATTTCTCTGAATGTTGCTCCTAAGAAGTGAGAGAGGGATACAAAGTCCATCCGTCCTTCCCCCCAACCCCTCCCACCCCTATTTACCTGCAGAGGGTCGTGTTTGGATCAGGGTTTGCTGGCTCTGCTGCGCTCCCAGTGCGAGAGGTGAAGACCACATCAGTGACTATGGCTCCTGTTTCATTCTCTTCTTCTTCCAGGACAATTCCTCGGTGTCTGGCCAGTAACCACCACTTGTTCACAAGTGCTTGCTCCTCTTCATGCCCACCTGCAGTTCAGCTTGTCGGTAACACACCTCACAAGACTTGGGCTGATATTTCATATGGGAGTTTTCTCTGTCACAGCAGTTGATAATGTCCTGGTTTGCCCAGTTCAGACATCCCTCTTCTGTCCTGTGGGAGTGACCTCGACTCTTCAAAGAGTGACTGGGTTTCGTGGGGAGCACAGTTCCATCTTTACATCTGTATCTGCAGGTGCAGGTATGAACCGAAGATGTGCCTGACAAAGTGTCTCCATGACTTCCATGTGCTGGCAAAACTCTGGTTGCTTGTATGCAGGCAGTAAATACCCCCAAACCCAAACTTTTTTTCTGATTCTAGAAGTATCTTGGTTTCTAAACCCTTCTGTCCCAAATGTTTTCAGTCTTTCTTATAGACATTTTATAGAAAAAACCTTTGATTTTTAAATGTTCATGTGATGTTTTCATTTGCTGTTTGAGATTCTTTTCTCTTTAACAAGTAAATGCTTGTTTTTTCAGCTATGGCTTGGGTTTTGTTTTTGTTTGTTTGTTTACAATTTTCCACCTAGAGAGAAGTTAAATATGCAGTTCAGAAAAATAGAGGTTTCCTTGCTCTTGCCTGTGCTTTCTTGTTGTCTCCGAATTTTTTCCATTGCTGGATAAGGGGAAAAAAGTCAGCGTTAAAAATAAAGATGGGGCCCTAAAATATCTCCAAACCAACAATAGGAAACGGATGTGTTTAGCTTTTGGTCGGTTTCCAAAAATCTGAAGGAGGTAATACTTTATGTTAAAAATATTTATTAGCTCGGGTAATGAACACATTCAGATAAAGAGCCCGTTGCCTGAAGTGTGAGGCAACAAATAAGCTAAACCTTGACTATTCTACACCATGTAATGAATGTTTTGGTGCAAAACCAGAACCTCTTGACCAGCCAGGAGGGAATAATGTGCAAGTCCGTGTCACACAGCTCCGCATACCGAGGATGGGATGGATTCAGCTTTGCTTGCTCCCCCATGTTCATTTCAGGGAGTTATGGGGTACGTAGCAGGGGCTGTAGCCAATGCTGGCCACCAATTTTTAGCAGCCACCAGCCTGTGAGGTGGCTTGAGAGAGCAGGGTTTTTGCCTGCATCCATGGGTCCCATAGGACCCCTGGGTATTTGCCTGGTGCAGCAGGGCCAGCAGGCTCCCTGCCAGCAGCTCCAAAATGTTGAGAGCTGGAGGCTGGCCTGAGTCTCTGAAAAACCCCATCACTAACACTTCTGACAAGATAAACTGCATTTTGAATGTGGAGATGACCTTGGTAATCAGAAATAAATCAGCAGGATAATCAAAATTGATGGGTAAGTCAAATCTAGAAAATTTATATACTTGAGCCCTATAGAATAGCTTGGAAATCCCCATAAGTAGGGTCCTGGCTGAAATTTTGGTCCCTTTGCTGCAATAATTTAAACTTTTCTATTTACTTTGGCACTCGACAGTTCAGTGACTTGGCCTGATCAAAATGCTTTGATATGTCCAGCAAAAATAAAAAATATAAAAGTCCAGGGGTAGTATCTTGGTTTAGGACAACTGTGAACACGAAATTTAATCCCGG
This sequence comes from Falcunculus frontatus, assembly GCA_013398115.1. Taxonomy (NCBI): domain Eukaryota; kingdom Metazoa; phylum Chordata; class Aves; order Passeriformes; genus Falcunculus; species Falcunculus frontatus. The sequence continues at coordinate 409,345 of VZRV01007784.1, read as the reverse complement.
GCTTTGCAAGAGGGACTCTCTAGAATGTACTGGAGGGGAAAGCAATTAATACTGCATTAAAAAAAAAAGAATGGTCCTTCCTTTTCACTTTGCTTTTCAATGTCCTGTAATTTGGGCCAAAGCAAACAGTGCTTACGCCACTGCTGATGTTCGAAGTTCATGTACCGCTGCTGATGTTACGTACATTAACACAGCAGTCACTGGAAAGGAAAGGCAAGTGTAATTTGTCCAGAGCCTGGACAAAAGGGGAGTACAGAATGAAGCCGGTCCTCCCATTACTTTATTTTATTCCCTGCTGTTAATTGCTTTCTCAGTACACCCTTGCTTCTGTAGTTTTGACACGCAAGCTACCATCACACTGCACAGCTACCAGAGCCGAAATTGCTCCAAGACTCATTATCCCTTAAAGAATCTCAGCTCTGGAGGCGCTGCTCTGGCAATCTTCTAAAACCCATTTACTAGCTACGGGCTAGTTAGTCCTGCTTCGTATCAGTGCAGGGAAAGTAGAGTCAGGCCAACTCTCTGATCTACTCAAGCCTGACATGTGGCTTACACTGCTTTTATATCAATCAAGAATTTGGCCTTGAGATCTCCACACTCTTGGTTTGACTCAGAGTTTAAAAAAAAACCCCACTTCCAAATCCGTATCTCTCTTCTCTGCCTTTCCTTCATCCTATCCAGACCCTACTGCATACACTTCATGTCTACAAAGTTAACCAAAGTCCTGGACCTCTTACAGGACATTTGTTGCTTTCTATTATACTTGGTACTTGAGTTTACACGTATCTGTCTTCTTAAAAATGTTTTGGAGAGGAGCATCACTTTTTTGCAGCACTGGTAAATATTTTTCCACTGAAATTGCTCTGAAGTAAAGTTTATTTTAACTAATAAGAAAAGATGTTCTTCATAAAGCCTGCCAGGGATTAGTTTCTGTTTTTCGTTGGCAAAACAGGCCTGAGAACTGTGTATTGAGATTTCAGTGCCTGCAGTTGTCATTTTGGTGCCCAATATTTCTGTTTTCTTCTAAGGGTCTGGTCAATGCTTGAGCCATATCTTCAATGCCATAACCCCACAAGCTTCTTTCAAAAGCACTTCCTGCCAATTTACTACCACGGGTTCTGAGCAAGGAATTTGATATGGTACAACATGGCAACTCCTTCAGAAGTTCTGTGATGGAGTTTCCATCTCATCCTTCCTTGCTTGGGATGATATACTTGAAGATAATAAACAACATGGGACAGGGTTGTTATTTTCTGACCAGTCTACTTGTGAATTTTTTAAGCCCTTAGAGATATAAAGGTAACAGTGCTTGACTCAGGCAGCTAACTAACAAAAAATTCCACCAGTACTAAGCAGCCAGCAGAGAAGATAAACAGCCAGGAAATGAGGGGCAAGACTGGGAAAAAGATATCAAAAGAATTACAAACTATATTTTTAGTGTGTATATTGAAGATCAAAGATTATTGAAGATCAATTCCAAGGAGTCACGTAGGGGCCACGTGTGAAGTATCAAAGGAGAGTGACTCAGTTCATTGACAAGAGTTGAAGATGGACGTTTAATGCTTAACAAAGAAGCTGGAAAAACAGCTCAGGAAGAGGTTAAGAGAGGTAGGGAGGCACATAAGAGAAAAAAAGTCTTTGCTTCCACACCGTGAATTGCCTCTATTCCCTGATTTACTAACCAGAAAAGACCCTGTGAAAAATTGTGCTAGTGGGGAATGACTCAGCTAGGCCATATGAGCGTGCTGTACCTAAGTCTGAGCCATCTAACTATGCATCTCTGAGCATGGGAAAAGTCCCATGGGATGGGACTTTGGGGAGAGGACAACCTCAGCAGCAGGTCTAGCTTAGGGATCATGGATCAGGAAGAAGGCAGTGCTGCATCTGCTTATGCTGAAGGAGATACGGGCTTCTGGGAAGTGTGATAGGAGAGTCAGAAGTACAAGACTTCAGCTGCTCAGTGTGGAAGATCTGATGATGATGATTACTCCTACGATTATTATTGCAGGAGGACGCCTGCAAAGGGGTCTTGCACAGAAAACAGATATGGGTTCAGCTACTGGACATGCAAAGATCTGGAATCATCTCAGTCTGCTGTCTCCAGAAACAGCTGCTGCCTTCAAGGAACCAATTAAAGGACTCTCTGCTTAGGTTTTACCATTTGTACTCTAGCCAGTTAAAATCATTGATTAAGTGTGACATTTCAACATCTTTTTATTGGTTTCCTTCTCTTTTATTACCCTTCATCATGTGGACTACATTCTGATGTCATATAATATTTTTCTGCACTGAAAAAATATCAAGGCATTTTTAGGTTGCTTTTTTTATCTTCCAGATACTTATCACCGTTTAGAGAGAAAAAAAAAAAGTAATTTGATGGCTCAGGACTTCAAGCAAACCCATTCCTCACAGCAACTACAAACAACCATAGACAAAAGTTGTGTACCCACCACTACAAACACAGCTTATTTGGAAATGGAGTGTACAGCAATGCACACATATTAAGCAGTTCAAATTCTGGTCATGCTCAGACCGCAGTTACTGCCATAATTTTCTGGCTTTGCATTAATTCATTGAGCAGGAGCCTTGGCTTGGTCATTGCATTTTTTCTTGTCTGAAAGATGATCTGGTTAATAGAGGACAAACACTGGAGCTCCTCTGTTCTTTCCTCTTCCCTCTTGCACATCCATACACACATACATGTCTGTTATATATAGATGCCAAACACACACATATATAGAACACTCACATGTATATGATACATATCTGTAGGCACACAAATGAATCCTCATACTCTTTTCTAGAGCCAATGTGTGTGAAGACTTGAAGGGGCAGTTTGCTTCTCTGCTGTAGTCTTTTGTGTGTTCATTTCCAATAATTCAGCAGATGCCCCTAGATCATGTGGAGGGGAAATAGCTGCATCAGCTGCTTCTGGGCAAACAAAATAGGCTTTTGTGGCTATAATGTAATGTTTTCCTTGGAATACATGGTATTCCAGGCTCTTGAAGGAAGATAACCTTTCTTGGAGTTCAGGTAAAGTATTAGCTATGAAAGAACTAAAATTATCATCAGCAACAGCAAGGAAATTAGGCACACACAAATAAAAACAGTTAGAAACCTGGCTCTTACCCAGAAGACAATTGATTTCTACATTTTTTAGGAGTTATGTACACTGACAGTGACACTGTCACTTCACACATGGTAACACAGCTCCAGCCCTAAGTGGTTTTCCAAACTACAGTAGGTCTTGAGGGTTTGGCTGCAGGTGTGTCGGGCTGGAAGGATATCGGGCCAGCCCTGGCGCAAGAGGCTGCACTCTTAACAAACCTCCTGTCTCCATGTAGGAAATGCCAGGGGATCCGGAGAGCAGGAAGAGGTGCCAGCCCCATCTGTCCCCACAGCACGATGGGGTCCACCAGGCTGTTAGAGCCAGCCCATGAGCACAGCATGGTGCATGAAATAGCTGGTGCTTGCCTGAGACACTCTGGCAGCCTCTTTGCTGCCACATTACACTAGCTAGATGAAAAAGGCAAACTATTTGAATATTGTTCCAAGTGTGCCGTGAGGGAGTACCTTACAACCCAAATTTGGGCTGAAAGTAAATGAACCTGGGGGACACAATTTTCTGAGCTCTGGAAGTCCAGAAATAGTCTAAAACTGTTCATGCCATCACTGGAAATCACAGAAATGAGAGCTTTCTCATCATCTCATGTAGTTTACACTGTTGTGAACAGGTGGAAACAGATGTAAAACACCTGACAGAATTGTAAAATGACTGCACCAGCTATGAGGCAACTGAGGGGTAGTACCTGGTGGTGCTGGCCAAGGTGGAGCCAGTTACACATTTGGAAGAGCAGTGGGAGACTGCAGAGAGCTGATTTTAAAGACAGAAAATCAGAGGGGCTCTCACTGCTCCAGCTTTCTAGGGGTGGCAAGAAGCCTTCATAGCTCTTGCACACTGCTGCTCTGGGAGTCTGTCTTTGGTATGATACAGAAATTATCCTAAAGGAAGAAAGAAAATCTGTCCAGAAAACTAGAGTGTCCTTGCATGAGAAGGCAAGGAAAACTTGGAACAGTAAAGTCATGTTTGCTAATGACAGTTCTGAGAATTAAAAAAAAAAAAAAAGTGGGAAAAAACCAAAACCCCACCATGAAACACTGATTAAATGCCAGTTCACATAGCTCTACTTGGCTACTATGTATTATTATTATTTCTTTTAAAGACTAATAGATCCTATTCTTGACAGGCGCAAAGCCAGGAGGTGGGATCTTATCCAGTATTTTCATTTTTTAGGCCACAAGAGGCAATGATTGTATCAGAATATTATTTTTCTGCCCAAATCACATTCACTGTGTGAACCTCTGCAGAGGACTTCCATTCTCAGGAAAAACTGTTTTGTCAGATGAGTGCAGAAGAAACACTTCTTCTCATTCTGGCTAAGCCAGCTCAGTCGGGACAGAATCTCATTTCCTGGGCTGAATCTCCAGAGCTAACCCTCAAACTTTCACTTACTGTTTTTCACCCAAAAACCCCTACCCACAGAGCAGATTGGACCTAGGATACGTGAAATAGCTGAGTGCTGGAACAGCTGAGTTATGTATGAAGTGGTTGACATGATAAGGTGAGAAACAAGGGAGGGCTGATGGAGCAAAAATGTGGTTGAGCACATCTGATTTTCCCTCACCACATGGGAAACATGGCTTTCACTGAATGGGCTTTTGAGCAACCAAAAGTCAATTTATATGTAAAGATTTGACACTCTTAATTAAAGAGGTGTTTCAAGAAATATGGGGAAGATGGGGAAGATCTCCTGGGCAGATTGGGTTCAAAGCTTCCATCCCAGTCATCCTATAAAGCCCTAGGGACTTTCAGACCAGTAATAGGAGCCTACAGAGATCTTCATGTTCTCAGCTTTGTCTTCTGGATAACATAAAAGCAGAGGCAGTCCCAGAAGGCAGGCACTATCCTTAGCCTCGCGCTTATCTGTTTGTGCACATTTTCTCCAGCACTTAGCGTTACCGGATCCTGACTCATAAGACTGGCTTTGCTTTTTTATGAAGCTACCAAAGGGTCCTGGCACTAGCATGTGTGTGAGTGTCCTGATAAGGGTATGACAGCATGTGGGAGGCCAGAGGCGGGTAATGCCACTGGTATGTTGAGTGGGGAATTAGTCTGTGTGTGTGGAATGACATCTTCTCACAAAACCTCTCCGACAGAGAGGCCGACGAGAAAAAGCAGCAATGACAGTTCAGGATTCAGTCCACCCTACCAAAACTTTCCATTCTTGTGAATGGAGCCATTCACTGGATTCTGCTTCTCGTTTTGCTTCTGTATCTTCTTCATCTTAAAATAGAGAACTTCCTCTCGGAGGAATAACTTCTGCCACAGCACAGTCCCAGTGATGTCAGTGGAGTTACATCAAGGCTGATGTTGATCCTCGTGTCTCACCACCAGAAGGTCTTCTGGAGTTAGAAGGGTAGTACAAATCTGAGAAGCATTTGCACCATTTTGGTCTCAGCTTGTTTCCTCTGAGACCACAGAAAAGGATTGAAAAATAAGGAGAAGAACCCATGAAAATGTTGTGATTGTTTCTGCACAGAAGACTTTAAAATGGAAACACATTTCATGGAATTTTTCACACACATTCTCCCCCTCCCTCAAATTTCAATGTTCCCTTTTCTTCTCTTCTCCCTGATTTTGACATATTTCCACTGAGTGAAATGAAATGAGAAATAGCCAGGGGCTTGCTCTGACATTTTCTTCCCCACCCCATCCTTCTGTCCACCCAGGCTCTTCTCGGTTTTATTTTTTAATTTTTTAATAGTATGGAACGGGAATGGGAACTGTAGGCTGTGTGTACTCATTCACTGTAACCCACCCATTCTGCTGTTCTGCTGTTCCTTGCCACCTTTCTTATCATTCCTTCAGCATTTTTTTGAACCATCTGAAGCTGAAAAGAAATAAATCCTTTGCCTGCAGATTCACTCTAAATTGACAGGGAGGGGGAAATCTGGCCCCAGCATCTGAGATCAAGAGCTTTATGGCCTAGTCCTGCCTAATTTTAAGGGATTTTATATAGCAGAATTGGAAAGAACCAAGAGACACTTAGAGCAAATGTTCTGAAATACCAAGAATAACAAAGCACAGGCTTAATGAGTTCCAATGTGTATGTCTGCTGTGAGTAATGATGCTTAATCCTGCTGCAAAATAATTCCTATATATGTTCTTCTGTTTTTTAAAAAATGCATCACTGCTGCACTGGGGTCATAAAAATTACGAATATGTTTTCCCATGGCATGAAGCCATAGCATACTGTAAGGCATTGTGCTGGGCCATTATACACAGCCTGTAATCAGAAACAAATGTATTAAGTGAGATGATGTGATGTTACATGAGAAAAGTGAAAATAGAGCAGGGAAGTGTGATAGACAGTGACTTGGACCACAACATCAGCTCTGAACAGCCCCTTTCTCTTCAGAAATCAGAGGCTATGCCAAAAGAAGCTGTGTTTCTAGATACTGGTCTAGAAAACAGAGACATACTTCTTGCAAGAGGGGGGATATAAAACTTGTCTGAGGGTTGGGATAGGCAAAAAACCTCCTGAATTTCCTGATCAGAAAGAGAAATACTGCTATGCTGGTGAGGGTGGTTCTCTGTGGTGTGCATTAACACAGGCTTGGTAGTGGTCTCAGAAATGCAAAGATCCCCCTCTCTCCCATCCTCCAAATTAGAAGTTTTTTGCGGGGGTCCAAGTGTTGGCTGTGACATGGTGATATCTACTGCTGAAGAAAGTGCTCTCGTTTCTTTGGAGTTTATGTTTCTGAGACTTTGCACCAGTACTGCTACTATCAGCTTAAAAATTAAACTTGATTCAGATTAGGAGAAATAGAGCAACTCATTTGTCTCTTTGCCAATGTTTATTTCCTAAAAAAAAAAATTCTGTTTGTGACAGCTGCTTTCCTTTTCAGGAGTCTACCACAACTCTTTGACATCAAAGCTGGATTTTAATTTATTGACTTAACTTTGCAGAGCACGGAGCAAAAGGTCAAGTAAAATGAGACTCCTTTAGAAAAATGATAATTGCTATTAAGAAGCACGGGGGTCATTTGAATGCTCTGACACTCCATTTCCAAACCCTTTAGAAAGGGCCCTTAGAAACTCCTAAGGCTCAGCCAATCCTGCCCTTTGGGAGACGTGAAGACTGGGACCATAACTGCAATGTACCAGTGGGAGCAGTCTTCATCACAGCAGCAAAGCGAGTTATGTTCCTATTTCCCAGGTGTGGGAAAAACAGTGGTCCCTAAAATGACGTAGTTCCCAGAATGACCTCTCTTCTATCCACTGAGATTTTGCTCTGTTGGCGTGAGCCGGGATCCCCAACACACAACATGCAAGGGTTTCCATCTGATTCAGGCAAATGCTTTATCAGCCACAGATCCCCTGCAAGGCAGCTTAAGAGAGAGACCATCAGAACTTAGCATTGGAACAGGCTGCCCAGAGAAGTGGTGGAGTCACCATCCCTAGAGCTATTTAAAGGTCACATAGAACTGGTGCTTGGGGGCATGATTTAATGGTGGGCTTGGGAATGCTGGGTTAACAGCTGGACTTGATGATTTCAGAGGTGCTTTCCAACCTAAACAATTCTATGATTCTATTGTACTGTGAGGAGAATAGTCCATAAATTATCTAGAAAGCAGATTGCTTGATAATACTGCTTTCTGCATTCTCTTTTTCCTTAAAACTGTCTGGTTTTACCAGCAGAGTAGAGCACGATAAAGATTACCAAAGGACCTGGATAAATAAGTCCTGTCTAATTACTTACAACCATCTCAGGAGTTGTCTCAGCAGTAATCTTATAAAAGGTCTGGATTCACTGAAATCTACAAGACAAGTAGTTGCTGCTTCTATGCCTTCTACAGGAAACAACTGTTCAGCAACAGAGGACTTGCCCCATTTTTTCCTCTGGAATGTACAAGTAACTGATAAAATCTGGAGAATTACACCCTGGGCATTATAAAGCAGGGGCTTTCCTTCCTAATTTCTGGATCTTGGATGAGAAATTAATATCTTTGCAATGAAAGAGAAGTTTCTCAGTATTTGATGCTTCTGGACTGTGCAATTCAAACATGTATTTATGAACCATATCAGTGAGCCAGGTGACTGTGTTGTAAATCCTTATGCAGCAGCATTTGCTTCTTTTCTATCTCTGTTTCTCCTTTATGAAACTGTAGGGCTACTTTAATCCATAGATAGACACTGTTAGGGATTTACCATAAAGGAAATCTGAAGGACACTCTTAGCTATTTCCAGTTAACTTCCCCTTTCCATGAACAAATCCCCTTAGTGGATGACCCCCCGTGCACGCAAAGTTCTTGAGAGTCCCAAACACAGGAGACAAACCATATACATTGTGTTTGTTTGCTTTAATGAAATGATTGATTTATTGGTCCCAAATTCCTGAAAAACATTTGTTTTTACCCCCTGGATTCCTCTCAGAGAGCTCCCGACATCAGTCAAAATCACGGCTGTAATTCACTACAGCAAAGTGCAACTCAAAGGCCCTCCCAGGGCTCCCTGTTAGTGGGGAGCCTTCCCCTGCCCTCCAAGCATGTCCCCTGCCAGGGCACTGATATCCCCTTCGTCCTACCATTGTTTGCTTCCCAGAATAGCTAGATTTGAGGACGAGAGCCTTCCTAATGGAGCTCGAGTGCATTTGTGGCACAATAGGTCATTTCTGGCTCACTTGCTTTCTTTTCAGCTCATGGGACAAAAAGGGACATGCTTACACCATTTGCTTACATTGGTAGGTAAAGAAAACCTTAAATGTCGCATGAGTCACTTGCACTCAATTAATTTCGGCTTGTGTTATTTATTCACTTTTAAGACATGACTTTTATTCTATATGTGACCTTCAGCAATGGAACTGATAACAAGAACATTACTTTGGAAAAGTGAAAGGTTAAACATTAACCAGAAAAATAGTTCTAATACAAACATTTTGAATGTTTTTTCCTTCATATTTGGAAGTAGCGTGTCACTTCCCCTCTTAGCACCCTCCCTCCCCTCATATTACTGTTGTGCTGCTGTTCCTGATCCTTAGTAGATGCAGTAAGCACTGTACCACCACGTGATAGCCTCCTCTTTGCTTAAAAAAAATCACATGGATCTTTGAGGTGGCTGCAGGCTCTTGCCTGACCAGCTTTTCATTAGCAATTTCTAGGCTTTCTCATCTCCCAAGAAGAGCACTCCGGAGAAGCCCATCAACTCTGTGCTCCCTCTTCTACTCACTGTCGCACATGGGGTGTGGAGAAGAAAATAATAGATGAACAGGGGAACAGGCTGAGAGGTTGCCTGAGTTTCAAAAATACAGTAGGAGTTTGAAGCACTGATTTTAGCAGATGCTTTTTCCTCCATGACCCGCAAGCTCCACTTGGGAACAACAAACAATTTGAAATTTATTCGACAGTGTGGTGGGGAGGGTGTTGTGCAGCTTCGGTAGTTCAAAAGTCTTCATATCAGTTAAGAAATGAGTAAAAAATGAAAAATAGTCTCTGCTTTCAAAGCTGAGTGCCTATTTTACCTGTGTATCAAATTATCTTTCTTATGTGGAGACACACTTGTGAGCTGCAACTCCGCTCTGAAATTACTTCAGCTTTTCTGCTTTAAGGCAGTCGCAAGCCTCAGTCACAACAGCAATTGTTAGAAAAAATCTGTAAATCAATAATATTACTTCTGATCCCACCCATTTTTGAAAGCCCAAGACATGGGACATGCATATATTTTACTCAGTAAAATAGCCTAATTGCCTGTTGTTTGGTTAACTTGGGTAACAAAAATAAACCACCAAAAGTAAAGATGAATGAAACAGCTAAGATAAAACCAAGGCCAAACAAACATTGACAACAACAAACTAGGTGTCTGGAAAAGGGTAACTCCTGCTCTGGGAGTCATTCTGGGTGGTCAAGGCTCTGTCTCAGCCCACAGCAGGACATGGGTCCCAGGGCATGGGACTGCGGGACTGCAGGACAGCAGAGGCAACCACCAGCCCCCTTTCCTGCTGCCTCCCCTCTGCCCTTCTTGCTCAACTTATGCCCCCCACCATGCCTTTGGACAGTTCATTTTGCCTTTTTCAGTGCAAACATTGGTCTACTGACATTATTTTGATCCACTCAGAAAGCAGGAAAAACTATAACAAACTGTCACACAATCCCATCCCCTTTATTGATCTTTATACAATGGATTGGTAAAACCCTGCTACTTGTTTGTATATCTCACTCTCTATTCAGTCCCTCAAGACTTCTAGACACAGTGGTGTCTGGTACCAAAGAATGCCACCAGGTTAGACAATGCTGTATCTATAAGGATTTCCTTTCATCAGTTCTTATTTTGCCATATATCAGTATTTTATTAAATGTCCTCTTATCCTTTGCCATGGAACAAGGTGAACAGAAACCTTCTGGTCTTCTTCTTTGGGACCATTTATTATTTCATAAGATTTTGTCATGTCTCCCGTTATTTATGTCTCCCACAAGGCAGTCTGTCCTGGGATAACAGGCTGCTCCACCAGGGTTGCTGACGCAGCCATTGCCAGAGAGCACCAGAAGCCTCCTGTTATGATTCCTTTGTGCAAGATCCGCAGCCAGGGTCACAGACCCATTAGGCCTAGCACAGTGAGCCTTCTCCCAGCCCTCCCAGTCTGGCTCATGCCCTTCCCCCTTGCTCAGCTCCCCATGGAGCCCTTCTTCCCCAGACAGATGATCCCTTCCTGTCGCCTCCCTGGGATGGACTTCTTCATTTTTCCTTAGCCAGCTCCCCTGGACAGACTCTTGGTTTCTCACTGACTTGTGCTGTTGAGGTTTCTTGGCCTGGGTCCCAGGGTTCCTGCCTTAATCCATCTCTTCAAAGAGATTTGGATAAGTCTGGATAAGCTTCCAAGCCTGTGGATGCTTATTCAAAGTGCAAGGCTGGGGGAAAGGAGGAGCATCCCTGAAGGAAGCCAGAGACCATCTATGTACAGTCAAACACCTCTTTTTTTTCTGAATCAGAGATACCTCCCCAAATCCCTCAGCACCTGTGTGTAAAAATCTGCATTTACTTTAGTGAAAAAACAAACACTGGCCTCTGCATCCTGAAACAAAATGCCTGGGCATTGAGACACACAGATTGGGCCAGCATCTCACCACGGTGTCTGTTGCAGCATTAAAAGCTGGGATTCTTTCTTTCGGGAGAGCTTGGGCATGTTTACATACCACTGGGTATTTTAGGGGTGACTCACTACAGAAGTCCCATTTGAAAACAAGAAAGAACAGAGTTTTGAAATAAAGTGCACTGAAAAGGTATGAACACAGCAACAGATCACAAAAAAATGTGAGGCTGGATTCTCCAGCCTGAAGCAGTCTTGCTGGGCTGCAGTATGGGGGGGATGGTCCTGATTGAGCACAGGAGAAAGGGTGAAGCCATTGTAGGGGCTGGGCCCAAAAGGAAACGTCTTCTGCACTATCCGTCCTCCTTCTCACTTCTGATGTCGTGGACGGACTGAGAAAGTGCCATTTGGAGCTATTTCTGCACATGTTTTGCATGGCTATGGTCCTGGTTTTAAGTCACTGGCACCTGCCATGAATCTAGGCATGTTCCCCCAAATTAGAATCAGATTTTATCCCCTCTGGAATCAAAACCAGCATTTGCTCGAACCACAATTGCTCCAGTCCTTCCCATTAGCCCCTCAGCATTCAAGATACATTCATTCATAGTTTAGTTTCCTGCTCCAAACATGTTCGCTTTGGGAAAAGTGATCTTTATTTTCCATCTAAATGAAGCCCAGTTGTGTCATGTCCACCAAAAGAACAATCTGGCTTAAAGCAGCTTTAAGAAAACCACTATCTGATGTCAGTAAATCTCTGTCTATGCCATAACTGCTTTAAGTCAGGAAGCAGTGGGTGTGCTCAAAACAACACATAAAGATAAAAGATTTCCAGTGCCAGGAACGTGGATGTATTTTGGAAGAAAACACGGGGGGCATTATGTGCAGGAGGAGATGAAAACATGAATCAGCCTGTGGAGCCTGCCAGTGCCGCAGCTCACACACGCCGGCTCCCCGGGGAAGCCACGTCTTCAGATGGAGAGACGGAGGCACTGGAGGGTCCTGTCCTTGGCACACACACAGAGGGAATGGCTGCTGCTTTAATCCTTTCTTTGTCTTGCAGCAGAGCAGTCTGCATTCCTCTGTCCTCTAGGAGTTGAAGGAACACATAAGAGAACAGACCTCAGCCCCTTCTCTTTTCCAGGGATGGATGTTGAACAGTTCCTGGAGGTGGGAGAGGATTTGGCCATCTGGTCATGTTGCACTCCTGGACTCCCATGGGGATCTACCCTCATCCTCTCCTGAGCAGAAAGGGTGTTGCTACAACCAAACCCTTACACACTGGTCACACTTTGACCCTGTAACAACCCTAGAAAAGCCATTACAACAGGTGATGCTGGAATAATTCCATCAAGGCCAAGGATATTTCTATCCCTTGCCCAGCATGTGTAAGTTTGAAGGGAAGAGAGGTCATTGCTCTCTGTCAAAGGTATATCTGGTTATCAACCCACTTCTACATCTTATTGCTAGTTTTTCTTTTATTTACAATGCAGAAAAAAATTAAAACACTCACCAAAATAAAGAAGAAAAGCTAAACAAGACCAAAATAATAATAATAATATTTAAAAAACCCTAACCAAACCCAAACAAAACAAGGAAGTATAAATCCACTGGAGCAGTCTTCTTTTCCAGGAGATATCACAGAGTACCACACTTACAGGAAAGAGTATCAGTCCTCTGACTGGTTCCTTGATTAAAAGCCATAACTTTTTTCAAGCCATGATGATATGCAAGGCAGTAAGTAACCAATTTAGAGGGTATTTTGACTCAGAGTGGTAGGCACATCACCTCTATCTTTTACTATCGATGCCACTCACACAGCTTCTTTCATCCCAGAGTATCCCAGTGCAAGTCATATAGCAGAGTGTTCTACAACCTGAGTTCTACAGTCCATGTGTTTTGTCTGCCATTAGCCTTCCTCAGATAACTTTTGTTGTTCTTCACAGCTGTTTTGGGAGGGAAGCAGAAGGCACAGGGAGAGCTGCAGCTCTCCTGTCACCCTTTGCCAGAAGGGAAAAGGGAATGACAGAGGGCCACAACAAAGGGCATTGCTTTAGCTTGGAGAGTCTGTGTCCCCCGCTGTGTCACTGAGAGGTTGCATGTTGTTAGCAGGCTGTGGTGGCAGTGCGGGAGAGGCTGCACCTTCCCTTGCTCTGAGGAAATGGATGTCCCAGAAATGTCCCCAGGTCACCCCTTAGGACAGAGTCATGATTATGCACAGATTCTGCCTCTCAAAAAGTAGATGGAAATGTTGCTGCTTATGAGAAACCACTGGAAATCCCGTTCACAGTAAATATATATATTTTTCAATTTAATTATCAGAATAACAGTGGTTTTGTGTGATCTTTGTACATGCTTGTTGTCTCTAACACAGGTTATAAAGGCTTTGGGCAAGAGCCTTCTGTGCTTGCTCTCTCCTACTCCATGTCCAGATATGCCTGTGAAACCAATTGTGTAAAACAATAATGGATTCAGACAGGCTGGTCCAAGAGCATCACGCTGTACCCAGCATCTCTGGGGGAAAACTGAAAAGCAAAAAGGTCTTTCTGGGCACAGCACCTGCTCTCTGGCCTCCCTAAAGTTACCCATTCCTTGCTGCTAAGCAATTGCCTTTCCAAAGCCAGAGAAAATAAGTTATGGGTTTAGGGACACTTACGCAACCTGAGCAATCCAGTATAATTCTAGGAGCAAGCCCCGGTAGCGTCTGCTGTCAGGTGTCCAGACAGAGTAATTAACAAGCACAAGAGAACAGAGCTCATGGAAGCAAGGGCAGGCAGTATGTTAGGATGCAGAACTTTGCCTGACTAAGCCTGGCTCTTCCCTAAGAGTGAGAGCAAAGCACTGTCCCCTGGAGCCTTCTAATGCTGAAGCTTACAATAATAGTGAAATCTCCATGGGCCCAAATGAGCCTCCCACACACATCTCGGGTAGGAGCTTACCACACAAGGAGTCCCGCTGAAAATAATGGGCTGTGTGTGGATTACAAGATGCTATTTGGAATAACTGAGGGTGACCTCGCAGATATTTTCCCATTGTTGTTATCATTGTCCATTCAATACACCTGGCTTTTAGTTTAGCTGTGTCTCTTCACAAAGGAAACGAAACACAGGGAAGGACAGAGAGGGAAACATTTATGTGGAGAAGCATGGTGTAATGGCTGAAGCAGAAGACTTGGTGTCCAGCCTTGGCCCTCCCATTGACTCCTGTTATCTGGATGCAGCTATCCCATCTCAGCTCTGCCATCCGTCAAGCAGAGCCTGTCAGTCGGGCATCTTCTGTGATTTCATGTCACAACGGTGACAAGGGGCTGGAGAGGATTTCCCAGGTTCCCACTGCCCGTGCATCGCTCCGTGCGGGTACAGTCCCTGAAAGGGGTGATGTGGCTGTAGCTGTGACGGAGGCAACAGCAGCGGCCTTTTCCTGTTTGCTTTATTCCCAGGGGTTATTTCTGGGCTGGAGGGAGGCTGCACTGTGATGTCAGTGTGTAAACAGGGAGGTGAGTGTCGTCAGGGTTCGAGGGGTGGAGATGAAGGCACGTCTGGCTCCCCGGAGCGGGAGCAGGAAAAAAAATCAGCTCAGATAAAGAAACATAAGGGAAATGGCAGTGGAGCCACAGAGGAGGCGGCGGAGGGGGGAAAAGGCTGCCGTCCCCATGCAAATCGTTTGGGAAAACAGTGCACCGCCCTCCGTTAATTCCCCTGATTAAAACCGCATTAGTTTGTAGGTGTCAGGGACAGGCAGCTGTTTTCAAGGAAGCCCTGGCTCCACCAGGTCCTTCCTCGCCGGGCAGCGGCGGCTCTATCTGGAGGTAAATGTCAGCGAGGCGCGGAGCTCGCCGGCGCTTGTCCTCCTCCTGACAGGCCCTGGCCAATGTCCTGCTGCTGAGGGTCGTGGTAATTTACGTCCCTTCTGTGTACATTAACTTATCTGCAGCAGAGCTGGCGGGGCTCTTTCAGCCAGGCTGTCTCCTCCGCAGGCTGGGAGACTTTTCCTGCCTGTGGGACCCGGAGCGGGGACCGGCTGCGCGCCCCTGCCAAGTTCCTGCACCGGACCAACAACAACAAAAGCGCCGTGGAGCCGGCGGCGCTCGCCCAGACCCCCCGGCATCGCCCGCGCCCCACGGACCGCGGGGACACCGGTGTCCTGCGGCCCCGTGCGCCCCGGGGACAGGGGAGCCAGGCGGCCGCCGAAATCCAGGAGCTCCGTTTTAAGCTCCCTCCCCCCCTCGCCCTGACTGTCCTCCCTGGTTCTATTCTGCTGTTGCTGCAACAGCTGAAATGGTTATTTATTATTTGCGGCTCCCCCGGGGCTCCTTTCCCACCCCTCCTCCCCTGCCCCCATGGAAGTAAGCAAGCAGCCTTCTTACAGGAGGCAGATACTTCCCACTGGGCTGCAAATTTTGGTGGCCTGGCTGGGGTGACTATATCCTTACGCTTTGTCTGGGAGGGCTGTTAACACACAGGTACAATGCTATCGGAGGCAAGATCGCTCTTTGCCTGAGGAGACGAGTGCCAGGGATGAAGGCGCTGTCTCAGTTTTCCTCTGGGCATTACTTTTTCCCATACAGCAGGGTATTCTCTCACATCTATGTAATAAGTTTCTCTGACATCCCAATGTGCACAACTGAACACATTTAGTCATCCAGCAGCTCCAAGGAGGTCTTCCCGATTTGAAAGTTTTGGGGGTCATTGCATTCGGACTCGCTTTTTGTGTGATTGTTCCCTTGTGAATCATGGAGGCCTTACTGGAAACCAGAAAGGATGAAGCAAACTCTGCCTGTCTTTGACTAGGTTAGGCAAGGTTGTCCACTATCATTACAGAACTCACAAAAATATTGAGAGCAGAAAGTAGCAGTGGCAAAGACCACATTGTCCAGCAGCCTGAAGCCACACCAGTTCACCCAGAAAGAGTTGATCTGCCAACCTAATTGATAGTAGGAAAGAGAGGGAAAAAGAGCTGATGTTTGTAACAATATCAGAAAATGTGCCCTTTGCACAGTCTTTCAAGATCTCCTGGATGACCCTCATCAGGTGGCTTGCATTACTAGATGCAAAGGACCACTGTTGTATCAGGTTGTATTAGAAAGCCACCTACAAACTTCCAAAGTGACACAATAACGTGAACAACGACAAATCACCTTTCTTCTTCAGAAGGATTGAAAACTGTGTCTGGTGAGGAGCTATCGGCTTGATCCTCCCACCATGTGCTTTACATGTACCTCTCAGCCTAGTGATGCCTGGGTGTAGCTGGTAGGTACAACAATGTGAGGAAGATGACGGGTTATTGTGTTACGTTCCCAAAGCTCTTGTGAGGATTAAGCTACTCAGAATAATACACCAATTTAAAAAAAATTAGCAGGATTATGGCTACAGACTGTATATCCCTGATCTAGTTCTCCTCAGAAGCTGCAGGGCACCCTTTACCAAGGGTGAAGCTGTGACGAGATGAACAACCTCGAATCAAGGGAGAGGACCCACAAGAGGAACTGTGAAATGCAAGACCTGTATTTACTGCTGAAGGGTCAAATGCCATGGATCTAAGACCCTTGTTGGGAGACACTGAAAGGATGACTTGTGGCTTAGCTGGTGGCTAAGAATCCACTGAGTTTTTAGGTATACCTATAGCCCAAAGTTAGGCACCTACAGCATATGTATGAGGCATGTAGAGCATTAAGCATCTCAGTTCTGGAGCTACCTCACCTAGTTAGGACAAATACTCAGGAGATTACTTTGATTTAAGTAATTACTTTAATTTAAGCACATTTAGAGCTTAAGCCATGGTTTGAAAGGGAAGATCCTATGTTCATCTAAAAGATGAAGGCCATTTTCTGAAGACAGTCCTTTTTAAAAAAGCTTTAGGGCAATGGCAACAGCAGTAGAACCATGTTTGGAGTCATCCATCTGGATATTTACGCATTTTTATGTTGAGTATTTCTTGTATCAAGCACTGGACCCTGGTTCTGCTTCCTTAGGCCAGCTCCATAACCACTGGTCAGGTACCCCTTTTTTTCTCCTCCCCTCTATATTGTGAAGGTAGCTAAATTTTCCTTCTAATTTAGGTCCCTCACTGGTTATAAAAATAAAAATTATCAAAATATTCACTACCAGATGTTTTATTACTCATCAAATGGAAGTTTCTGCAGATACAGTACTTTTTCTCATGACAATATTTTTCTCCCACCTCCCATCAAGATTTGGTTTCAGTCTTGCCAGAGTGAACAAGTAACTCAGTCATTTGCATAGATAGGGAAAAATTCCTTTGGATATTACCAGAAAAGATGCATTCCCCTTCAGATTTTGCATTGGTAATAAATACTGTAAGTACAGATGAATAAATTAGGATGGAATCTGTCGATCTCTGTCTTGTCATTTGCAGTGTATGGTTGCCCCTGTCCTAGGCACTCAGCTTTCAGAGAGGTACCTGCACATGAGAACAAGCACTCACCAAGGATATCCTTCATGATTTTTTTTCTATAACTTCATGGAATTCCCATGGGAAAAAGAAAAAGGACCCGATTGTAGCAGCAAGAATTCTATTCTATACTTTGTGTTTAGTAAAGATCCTAAGGCTTGATGTGGTATTTGTGAAGTTCACTGTGATAAAGACTGTGCTGTTCACCCCATTTTGACTGAAATATCACTTATCTCTTAAAAATTCAGGCTTTGCTTATGGACTCTCTTTTTTAAATATGGCTCAGTCAACACACTGAGGTGAAGCCTCCACAGGATTTTCCACATTTTGTTCTAGAGGTGATAATACAAGAGATTAGGTTTTTCTGTGGAAAAGTTGACTGCTTTTTTCCATGTGTAGGACTCTCATTGTCAGAGTTTTCTGCTGAGACAACACAAACACTTGAATCATGAAGCACATCCCTTCCTTCATGCACTTCCAAGTCATCGTTTGCCTGTGTACACTTCTGTGTTTAAATCTGACCTTATGAGTTTTACAGATGGACAGGAACAAGGGGTGGAGGATGATGGAGACCCAGAGCCAGAACAGAAATAGAAGGAAATTACTAGCTTGGAGTCCAAGAAGACATGGATATGTGTTTCTGTCTGGAAACCACTAGAATGTATCAAAGAACAGATTTAATCACGTACAACTGAGTGTAAGCAAGTGTCTCTTGAGTGCTCCTCTCCTGAAACTCCAGAAAAGATTTCAAAATAGCTCTTTTTTTTCCCACTGAGCATCACACAGTTCTTCTGCCAGTCTTTCTTATGACAAAAATCACTGCCAAGCCATAGGTCCAATGCTATGCATAGGACATAACTTTACAGCCACTTGATGCAAATAATTTTTGTTAGGGAAGAGCAACAGAAAAGAGCTAACAACCTTGCCTGTTTGACATAGATGTTTCCACGTATGTAAGTCTTAAAATGAGCCTTAGAAGAAGAGCAGCTAGGGTAAGCTAGAAACATATAGAAATGTATAGATCTAGACATCTCTGTGTTCAAGATAGAGTAAGTATAAATGTTACTGCAAATATGTAGTGCCAACGCTGTCTATTCTTCCAGTCAAATCAAAACTCCTATAAGATTCTGGTTTTAGTTCCTACAGCTGTGCCTCCCAGAATCATGTGATTTTATAACAATCTCTATTTTTCCATCTTCATGTTTGCAATGGAAATCTTGAAAATATGTTCCTGTGGGCTGCTGTATCAGGATGCAGGGGAGCAAGCCCAGTCTAACAATACTTAAAAATATCCTGATGCTTAAGAGAATGTCACAATTTGAGGTTAGGAATATCGTGATGCTTAGCACCATTTTCTGTTAAATCATGAGTGTCCATGAAAGTTCATCTCCTGCCTACAGGCAGCAGCAAGGGAATAAACTGAGCAACCCACACGTTCTCTTCTCATCCTGTCTATGATGTTGGGACTCATGAATATCCCTTGATCAAGTCACACACAGGATGAGATACTAGAGGACTGATTCTTACCCTTTGATTCCTTGTTTTCATTTTACTGTAACAGACTCTTATCTTTGTCAAGCAAGAGGGGGAATTCTTCCATTGACACACACACAGCAGAGATCTCTGGCTCTGACAGGGTCTTACAAGTTTTCCCACCCATCAGTCTTGACCCAGATGTATTTGCACAGTCCTGTTGATTTTGCACACAGTACCAGTTGAAATTTGCAACTTTCCAAAAATCATACAAAGAAAAGAACATTTCTGTCTGTAGTACTTATACGGCAAGTTTCACAAACCCTTCCAACAGTGTTTGTAGTTGAAACATTGGCAGCTGTTTTTTTGTCGTTTTCTTTTCTCTCTCTCTTTCTTCTAGTGACATTGCCAAGCTGTGTTCTAATCTGGTGGGCACTGGGAAAATGAAATAAAAAATAGTTGAAGGGCTTCTGGTAGACTTGAATCTTTCTGAGTCAAGGACGTGTGCTGTGAAGCAGTCAGAAATCCAAGAGCTCTCTCCCAGTGCATGCAGTTTGCCATCAAGGGGGCTATGTCGTTTCTTTGAAGCAGGCTCTGTTTTGATGGGCAGGAGACCAGAGGATGACGTAAACCTCTAAGGATGATTACTTGGGTTCTGTGTCCGTCTTAGTCTCAAAAAAAACCGCCTTGAAAAATCTTTGGAGCTGTTGCTCTTTTGTCTGTCAGCAATGAAAACAAGGGAGATGTTACTGGTCACAGAGCAACTGAATCAAATGACAGGCATTGTGTAGGAAAAAGTTCCCTATGGTGTTTGCTTGTCCTCAATACAGTTAGTCCTCCATTTTTTCTGTGGAGGTCTTCAGATAGAGGGGCCAGCTTGGAGGACGCTTTGCCAGATCTCGACCACGTTGTGTGCAGTTTGTCTTGATCTGACACTGTGAGCTGAGTGCACTCCCCAGGGTGCTGGTGGTCCTCAGGGCTGTCACCCACATGGGGCTGGCTGGACAGGCCTCTGGCTGGGCTTTGTAGCTGCTAATGCACATTTGGGAATGACAGTGATACTATGTGCTTTCCCTCATCATCTGGGGCAGCTGGATCCACATGGGCACAGAAGCCAGTGAGGGGCTGCAGTAACCCTCTGCACAAGCTCCTTTGCAATGGTCTGAAGATTGTGACAGTCACTTAATGAGCCTCTTGGTGCTCTTGTCCTTTTGATAATGACACAAAGAAAAATGGAGGAATTGAAATGTTGCTGAGATTCGTCATGCGTCATGAACCTCTAATCTTAATCTCAGTCTTTTCAACCAATAAGCCTTGATTCCTCATATTATCCTTCTACGCCTGCCCACCATTCCCATTCCCAGAACGAAGCCCCCAGATTCCCATCAGTCTTGTGGCAGAGTGCCAACATCAAACTAATAATCTGAGAATTTTTCCAGTTTCCCAAAATTGTTCCCAGTGTGACAATAGCTGTGCATAACAAAACAAAGTCATACTCATGCTAAAATGCTGGCATTAAGGTTTATTTATCCTATTTTTTTCTGTACACAGTCCAGTAATTACATTTGTCATGGGAGTATCTGAGCCGCTTGCAGTGATGAATTCAGAAATGTCTCCCTCTTCCAACAGCAGAAAGTGTGCAGGGGAAGGTAACGTAGAAATAGACAAAAAGACAGATGCAATACAGAAAGTGTCACCGGTACCAACAGTGTAGAGCAGTAAGATCAGCTTTTGGAGAGGTCATTTAATTCCCTGCCACTGGTCAAGACCTGAAAAGTCTCTGCTTTCTGTACAGTTTTCCCATTCTTATCAAGGGTCCCATAAAAGGACCTTTGACCACAGCTTTTGTTCCAGAGCTTAATTGCAGGCCTTTTTAGGTTCCCCACTCAGGACAAGAGGACATAGAGATAGTTAATAAAACCATAAACTTGATTCAAATCCTGATTGGACGCCATTCAAAGGAGTAGAGGACAAATATGACAAATCTGGAATAGCCTCAGCTGTTGAGAAAATGCAGGACCAGTTTCTGCACACGTTGATTCACTGAAGGCTTTCTTCATTGCTGTAGCCTGGCCAGGAAGTGGCATAGGCATGAATTACTGGAGCCAGACCAATGACTGTCAGAGTGGGAGAAAATATCTTGAACAGCTCCAGACAGAACTGATCATTACTCTTGCTAAACGTCTTCAATAAGGCTCTATATAAGAATAAAAAAGAAAGTAAAATACGCAGCGCATTACTGGGGATAACTGTAAGGAGCATCACCTGCCATAGAGAGAAAATCAGAAATGTTAAGGCAAAGCACAACTTCCAAGGGATGTAAAGTAAAAATGAGGCATTATTTTGTGAGTATATTGATCCAATTTGGTTCTTTTTTATTTTAGTCTTCACTAAATAGAATCAACTGTGAACAAATGCTGACTGCAGTTAACACTGTTGGCATAAAACTCATTTGTCAAAAGTTTTAAGTACACCATTAGCCAGGGGTAAAGTAGAAAATATCAGATTGTTACCTCTTGTGGAGTTAGATATTTTCAAATGGGTTTCACTTGATTAAATTCACTACAACAAATCTGGACTCAATATCAGTGATCCGAAAACTCCAGATAGATGGAAGAAGTTGTAGAGTACCAGAAAAGAGCAAATAGAGCTTTTTTTTTTTTTTTTTTTAATGAGGAGAAGTCCATGAACCATGGCCTGTCTTCTTTGTTTTAATTTCCAGAAAAATAATATAGCATAAGACTGTACATATATAATACAGCCGTAAATATAGCCAGAAGATCAGATGACAATCAGACTGCTTGGGAGATAATAGCTGCACAGGAACATGGTTTTGTCAAACAAACACTAGCTCTCTTAAGCCTAACTCAGTTTTCCTCTCTAGCAGGATATGGGTCTTTGTGAGCTGATGTCACATATCTGGATGTTAGGAAGGCTTTTGATGCTGTCTCATGTGACGGTTTCCTAAGGAAGTTATAAGAAAACACGAGCTCAAAACTATTGTAAGGCCACTTTACTTAGCAAGTCTCTGGAAACAGGTCACTGCCAGACTGCAAAGTTTCCTTGCAGTTCCACAGCGGTTCCATCTTGGGTCAACATTTTTATTAAAAACTTGGAAAATATCAGAAAGGATTTCTCACTTCTTGGAAGAATCTGGAAACATTTGGGAGCTTAGATTAGAATTCAAAAGATTTTTATGCATTGAAGAAACAGTGTTTAATTTAAAATTATCAGTAAGGAGTAGAGTAAAGTACTACAGCTAGAAAGACATTTTCAGCCAAAATGCAAGTGCAGGGAAGAACTGAATAGGCAACTGTTCTTCCAAAACTGAACTAGAGAATGTGGGGGACCACACATTAAGGGTGAGTCAATTTTATGACATTAGTGTAAAAAACTCATCTAAATGATGGGGATTTGTAGAAGGGAATATTTTATTTAAGACTGAAAGAACTCCCTCCTCTCTGCTCAGCATCTAGAAGGCATCTGTAAAGAGCTGTGCCCATATTGAACAGACATTTCTTAAAAGACTTGGACAAACTGGGAAAAGTCATGAATAATCTGAGGTTTAGACAACATGACTAGCAGAGAAAGAATGACAAAAATATGGGCTTGTTTAGTCCAGAGGGAAGATGTGATAATACATTTCAAATATATAAAATGCAGCTGCAAAGGAAGAGTAAAAATGAAAGTCTTTTCCGTCCATTAGATAGATAAAATGAGAAAATGTTATCTGAAATTGCAGTGTGGGATATTTTTTGAGGATAAAATGAACATTTTCAAATAGCAAGGGCAGTTAAACACTGGCACAGAAAGCTAAAACTACTGTTGGCTAGTGACCGTCAAGAATTTTGTGTTCCTCTCTTGCAGTCCAATCACAAGGCTGATATCTTCTTTCAGTTCTGTGGTGCCTAAGGTTCTGAAAACAATGAGGAACACAAAAGCACCCTTAGTGTATGGGAGTGACTGACCAGCTCTGGTACATGCCTCCCACCAAGAGGAGTACAACTCATACCAGCTCTTCAAAAAAACTTCCTTCTCTAAGTGTCTTCTGGATCATGACAGGCTTTAGCTTTCAGCCAAAGCCTTTTTAGCTCTAATCTATGTATTGCTCTCATCCAGATAAAGGCACCTTGGTCACATTAACCAAACAGTAAGACTGTACAATAAGAAGGTGCATCAGAACTATCTGGGTGTTCCAAGAGGGCACATCATCTGACTGGCAGGAAGATATTGAAGAGCAGAAGAGAGAGAATTGATCCTTGAGGGACTTGGTAAGTGCTGCTGTCTTCCAATAGCAGAAACATAGCTTTCTACATCTAGCAGTCACTGGCATCCCTTCAAGAGGGACCTGGCCATTTCTTACATTACCCTGTCCCCCTGTTAACACTCTGAAGTGAAACAGCAGTATCTTCAGGTCAGGAGTGTAAAATGTTGAAGAAAGATCCAGGAGGATGGAAACAGATGGCTGTTTTCTGTCAATTGACAAGGAGAGATCGTCTGTCAATGCCACTGAAGTGGCTCCACCGAAGTGTCCTGGCCTCAATCCAAATTGTGCCATCTCTAACGCTTATTAATATCCCTACTAGATATAAATGTACAGGCCATATTTCATCTTCCCATCAGATACTGGCCTGAGCAAAAGGACATCTATTCTGATATACAGTATACCTATAGTCAATATATGCTCTGTAGTTCTTTCTCCCCACTGGATGGTTAGTTTTTTATAGAGAGTAGATGTGCTAACACAACTTATTTCAGAAGCAACATATCTCCCAGTTCTACAGGGAAATTGAATTATCCTGTTGGAAATAGAGATGAACTAAATTATCCAATGAGTGAATGCCAACACTGAAATCTTTGTAAGCACTCCTAGGTAATTCCTTAAAAAAGAGAGATCCATTATGCCCTAACCTGCACTTTGTCACCAGTGTTGTTCCACTGTCAAGGTAAAGAACTGAGGAATGTCCGCAGACTTGTTATGACATTAATCATATTAAACAAGTTATGTGAACAACAACTGCAATTAAACTGTAGCAATCAAAGTCGTAGGAAGCATTTACATTTTTGGAAGACCATAAAGTGGTATGTTTTACTTAGAAATAACAGAGGTTGTGTCCATCTGTAAGACAGGAGCTATATACACACACTTCCTGAAAACTACCCCTATCTCGGGCAGAATTTGTCTGCATCTCCAGTGAAGAGTCAGAGAGTTCAACAAGGAACTAAAAACTTGACCCTGGTACATAGTGGTATAACCTCTTCAGACTCTAATGAATTATAAACAATCCAAACTTATCTCCTAGCATCCACTTCTCATATGGCTACCAGAAAAATGCCCAGAAAATAGCCAAGGTAAATAAATTTTAGGCTACTTGTATAGAACTATAATGCCTCCCAAACTGCTATTTCACCACTGGGAATACTGATGGGCTGACATGAATCACTAATTGCAGATACATCTGAGTAGAGGAAATAAGATTTTTTTCCCCTCAGGGTTTCACATTTCTACGTGAGAAGTCTGAATGGTGAAGTCAAGATTCCTGTCCTAATCTGGGGTTGCTTAGGAGCTCCAGAGACCTCAGGTTTGTACTTAGGACAAACCAGAAAATGATACTCTGCCACCCCATCCAAATCCTCCAAGACAACCAAATCCTCCTAGACTTTTAAAGCATTCGGGCCTAGGGCATAATATAAGAATATTTTGAATATAAACCTTCCCTGACTATACACAGCAAAATCATTTTCAGAAATACCAGATCTCTAGCTTCCAGACATAAAGGTGATCACCAAGCATGACTGAAAAGTGCTTCACAAATTCTACTTTGCAACATGCTTTTCAGGGATAACATTATGAGAACCAACTTGTTCATGTACTGCTTTGGGCAACAGATGAGATCCTTACAAACAGGAATGAATAATGTGCATATGGCTACACTTAGGCATGCATCTGTGTAAGGCATCTGTACGAGAAAAGAAACTTTTGAAACAGGAAGATTCATTAACTTCACCACTTTGATCTGGGAAGATGCTTCCCATTACTCCAGGATTTGGCAAATTCAGGAGCAGAGTGTGTTAGAATTTCATCTGCTGTGGCCTCCTGTCACCAAAGCTTAGTTCTTTTCTTTACTATATTAAATAATTTTGAATGCACAGAGCAGCAATATTACAAAAACGATAATAACCTCCTTGGCTCTCCAAGGCTCAGTAAGCACACAGTCCTGTAGGTACTGATCTGGTGATTACAGCTGCCTTTCAGCCGCAGGTCAGACAGACCTGCTCAGTGGAGTCGCTGCTCTCTGGCTCCCCAGCTTCAAGGACACTACTAACAATCTTTTTCTCTGAGGTTGAGCTGGCCTACTGCCACTGTAAACACAAAATCTCACTTACATGGTTGAAAGATTAAATATCTGATTAAAATTTCTGGCTGCTAATTTGTTGAACTTGGCCATAGGGGTATATTCAACGCTACATGCTCAGGAGTAGGGGGAGAAGAGAAAGGGGAATGTTGTATTTCATGAAACATCAAGCGAGTCACTTCTCAGCTGAAAATCAAGATGTAGGATATGATTTGGCCATGTCCAAAGCACGAGGTGAACTGCGTTTGGGCAGGTTGTCCTCCTTTGGAACAGCTTCTGCGGGAGTGTGGCTCCGTGGAACCAAACCATGGTGTGAATTCACTGCAGCTGCTTTTGAGACGCAGTGCCTGATTCCAGCAACATGGCTGTAAAAGCTTGCCAGAGGCAGAATTTAGGGATAATCTGTAGTTGAGGCTGAATTCAGCATGGAACATCAATGGGTTAGATCAAGAACTTCTCAGTCTCCATGAATAACTCAAGGTACCACCTGAGCCCTGGTTCATGACACTTAGGAGATCACACAAATGGTTTCTGGGGGCGGACATTTCAGTCTCCCTACCCAGTTTCTTCGGGGTTTGTCCGTAGTAAAGAGACCTCGACAACCCACTCCCTTGGCTAGAGTCCTTGAAGGTGCTGGGGTGTGCTTATCTGGTGGCACATGCTCAGAAACTTCAGACAAGTTCTACAGGTTATAATAAAGTACGAGGAATGGGTTTGGGTTTTTTTCATAACAGGGCCCAGGCAATTCTTAACAGATTTACTGTTTTTTCAGAGACATCAAGCAGCTCCTTCCTAATTGCAAATCTGACCCTTGCCAAATCTCTGAAAAAAAAATTGGAATTTTTTATAATGAGAAAAGTTAGGCAACATTAATATAGGAACTTTTGCTGCTCCTGTATTAAGTCTTTATTGTTGTGGCTTAATTTGACATGATGGTCTCAGCCTTGAGCCTCCTATTATTTCCTTGGAGCTGTTCTAACAGGACAGGAGCCTCAATCAAGTGTGTTTCCCCACAGATGTTATAATTCACATAGTAAGTATCAGAAAAAAACCCCACAATCTATTTATAGCAAGGACTTCAAAGTCCCCATCACTTCTGCAACCAAAATTCACCGATGTGGATATGTTTAGGAAACTACAGATTATATAAAAGCCATGGGTTTGTCCTGACAGTCCTGGTCTGCTTTGCCCATACACCTGTGGAGACCTAGTACAGGATATGACTCCCCATGCAAGACTTTTCAGCATTATTTTTAGCATAATGTTCCTTAGCAGTCGTGTTCCTTTTGGACTGTCTTTTCACTGCAGCCTTTGCAGAGACTTAACACCGCAACAATTACTCATACCAACCGCATTGCCTCTTACTCTGTGCAGACGTGATAGGGCTGTGTTTTTCCAAATGTGTGCAAATCCCTGGCATGTGTTTTATCTCTTCAGATTCAGTACGGTGAAGATAGATCCCGAACAATCTTAGCTCAGGCTGGGCAACGACCAATTTGTCTTAATTGGCGAGTGAAAGCTCATGGCATTGCTTCTGTTCCCAGCATCAGGTTTCATTCAACAAAGTTGATGAGACACATCCATGTACTCAGAGTTAGTATGTTTTTGAATTGGGGTCTGGTTGTTCTTCAGAGCAAATATTGACATTTCTCCCCGAATTGGCTTTCCTTAGCACATTTGTGCCAATAAATGTCACTGCTCAAATGGTAAATAAATATACAAAGGTGCAAATAGAGCCAAAGCAAATTAATTCAAGCAGATACCCCCAAGCAACGTTTTGCTCTGCCACCAGACGGCTGCAGGCAGTGGGAGGGAGCACTCTGTCCAAGTTAATGGCAAGAAAATTCTAAATGCTGAGGAGCCGGGAGCACTGGGGAGCTCTTCACAACCACTCCACCACTGGCAAGACATGAGACTTGACCTCTCCAGGGTTCAAGCACACAGAAAAGCTCAAATAAAATGAAGACCATAGGGGACAGCTGTGGAGGTAACCAGCACACCCTCTACGTTTACCACCCATGATTAAACCTCTCCTGCAAATGGGAGAAAACAACGGAAAAAGCCGACAGACATGTTGGGGGCCTGAGCCTCTATTGCTGCTGCTGCTGCATAAAATTAATTATCAAGGTATGGCCCATGAAATCCTAGTAGCCTGTAAAGGCTTTTGCAGTGGTAACCCAACAAGTAGTTTCCACTATGGTCATCTTACAAAACTAAAAGGCTCAGTTTCTTTATGAAGGCCCCTGTAGAGCATCCTACTGCTCAGGTGAATATTCATCAGAAAATCTTGGAGGCTCCCATTCAGAAGACCCTTTTTGTTTTGTTTTGTTTTGTTTTTCATTGGCCTACGTTCCTTCATAATATTATGTCCTGTTACATTTATCCCAACAGTTGCCATACCCCAGCATGGCTGGACAAGCCTGGTCTTCTACCCCCACCAGGGATGAAAAAGATGCTGGACTGTGCTGCTTGGAGCTCTCTGCACAAGGAGGGGAAAACCTGTAGTGGAGAGGGAAAGCAGTGCAGCAGACTCAGCATCACACTTCTGAGCAAAATATGCAACTTGATAGCCCAAAAATGTCATTGGCTGGAAGGCAGCCATTTACTTTTAAGAGTATTTAAAGTATGTTAACTACAGACCAAAAGAATACATTGTAAACACAACGTAATAACTCCTCTAACAGAGGAGAGAGGTTTTTTATTTACCTACCAGAGACATTTGATTATCAAGCAGAATTGCCTTATGAAAAGAAAAGCACTCCATCACCTTGCAGCCTCAAGTGCCAGCATACCACATATAACTTTAATGTGGTCTCTATCTGTTTAGAGGTCACTTAAAAGGTAACTGTTTCAAAAAATGTGTTCATATAAATGTACGTTTTAACGCCTTTTGTGTGAAATGGTGAAGTTGAGTCTTGAATGCCTGTGCTCATGAAAGATCATGTAGTATTTTTAGAAAGATTAAAAGGGGTAATCCTGGTCAAATTCCACTTCGAATACTTACACTTGGCCTACTTTAATTCTCCTGGAGTTTGATCTGTACATTGTGTTCTCCTTGGCTTTTTCTCTAATGTGTCAGCACTACCTAGATATGACTGCATTTCAGTAGCACACTCAGTCGCGGGGCTCTCCACCCTGCACGGGTCTGCACTGCTCCCTTTCCCTCTTCCGACACAATTTCTGAGTCCTTGTGGGCCATTTCACTGGGACCTGGGAAAGGTCCCTGAGCAAAACAGGATTAGCCAGGCTTGATGTGCAACAAGGGAGGACATTTCACCTTTATTTTTTTTTTCAATGTCAAGATACCCAGGCAAAAAACAAAGTGCTGTGTAAGTAGGAAGGATCATTGCTGTTAATATCAACAGCAATAGTTGTATCTCTATCTGTATTCCTTTTCACTTAACATTTTTGGTGATAAAAGGGTCCTAATTAAAAATATAAACAGGTCTTTCGCTTTTTGTTTTATACTTATCTTCCACATGTGCTTGTAATAATCTGCCTTCTTGCCAACACCATCTTGTAAATGAGATCCATATCTCAAGGGTTTATCCTGGTTAAATAAACTGAATTCAATAAAACCCATCTTCAGATATTCCACATGTGAGAGTTATTACTACACTAACATGCTACTGTTGCTTCTGTTACCTAGTGTTACAGATGCATTAACTTCTCCCCTTTGCTTGAGTTATGCTCCACTGTATATCTAAGATAAGAAAATGGAGTGCCTGGAGTCTGTTCAGTGTTATCGTATAACAAACAGTGACTTTTTTATTGAAGGAGCTCCACGAGCGATGCACGTTTTATTGAAACTAATTCAGAGGGAAAAAAAATATTTAAAGATAAACGTTGAACTAAAACCAAAGTAAGTAATGATGTTATTTGCCCCCTTTCTCTCCCCTTCCCTCCTCTTTGCCCCCAGCTCATAAGCTTTGTGATAGTGTCACACAGGGCTGCACAGCATTTCTTTGCAGTCAAAGCTCAAAGGTTACAGTGCAGTCTTATAGCTGCTCCCAGTAAAGTTAGCATCAGCATTTACTGCCCCCTGAAATTCATTCATTTATCAACCTACTTTCTGTGAGCACCTCTGCTAAGTCTGCAAGCCGGATTGTGCTCAGCACAAACCTCAGAGCAAAACAAACAGTTGTATTTAAACTCCATTGTGCTGCCTTTTTTTTTTTCTTTTTTCTTTTTCTTTTTTTCTGGATAACTTCTTGTAGCTGCCTAGCTTGAACTTCCTGCCTTGTTACTGCAAAATGATCTGATGTGCTGTGAGACACCGAGCCCTCGGTGTGTTTTCCTGACAGCGTTTCTTTCTCAGAAGCACCCCAGGCTATCCACTAATCCAAGCAAAGTTCTATATTAAAAAGTCACTGCATTCCCTCCAGAATCCTTCTGTTGTTGTTTGGAAAAGAGTGCAGTGGACAACTGGGTGTTTTTCCAAAATTAGGGTACAGACCCCTCTTAGAGCAGGATCCCAGAAGAAGAGCAGAAGTGAGAGATAAGACACAGTCACTCTTCCTGGTTTCCTGTGGCCAAGCCTCCCTTCATGTCCCTTTCTATTTGGTTTTTTAATCTCTTTTTCCTGTTGCCTTCCCAGCAAGGAATCTGCTGCATTGCATCACAACCATCAGATGGAAAACTTCAGTTAAGTTTGCAGGGACATGGACAGACTAAAGGCCTGACCCTGAGATACAAAATGGTTTTGACTGGCAGCAAGATCTTGATGTCCAGAATTATTCCAAACGATGCTTAGAAATACAGAACCAAGGCTCTCCGAAGATGGCCACAAGGCAATTCTTGACCCATCAGAAAAATAATTAGAACAGCATTACAAATAGTGAGGCTTCTTTTGCAACATTTATAGCAAGTGGAGGCCCCTCAGGAAAGATTTCCAGGAGCAGAGCCAAATTCAGAAATAAAAGCCAACGAAAAGAAGATTTACACTTCCCTCAAGAAGACAGCCAATAAGATTTCAAGGTGGATTTTGAGACTTTGGCTGCTGAACTACATTTCTCGGATTTTTCTCTTTGATTTTAATGAGGTGAATTAATGTGTTTGTTTACTTAAAGGAATAATAAA
This sequence comes from Falcunculus frontatus, assembly GCA_013398115.1. NCBI lineage: Eukaryota > Metazoa > Chordata > Aves > Passeriformes > Falcunculus > Falcunculus frontatus. The sequence goes on along the minus strand of VZRV01007784.1, from coordinate 378,885 downwards.
AATAACACACAGAAACAAATACTAAAGGAACATCTTTTCTGAGCATCAAGTCCCACTTTCAGCATTTCATCCCCAACAACACTCTCCTGTTGGTTTTTATTTGCCAAAGCACATCCTCGTGATGGGGTCAGGGACACTGTGCTAGGAACTGTTTAAACAGCATAGAATAAATCCATTTTTGCAGCAAATTCACAATGTCTGGTTCTGGTAGAGGAATAAAAATGAAAAAGAAAAAAAGGAAAAAGAATGAGAGGGACTAGAACTACTGCAACATTAAAGTGCGATGTGCTGGTATAAATCATACCTGAGACCCAGATGAACACATTGTGTAGAAATAAAACTATTGCCATGCTCTCCTATTCTAGTTCTCGTAGAGGGCTTTTCTTTCCTTGAGCTATTTCTTGATTTTTTTCTCCAAGAGCTCTCCTCTTTGTCCTTTTTGCACCCTCAGCTACCTTTTCTTTGCTTGTTGGCTTGGGGTACCTCAGCTACACCTTATTTCATTCACTGGTCACAAGAGGAAGTGGAAGATTCAATGAATGAGTGAATAAGTCTGTTAATCAGGTAATCACCTTTTTTCCTCATAGGATTCCTCCTTATCTTAAGTAAATACTAAACCCCATGTCAGTAAGAAAAGGTTTCACACCTCTGAAATATAAAAAAAAAAGGATATGACAAACAATGTCTTTTTTCTTGAGACTTCATCTATTAAACATGAAATTACCTCAGGCCTCTGTTTCTTGCACTTGTAACCCTGGTAAATAAATATGACATGATCAGAAAACGTTAACTGGAGGTTCTGTAAACACAAAAGGCTTCCTACATATAGGTCTTATGTGATACTGCTTTGAAGCATTGTTTCAAGCCGTATCTTTCTGGCAGAGCTCAGAAGTTTTTAAGTGGAAATATCACGCTGGGAATTTTCATCCAGGCTCAACAGTCTGTTGTTAGAGGAGGAGCTGAGACTTGAGTGTCATTCCTGTACTGTGCCACTGCTATCCTCTGAGATGCTATGCTGTGTTCTAGAGTAACTGGATTTCGGAATAACAGGGTTTCAGACCAATGACTAGGAGTAAGAAAGAAAATTATCAGAAGACATTGTACTAAAAACAATCTTTTTTGTTCGAAGCTGGTACTTGATAGACTGGTTGGATGCGAGGTCTCGAGCTAGAAGGGGCAATAATCAGTCTGCCTCAGTTCCCCCTTGCCCTGTTGCCAAGGCTGGTTTAGGCTTTGGCTCCAGGTCTCCCATGAAGGTTTCGTTTCCAAGCTGAAAAGCCTTGCTTACACACTCACAGCATATGTAGGAACTTCTTCCACTCCTTCAGCCGCCTTCACCACCCTTGCTGGGACCTGCTTCTCTCCTGCTGCAAAGGTGGAAGGAGGATTCAGACCTGCGTGCTACTCCGTGCTCAAGGAAACCATGGATCTATACAGTGGTGGCACCATGATAGTCACTGTTTTGTTCTGTACATTTTTCCTAATACTCCCTGACATCTGATTTGCTTTTTTGAGTGCTATTGAGCACAGGGTTGACATTTTCATGCAGCTATTACAGCCCCAAGATGGTGTTCACAAGTGATAACAATCTGGTCCTTGACATTTTACATTTAGTTTCCAGATAATTTTCCCATGTGCATCACCTGATGTTTATTTACATGGAGCTTCATCTACCATTTTACCATTTGGCCACTTAGTCTTGTAAAACCCTCTGCAATTGTTCACAGCCAGCAATCATCTTGCTATTCTGAATAATCTAAAAATGTCCCAATGTTATCTCACTATTAAGCTGCTTTACAGGTCCCATAGAAATATTTTGATCAAGGATTTTAGCACAGATCTTCTGGTACTCCACTGATAACAACCTGCCATGAAAATAGACTGTTTTCTACTCTTTCCTTCCTATCTTCTAAGCAATTATTTATGCATACAAGGTCCTTCCATCCCATGTTTTTCAGTTTCTCTAGGAGTGACTTCTGTGGTCTTGCAGAAGATTTTTAAGATGTCAATAGACTGAATCGATGGACTATCCCTACATGTTTGCTGAGTCCTTCAGAGAAATAACATTTCAAAAAAAAGATTTTAATAGAATTTCGGTGATAGACCTCCCTTTACCAACATCATGTTGGCTTTTGTAAAGTACAGCATATTTACATGTATTTATTAATTAATGGCCCTCATCATTGTTTCTACTACCTTGCCCAAGCAGAGACGTCGGGATCACTGCCCTGTAGTTCCTCTGAAATTCCCTTGAACAAAGTTCTTTTATAGTTAGCAGAATTAAAAATTTGGTGTTAGTTTGCCAACTGCCAGTCTTCGGCTACCATGGTAGCTTTCAGTGTTCATTTAAACGCTGCAGTTCATTTATTTGATCCTTGGATTCCTCCACCGCCGTTGGGTAAATACCATCTGGTCCTGATGACTTGGCATTATTCATGGTGCATATGGAGCCCATAACCTCTTCCACTGGCACTTCACTTAGAGACAGGTCCTCTGATGAGTCCCTCATAAATTAAGATCCCATTGTGAGAACCTCCCCAGATCTTTCCACGCGTTCTTTTTCAGATGAAGTCTTGCATTCCTGATCTTAAATAATATAATACACTTGTGCAATGCTTTTAATGACAAAGGGTCCTAAATTTTGTTTAAAAGTTTGCAAAACCATCATTTCCATCATGGCTGAAAAGCAAGAAGGGGCATAAAAATAATTTCCAAAGTCATCTACCTACCAAAAGAGCTGCTGCTACAGTAAATCTAGATAGGAAAAAAATTTTGGTATGTATAGTGATTTTATCTGGAATATATGTCATGAACCAAATACTGCCTGTACATACTGTACTGTATGCAGCCTGTGGGATCAGTCAGCCTAATACACAAGGTTTTCAAACTGACAAAATCATTGTGATTTAAAGGCTAGTATAACTTTACTTACATACTTTTATTCGCTCAAATTACACCCCTCTGTGGATCAGGACTGTGACAACAACTGAACTGATGCTCTTCCATTAAAATGTCAAGAAAACCCCTCCCTCAAAGAAAAATAGGGTTGTCAGCTTTACCACGTAAGTGTAGAAATGATCTTGTTTGGAGTAGACAGAAGGAAAGAAGGCAGTAAGTGTCAGACAACTCATGGTCACTTATGCAGAAGTTTCTGAATTGCTTATGGCAAGACAGCAGGCAAAGAGTGTGAATCATGAAAAAGATCTAACATAGCTTCTAAGCACAAAACTCTTGAAACGGTTTTCATTGTTAAAATGCATGAAATTGCAGAAAACAAGAGGATGCCTGCTAAGGAAGTAAGAAATTTATACCAAAATTCCACCATGCTCACTTTAGGAGGTGAATTGATTGTGAACAGTTTATTCTTTTGAGGGATATTTTGTACTGAGTGGTTCATGAGCATTTGTGTATATGCTGTAAGACTTGTGCACAAAGAAATGGTGAAAATGAGATGATGTGATTTCCCAAGATTCACTCATAGCTAAAAACACACAACTTTGTGGGACAAAAGCTTCTGTGTGTTGCCAACACCAAATGCTGCCAATCATAATGCTTTTTTTCAAATAATATAAAAATTAAATCTTTGGTAAGGAGAACAGATTTTAGTTTGTGGCCAATGACTCTCTGCCATTGTAATATCAAAATGTTTCAAATAACTGCCGCTCACTTAACAGAGAGGGGAAATAATCTGTCTGCTGGACCGCTTTCAATGGGGCACTGAGACTGCATTAAAATATCCCATACAAGCAGAAAACATGCTATGATCACAAAGGTCCGTGGCTTCGTATCACTGTTTGCACTGATAATGCTTATGATAACTCTGTGAGATGCCTCTCTAGCTATCAAGTAATGAAAAATGAAAAGGATTATCGACTTGCAGAGAGCTGGTGAGCTTATGTGCTGCAAAATACAGTAATGTATCGTTTAGATAAGTTACTATTTGGTCTGGAAAATTGTGAAACACGGTATTTCAACACTTTTCCTCTCCTGCCAAAAGAGCTTCAGAATCACAGAAGACAGTTTATTTCGAACATATGGAAAAGATGAGGAATGTTCTCCCAGAGATAACCATCTTTATAACCTGCAGTTGAAAGGATCTTCAGACCTTTTCCAGCTATTGGACACTGCTTTTGTATATTGGGTGAGCGTTTCCCATTTTCACTTTTAAATGTTTGGAGGGAATAGAGAGATATTTAAGTGACTGAATACTTCTTCCATGTCTCAGGCAAAACAGTCTTAATGATTTTATGATAGGCTTGAAACTGGAACAATCTGATATTGGACATGCTAAAGTCAATGGCATAGAACTACAGGGCAAACTGTAACAACTGGTGGCAAATTATTTGCCCGTAAATAAAATCCTCATCTGATATCATAGTAAAGGAGGAAAAATGGAAAAGAATTTCATTCACCGTAGTACTTCTTCTTTAAAATGCCTGACTTTACTCTCTACCTCCATGAAATTACTCTATCTTGATCTAGACTTGATTCTTTGGAAATGGTGCTTATTTTTCAGGAAATGGCAAGCATTGATAAAGTGGTAACACTTGACAAGAGGCTGGGTTCTGACTATTTTAAAGAGAAATACTTTGTATTGAGACATTCACAAGTATGTGTGCATATACTCTAGAGGACTGTGCATAAAGAAATGGTGAAATGTTCAAGTTTTACTTACTACTACTCAGTTTCTTAAAACTTACAGTTTGTTATACCACTCCAGCCTCAAATTCAACAGTGACAAGAATTTTTTTCTCTGTCAACAAACTAGGAGAGAGCCTGTTGAATATCCACTTTTAGCTGAAATTTAAGGTTAAAATTAATTACAGTTGTATAGATAAAGAATTTTTCTGATTTATTTAGATTTTAACTAATACCTAAGCTATATGGAACATTTTAAAAATATTTAGCAGCGTTTTAAATAACATATTGCAGCTTTATGATGATCAAGATGAATCTTTGTGGGGTGCACAACCCCGGTGCTATTTGTCTCAGCTGTAAATACAGGTAGAGCTAACTGGAGTTCCATGGAGGCTGCAAAAAACATCCTGCAAAGGTGAATAAAGGCAGTTTTTCCACCTGGAGGCCAACGACACTGTCAGCTGACTGCTAGCAATACCAAGTTGAGGTGTCGTAAAACTTGGATGGTGACATTTGAGTGACCTGGTGCCAGAAATCCACCTGGCACCAAGGTGCTCTGTGAAAGTGTCTCCAGGGCTGTGCCCGCATAGCACAACGGCTCTAATGTCTTTCCAGTGAAACGTCCTGGCTGGACACACCAGGTGTGAGGAGCAGGGCATGCATCCACAAAGCATCCAGCAATGTTAGCCAAGCAAGGAATGGCTCCGTGTGCTCCATCGTGCCCAGTCTGAATGTCTGTAAGGTCTGGCAGTGCATTGCCCCATGCTGTGGTATTTCAGTTTCTCTTTGTTCACAAGGAGCTACAGACCCCTACAGTGCTATATAAATAATATGCATTTTAACTTGCCAAGGACAAATCAAGTGTTTTAATTTCGCACTCTAACTTAAGATAAGAAAATAAACATGGGCTGCTGGGGAGTTCAGTAAACTTGCTCATGACCTGGAGGGGTGGAGTGGAGGAGGGGCAGCAGCATGTGAAAAACTCCCATTCAGTGGGAATTGGATGGAAAAGCAAATAAAAAGTTATGCTGCATATGAAAAAATCTTGGAAACAATACTGAAAATACCCAGGTATCACTGTAAAAACCAGAAATATGTCCTGATATAAAAAACTGTATTTTCTGTTTCTACTCCAAAATGCTCCAGCTGTCAAACTGCAATAATGCTGATTCAAACAAAAGAAGAGAACTTCTCTGCCTTTCACTCCATCTTCAGGCTTCCCTAACAGTTTTTTATATTAAGCCTGGTGCGGAGGAGAAATCTGGTTGACAACACTGTGGCAGTGGTAGGTTTTGGAAGGAATTGCAGATTTTTATGCTCTTACAGGGATTGTGATGCAAGAGCACAGGCTGGGTCACAACATATTAGAAAGACATTTATTGCATTGGCAACTTTTCCCTCTTTTTTTTGGCAATTCACAAGAACTGTAGAACTCTTCAAAAGAAACAAGTTTTTCTTTTCAGTCTTGAGTCTTCTCAATATTTCAAGAACTCAGAATCATCTGGGGAGCTCTTCAGGAACCATATCTGTAACACCCACTTTTCTGGCCCATGGGGCCGTGAACTGCATCTCCAACAAGTGAGCAAGCCAGATCTGAGGAAGCAGGCTACTTCAAATCATGGAACCACAAACCAGCTTGGATTGGGAGGGACTTTCAGATGTTATCTAGTCCAGCTTCTCTAACACGGGCCAGGATCATCATTCACTGGATCCAGTCACTCAAAGCCCCATTCAAGCTGACTTTGAATGGTGATGGGACATCGACAGCTTCTCTGGTAGACATGTTCCAGTGTCTCATCACCCTCATCATAAAAAATCTCTTCCTTATATCCAATCTAAGCCTACCATCTTTGTGGCCCCTTGTCCTGTTACTAAAGGCCCTGATAAATAGTTTGTCCCCGTCTTCCTTATAAACCCCTTTTTTCTTATAAACACTCTTTAAGTACTAAAGGGATGCTCTAAGGTCTCACCAAAGCCTTCTTCTCTCCAAGTGAACAACCCAATTCTCTCAGCCTCTCTTCCTCCATCATCTTCACTATCCTCCTCTGGACCTACTCAAAAGGTCCACTTCTTTCCTGTACCATAGACCCCAGAGCTGGATGCAGCACTCCAGCTGGGGTTTCACCAAGAGCAGAGCAGAGGGCCAGAATCACCTCCCTCCACCTGCTGGCTATGCTGCTTTTGTGCAGCCCAGGACATGGTTGCCCTTCTGGGTACTGAGTGCATATTGCTGGCTCATGTCCAGTTTTTCATCCACCAGTATCCCCAGGGCTGCTTTCAAATCAATTTTCTAATCAATCAATCAATCAATCAATCAATCAATCAATCAACATTTTAATCAATGAATACTTGCTGCTACCTAAATCTCTTTTTCTCAGAACGAAGTTCCTGTGTAAGACACTCAGCTGTGGCACCGTTACTGGCCTAAATGTAGTTCCAATTTTGCTTAATTAATAGCTTCTAGTCAGAGCAAAGGTGCGTCCCTCATTTTTTGTTCATACTGATCACAGGTAACTCTGTGTCATTCAGTGGACCCTGGGCACCACGATGTCAGCAGAACAGGACAATCAGCCCCTTTGACTTCTGTCACAGCACTTCTGAGAAAAATTGCTGGGCTCTCAGAGGTATTCCTGGTATCTGGTACAAGTAATGATTAAACAACAAACCTGTTTCACTGTGAGCAGGCCAAAAATGATGGATGGATTGGATTGCTTCAGGGCTGTTGTGCTCATCAAACGGAACAGGCAGGCGGAGCCTCCATTTTCTTGCACATTTCAGGAACATGATGGCATGATCAAAAGACCAAGACTTCCAGAAACGATAGCAGGAAGTGGTGATTGGTTACCTAATAAATTCTGGTGGCAGCTGAAAGTGTGAGGATGTAAATTCCTCTGGAAGCGCCTTTTCATGACACTGCAGTATTGTCTGGCCCTCTCTGTGGGTGTCTGCAGTACGAGTGCTGTTCAGGAAGCAAGAGCAATCTTTAAATGCCTCTTCTGAACATTCCTCTCATATAGGTTCCAGGAGAAAACTAGGGCATGAACATTAAGGTTTTGTTTTCTTGGAGCAACCATTTTGAGAAAAGCAACAGTTTTATTAATTGGGGCAATATTTGATCGTATTATTATGTGAATTTTCATTAGTTCTGATTCCAGAGGGCAATGCATAACACTGTAAATTTTTACAAGTGGACCAGATTGGTTTGCAATTTGGGAAACAGATGCTCTAAAATACTTTCTCTAACCACACAAAAAAGAGCAAAAGGAAAAAGGAGTTCATTGCCTATCTTGCTTTTCAGATTTTCTATGCATTTTTTAGCAGTCACCAGTTAAATAAATGCATCTGAAGGATGCAGAAGTGCATCATTACAAAAGGGCATAATCACAGAGCTACCTGCCTTGGCCATTAGGTATAAATCGTACCTAATAACTAGAAAAAGTATTTCCCTCCTCCTCTATGTAGTGACAGAGCAGAAGTTGTTCCTCAGTTTTTAATAGAATGGCACACATTCCCCCTAACACTAAACCTCGTTTTCACACTGCATTCATCTGGTATGAGTTCCCACCTAAGACTCTCACAGAAGCTGACTGATTTAAGGCAGCTCGAAAACATCCACAAGAGGTAGCTCTATACTATATGACACAGGGACACTGACCTCCCAAATTAACTCTGTATCCCCTGTCCAAATGCTTGGTGACACCACCAAGTGCAACCAGGCGAAACTGTGGGAGATAAACACAGCTGGCTGCATTTGATGCTCAGTACATTTCTCAGGACCAGGCTGGTTTTGCCCGAGAAAATGCAGGTCTGACTTAGGCTCTTGCGAAAGGCAGCACCAGAGCACCACAGTCCCTCCGAGTGATGTGCCAGACCAGTTACTTGTTCAGTACTGACTCAGAAAAAAAGTAGAAATCACCCTCTGAGTAGTGAACCCCACATCCTGAGCGATTTAAGTGTATAAATCCCCTGAGATTTCCCAGAAGCCTTTTTTCTCACTTTTCAGATGTGAGTCCCTACCTGAGGAATGGTGTGTCTGAGCCTGGTGGCAGGTGGCCTGCAGGCAAGGGGATGAAGACCGGCGAGAGCACAAGGACTTGGACACATCCTCCACCAGCATCCGCACGCTCTGACAGGTTCTGCCTTGACTCCAGCCTGGGCAGCAAACCCCATTGCCTCAGTGGGGGCCCAATGGTGAGTCGGGAGAGGCACATGGAGTGGCTGAAATCTCCTGGCCTACAGATGGGACTGCAGAGGCTTGAAGGAGAATGTAAAGTTTTTTTAGGCTTTAGTAAGTCATAAGATATCAGAGCTGTCATGCTCTGAAGTTGGGATATTTAGCTGTGAAAGAGGTGAGACCCAGCACAACACGACCCTGGGGGGAAAGAGGTCTGAGGAGACACAGTTTGCTGCAGGGGATGGTATGGCTATTGGCACCTTCCTCTTAGTTGGATTGCCTTCCTTGCCCTCCCTGTTCACTTCCTACCTCTCCAGACATCTCTTTTTTTTTTTTTTTTTTTTTTTTTTTTTGGTAGATGAAAAGGGCAGGTGTTTTCTGTAACATTCAGGCCAAACCACTTCTTCAGCTAAGGGAAACAATAGTAAGAGGGCATTTCATGTACCAAGAGGAGACCTCATTGTGGTTTTCAACATCCTCACAAGGGGAAGTGGAGGGGCAGGTATTGATCTCTTCATTCTTGTGACCAGTGACAGGACTCGAGGAAACAGCCTGAAACTGTGTCAGGGGAGGTTTAGGTTGGATATCAGGAAAAGGTTCTTCACCCAGATGGTGGTTGAGCACAGGAACAGGCTCCCCAGAGAAATGGTCACACCACCAAGCCTGACAGAGTTCAAGAAGCATTTGGACAACACTCTCAGTCACATAGTGAGATTTTTTGGGGTGTCCTGTGCGGGGCCAGGAGTTGGACTCAATTATCCTGATTTGTCTCTTCCAGTTCAGCATATTCTATGATTCTATGATTCTATAATTCTGTGATAATAAACAGGTTCTTCGTTTTTCTCTTTCAGAATACAGCAGATTTTTTTTTTTAGGTTTATATGGAAAAATGATAATGTAATGGAAAAAAGTTAAGTAATTAAAGAAACGTGTTCTAAACAGTCTATAGCCTGGTCCAGCAATGTGAATTAAAGACCTTACGTAAAAGAAAACAATCTCAGTTATGTAGAAAGAATAGAAAAGTTGAAATAATTTCTCTAAAATCTTGAACTACACATTTGTTGTATGGTCTGTTAATTGGGGTTTTTCAATATTTTTTAGCTCCCAAGAGTCCCTACAGTTTCTGCAGTCAGAACTAATTTCTATTTTAAGAAATAATTAACGATGAGACAACCGTAAAACTGATGTATTTCCTTGTTCTGTACACAAATAGAGTTTATACAATTCTGAAAACATAAGATGAATTTATTTTCCTGTGGGCATTTTAGATGGTAGCATAATGATTATTATGTTTTTTAATTGTATAAATAAATACAACAAAAAAATTATCATTATGGTACCACCTAAAATGTCCTATGACTGAAATCATCTCACACCACTACTGCTGCTTTACTAATTCTCTGTGTTCTTTACAGATGAGAGGATGAATGGCTATGTGAGAAAAACTGAGGCAGCACAAAAAGATAAGAACGATACCCAAGGAAAAGTAGACAGGAGGATACCCAAGCAATGTCACAGGTTTGGTGCTGTCTGTACATTTTGTCATAGTTTCTCCCACTGCAGAGCAATACCTGCCCTCACTGACCACAAGAGACATTACTCAGGAGGATTACAGATGACAAGCACATGAGCAGTTCTCTGTCTCTCAGGGATGCTGCTCTGACAGCTCTCCCTCCCATTTCAGTCTCACTGCCAGCAGCATTTCCATGAGAAAACGCTAGTTTGGCCAACTGCATCGATTCCACCAGAAACACCAAGAGGAGCCACGGTGGGTGTCCAGCCCCTCCGGCATGCAGCCTGCCTGCCTCTCTGCAGTCCCAGTGCCAGACCAGTTCCTTGGCTCCACAGTGCTTTTAAATTTCAGTTTCTCTGGAAATGCTGGGTTGCTGAGTTAAAATTCAAAAAGCCTTGCACCATGCGGAAATAGAAAATTTTCAGCAGGACAAAGGCATCTTTCTCCTGCATTATTATTTCTAACTGTTGAATTCAGGATGTTTAATTATTTAGAAGAGCAAGATCTGAGCTGGACAAAAAGTAACAGTGTCCATAGACACTTGGCAAACAACAAGAATTTCAATATTGTCACACCAGTAAGACCAGTGATAATTCTTTAAATCATCATCTGACTGTTATTTGAAAACCACTGTATCATAGAATTCTTTAGGCTGAAAAGATCTCTAAGATCAGTGAGTCCATAAGTACACAACAAGGTGCACAACAAGCCATGTATTAAAAGAAGACATGCTGTTTATTCTAAGAGAAATGGATCTATTCAGATTTACTGTTTTGAGAGTGTTTCAACCATCCTGTGATGCATAGATGATTCGCCTGTGAATCTGCTTCCAAATTAGACTTACTAAATTGAAAATTGAGTTCCTTCTCAATTCCATTGGCTGTTACGTTATAGTCTCAAACAGCATCTCCCAACTGCCTCACTGAGACCAACTGAATTTATTATATAATCTCATCTCCCTTTCCAAAAAATTCAAGATCAGTCTCAAAGAGCAGTCCTCTGAACTTGGCAGACACTCGTGTGGGAAAGTCTTTAAACAAAAACAAAATTGTTTATGTGCTGGGAGAAGGAGTTCCGCAAGAAGATAACACGTGTCGTGAGCCAACACTGCCCTCAGCAGCGGAGCTGGGGTGGCTCCCACAGTGCAGTGTCAAGATGCTGCAGCCCCTCCACCATCCACCCCCTCCACAGCCACCCCACAGCTCCTGTTGGGCACACGGCGGCTGCTTTTGCATCAGGGAAGAGGCAGACTGAGCACAAAACGGGCAGCCAAGAATGCCTGAAGAGTGAAATGGTTTCACAAAAGTCGCTTTGAATTTGTGGACGTATATATGGGACTTATTTTTTTTTCCTCAGAAATTATTTAAGGTTGTATCATCATTGGCTTCCCATGAGGTTTAATCCCAAACCTTGGGAATTTTCATACTTGCAATCTAATCCCAGTTCTGACAGAACACACAGTCAAATTTTCTGTATGGAAAAAAAGCCTATACCTACTCAGGGTGCCGGCACAAGAAGAATCCCCCAGTGAATTCCCATAAAAGTGGTGTTTAAGGACTTTCAAAGTGTGTCTGTATGATATACTACACTGAATTAGTTAGTCTTAGAGATTTACATTGGTTTTTTTTCACAAATATGCACATTATTACCTTTTCTGGAGAGAAAATTAAAGAAGTGTGCTCTTGTGACGTGGCTGAGAAAAGACGACCATGTCGTGTGCTAGCAGGTGAACCTTTTGTACTGAAACCACAATCACCAGGTACCCACTGCTGAGTTGTGGCACAGACCACCAACACAGGAACCATGCACACACCTGGTCAGTGAAGTAAACAGAAAGGCTGCCCCAGGTAGTTTTGCTCACTTGAAACAGAGGAATAGGGTTAGCAGGCAGGTATTTGCTAGACACAAGAGGACTATTTTTGCCTCTTACATGGAGGTGTTAAAAGGCACTGCAGTTTCAGGTCTATGCAGCTATCTCAGGTATACAGATGCCACAGCAGTCACTGCTGTGATATCCTCTGTCCCACAGGTTAGGTTTCCTAGCTGGTTAACAGCAGTAGAGGCATAACTTCTGAATGATGCGATGTTAAGAGCTTACATGAGTAGAAATTCCAAGAACCTAAACCTAAATGGTCTAAACAGTCAAAACTTTTATCCCAAGGGACAACAGCTGAATGTTTTCAAAAAAACCCGTATCTTCTTTGGTTAGGTTTTGCTCCAGTCTTGACTGGTCTTCAGTTGTGAGAGAAGCTGATCTCCTGGAAATGCTGTGCCATTTCAAAGCATGGGTTTGTCTGGCAAAGGACCTGCATGGGGCTGGTCCTTCGAAGCTGTGGCACTCAATGAGCCCATGAACATTTCAGCGAGAAAACATGGAACTTTATTGTGGGCAAAACACAGATGTCCTCCAAATCTAGCTATCCATTAGCATATTTGTCATGGAGCTTTGTAAGGAATCCAATTCAGCTGCAAAGGCAATTCCCTAAATATGAATCAAATCTATCAGGAACAAAAGTGGAGCTGATAAGCAGTGGAAGGTATGAAAATAGAGAAAGTACTTGCCTGGAAAAAAACAGTGTCCAAGAAATTCTATTTTATCTGTTGTTCAAACAACTGTAACTAAGTTCAGATGCTCTGAACATGACATGGAGGAGTGACACAGCCAGGCTGCCTTGACAGAAACTCAATATATCCAGATTTCCAAGCCTCTCACAATCACCACTAGTCACACATACTCTCCCGACTGCCCCTGCAGGAGTGCTCCAGAGCCATAATCTCACAGGAAGAAAACACCTGCATGTGCTAGGATCCATTGGACAGCATCACCTGAGGATGGTACCTCTGCAAGGAAGGAGATAGCTTAATGAATGAGTGAATAAAGTTGATGCATGAGACTGCCACAGAAAACAGGCCCAGAGATACCTTGTGTATTCAGTTAACCAACGTGTGGAACCTGCACTGTCACATGGAAGCCAAGGGATCAGATGGAAATCACAGTGCACCTTGAAGTCACCGGTTTTGCGGAGAGCTGTGCCGAAGGTTGTGGCATTATGGAGCCCTTTCCCCAAGGTGCTGCATGTTTGGTTTGTGCTTAAGGCAGAATACAATGGAGCCTAGGTTCCCACTAGATACCCGTGCTTACCTTCCCTTGTCTGCTAAACACCCTGACCTGTGGGTTTCAGTGCAGTCGCACTCCCAACACTCTTCACAGCTCTGGGACAAGCATGGCTGGGACCCTGCTCCAAGTATAGAAGGAGAAAAAAAGTTCCTTTCCTGTGGAGCGAGGGGAAACCCAGCAAAGGGATTATGAGGGTGTGAGTCACCGTGTGCCTTCCGCATGACTCTGGGGACAAGGCGGCCTCTTGTTCCGGGGCTGGGGCAAAGTCACAGCTTCGCCTGTTATTATTATTAGTCACAACCCCAGCTATACAAAGTCCAGCAGAAACTTGCAAATGCCTCAACCTGAAATGTAAAATAAACACTAGGAAAATAGCTGCTACTTGCTTTCTCTTAACGTACCCTTGAGGCCAGATCTGCTTCCACTGAAGTCCAGTTTTGCAATCAGCAGCAGGGGAAGTGAGATCCAGCCCTTTATTTAGAAAGATGTTAATAATCAAATTGCAGTTTTAATTTGTCACAAAGACAGGGGTGTGATAAGACATTCTGATTGCTGCTATAAGTAGCTCTGAGAATTTTCAGGGGTTGTTGTAGGTGCTAAAGATTTTGTGACATCCTGGCATGGTGAGGAAGGGATTCTGTGACTCTGGCATATGTCCTCGCTACAGGGAGGTGAAGAAATCCCTCTGGTCCCCCTCTGAACACCAAGGAGAGGCATAACTGGGTATGTGAAGCTTCAAGAGGAATGGGCATAGAAAAGCAGGAAGGTTGAAAGCTATAGGTCAGCTTCATTCAGTGATCTTATCAATATTTTCAGTGACTCATCTGTGACTTTTTCCCTTCTGAGATTTTTATGATGTATTCACTTCCTTCATTACCATATAAAGAGGGGGAATTTAGGCAGAAAAGGTGGAAAAGCGCTAAGTTAAGTCAGTAAGAAAAACATAAATGTTTTTAGCTTTAGCAAACTGCTGGGTCAAATCCTCCCACACTCACAGACTTTCCCAATGTCATGGACTTCATCTCATGGTGGTATATGCTGGATTGTGTTGGCAGAATGGATGACACTGGCTCTAGATGGTGATTTCCTGAGAACTGTGTTTCTGTGATATGCACACTTCAACTGCACCATGTCATCCACTGTGTATCCATCATAGTTCTAACTGCTGTGGTGTCACAGCTAGAGCATTTTGAGTTGTTACTGGACCCCGCCTGGGAAGCAGGGCCAGAGGAAGAGAAGAGAGGGAGAAAGAGACTGCTACATTTCCAGGTTTCAACTCAATAGGTGCTTAGGACAAACTCTGGGAGGCATCCAGAGCTGGAAACGCAGAGTCACTCCCGAGAACAGTTCAGACACAGCCTGTATGTCTTTTAGCACATGGCACATATTGGAAGTGAAGACTGGTCAGCTTTGTGATTGACTCCAGAAAGAGTCAACGTAAGTTTAGCCAGACTTATTAGCTCTAATTCAGCCCTGGCTTTGCCAGATACAACCTGCCGTTTGCACAATCTCTTAGGTATTTCTGCACTCTGCTCCAAGAGGGTGTATTAGCTAATGTGCAACCCAAAGTATGTTTGCAGCACTGCAACCACAAGGATAAATTTTGCTGGAGACAGGGCATACTTATGTGTTGCCACACAGAGTTCACTAAAGCTTTGGACTGGATCCTGGAACACTGTGCTTGAGCACATGAGTACAGATGGATCCCCTCGCACAGTGCCAGCAAAGTGTCAGGGCCTTTGCGGCACAGTTAATCCACAACCTGCATAAACTGCTCGTGAATAATTGAGAATTCATTGTACACCCACCTAGCACCTCTCTTTTATGGCAGGATGAACACTTCTCCATAAAAGTGCTTGTAAAAGTGAATTCTACCATTACGAACACTCACATTTTATATACATTTCCTTGATGTTTGGGATTTTTTTTTTAATTGTAAAATGAATCATGCCTTTTACGGCAGTTGAAGGTACAAACTCCAAACACTGTAGGAGCAGAAGCATTTCACCTGAAGAGCTCAGCTTGAAGTGCAGGACACACCCAAGCAAGTAAGCAGCAGGATGCAAATCACAGCTTTTCAAAATCTAATCATGGGAAAGTAACTTCAGTTAATTGAAGGCTTAATTTTCTGCCCTTGGGCAGTGTCCTCCAGGTCTCACGTGTCATTTAGCTGTCAGATGTTCTGTTGGGACCTGGACAGTTGTATAGGATGATTTACAATTCTGTGTCTGTCCACTGAGAAACAATCTATTGCATATAAAAATATAAAATTAACAGCCTCGGAGGTAAAGGCTTTCCTCCTTTGTCCATCCAATAGCTTTGAACTAAATTCATTGTTGCAAACGTTCCAGTGCTCTGGAAAATAAAGCTCAAAAATCAGTTCGAAATCTTCAGTTGGTCTGTAGATTCAGTGGAGTCTGAGCCTGCAGCCCCTGTGTTTCTGTGGTCCAGCACTTCTGGAGTCAGTGACCTTGACTCCTTAGGTGCATCCACAACATCTAGGATTTCTAATCACTGTCCATTCAAATACCAAAAAGTAACCCAAGTTACTTTCCAAGAAAAGATGAGGGAGTTAAACCCAGAATGACCAGGTGTCCAAATCTCTCACAATACTTGGCACCAGACACAGCAACACTGTCACAGTCTCTCCTGCCCTCTCTCTCTCGTAGCTATGGAACTCCTGTAATTTCCATAAGGACCAGGAATTTCCAGCTGAGATGCTGACATTGGATGGGTGACTTTGGTGAGCATTTTATGGCAGTCTTTGTAGTCAGTAACAATCCGACTGAGGATTATTTGCCAATAGCCCAAATACACACCCTTTACAGATGAAAAAAAAGGTACTATGGATCCTGGCTACTGGATTTAACTGGGAACAAGACATCAGTTACAGGAGCATGTCATAAAAACAAAGTTAGAGTTGAAGAAAAATTTCAGTGAAGTCATGAAAATATCCATGGTTGTATTGCCCTTGATATAGCTGTGAAAGGGGTCTAAGAATGGAAAGGGGGGAGCAAGAGGTGGTCTTTGTCAGTTAACATCATTTAAGTGGTCATCCTCAGTCTCTGCAATTTTCTGCCTCATTTTTTCTTAATGTAAAGATTTGCTCATATACACATTGCTTCTTGCAGTGAAGATGAGCTAAGGGGAGGAGATGTAAGCCACCTTTCCTTGAGCACAAATTGGTACAAAAAACTCTGAAACAGACCTGCAGTGGTGACAGCCAAGGGCTGCCACCACCTGTTTTCAGCAACATGGTGGATTTAATTCCTCGTGTTTACTCTCGCCACTGTTCCCATCCCTACAGAAAAAATGAAATAAATGCCTTTGTTATTTGCAGTCTGCACTGAGGGCAGGCATCAAGGTTGATTGTGGGTTTATGGTTGCCAGCCAACCTCCCTGCTCCAGCAGGTGCCAGGCACCCTGAATTATTCCCATCACGCCCTGCTCGGCAGGGCAGTGAGTAAGCTGATGAATTCTGCTCATTTCATCTGGGAGGCAACTTGCCTCCCTCCCTCCACAGGGAACATCCCACATATAATAAAGGTTTATAGTCAACCAGAGCAAGACTTCAAACTCATTCCTTCCAGATTCATTCATGACAAGGGTGGGGATGCTAGACTGCTCAGCAATGTTTAACTCAACAAATGCTAAAATCTCCAGAGCAATGGCCCTTTATCATCCCTGCTTTCTTTAGATACAGAATCAAAGACCTAGCAAGCATGTCCTGCCAGCTTATGGTTACCAGAACTGAAAGAGAAGCAAGTTCTTAGGTGACAAACAGAGGTTTTAATCAAAATACAGTAACACACAGTAGAGCTACTGCAAGATTCTGGAGGGGGGCTCCAGCCTTAATGTGGAAAGGAAGGCAGAGGTTTCCCAAAAAGTTGATTTTTAATTAGTTATGTAAAATATAGTACTTCATCCATGAAAATAGCCTCACATGTCCTACTCCACAAAGCGAGGAGACATCCAAGGTCATGTTAAGGAGAGTGTTGTTAATACATCAGACTCAAGCACCTGCAGTGTGCAGATCTGAACCATTAAGCCTGAACAGTAAGAACCATTATTGCCTATTTCTGGCTATGAGTAAAAAGAAGTATTTTATTTCTTTAAACAAAACAGAAAGTAAGACCATCTTATTGCATCTGTGCAAGATCAAGGGCTTTCCATTGCAGAGGACCATTTCCCATGTCCTCCAAAGAGGACTTGCATGCCTTAATGTCAGTGCAAATAGCCAAACAAACCCTTGCACTATCCTACTTCATACACCTGACATAGCTGCAGCATGTATAATTTCATCAAGTATGACTTTGGAGATTGCAAGCAGCAGCAGAACAGGTTAGAGAGCAGAGA
This sequence comes from Falcunculus frontatus, assembly GCA_013398115.1. Lineage (NCBI taxonomy): Eukaryota > Metazoa > Chordata > Aves > Passeriformes > Falcunculus > Falcunculus frontatus. The sequence continues at coordinate 361,086 of VZRV01007784.1, read as the reverse complement.
AACATGTTAGTGTCAAAAGGTCTGGATGGAGAATGACCACCCAGAACTGAAATAAAACTGTACATAAACATTTTCAGAATTTCCTACTTTTGACTACTCACAGAAATACTAGAGAGCAACATGTGGTATGGCTCCCTCTGGTATGTATTCTCCAGGATTTTGTAAGCTGGGAAGCCTAACTAGTTGAACAAGGATTTAAACAACCCACATTAAAGGAAATTCAGAGGAGGAGAAGAGAGCATCTTGTATTATTTTTTTATGTTTCAACTGGAAAACTGATTCACAGCTTCTGAAAACAAATTTTCGGGGGTACTGTTGACAATTTGGGGTTTTGAACTCAGAAACAACTGGTGTCACTGTTTTCTCTTTCCTGAAATTGGCCCTTCTTTTCTCCTAAAACTCTCCTGTGTATTTGATACAGCAAAATCATGGATCATGAACAGTACCACGGTTTGGGCTAGAACACTGCAAGGCCCACAACAGTTGGGCCCATCTCAACACTTACAAATTTTGCACATTAGCCATAACTGAAGAACACCAATTTAATTTTACGAATAATTTTGAAGTCCAGCATTTTGGTCTTCTGGCATGAAATACAAGGAGGCCTTGAAGATGTGTCAAGAGACAACCAACCACCTGTCCCAAAACCACCAAGAGTCAGGGCAACTGGATTGGGATGAAGGATAGAACCATACTCCAAAAACCTTAACTGCACCCGGTTTCTTGAAGTCCTGACCGTGTTTCTGTCAGCTCCTAGAGAAGGCCTTAAGGAAGAAGTGAGCTGTACATACTCTTGACAAGAAAAGTTACTGCAATGGACACAAGTTTGTAAAACGTATCAGGCTACCTGAATCAACACTTTATTTCAACAGGAAAGGGTAGGGAAGGGTGTCATTAGAAAATTTACTTGGTTCCAACAGGAATCTCTTTGACACAAGAGGACACACAAACCAAGTTTCATGGTGAACTCATGAAATGAGAGAATATCACTGAACACCTATTGCAAAACTCTAAAACAATTCCCTTTACGTAAGCTGGACTTGCATTAAACTCTCCAGTGTGTTCATGAAAGACCATATAGGAAGAAACCAGACAGGAATGAAAGATTTGCTGACAGATTTGGGGAACTTTGTACCAGGAGCAGTAGGATGTGGTATCAGGCCTCTTAAATGACAAAAGTGCTCCATGTGGGCTTCCAAGATGAAAGACTCTCTTACATACTCTATTATTTATGTGCTTTCAATTGCTTTTAACTTTACAGTGCATTTTAAAATCACATTTTACAAATACTGAAAAGAAAAAAAATTATTTATTTTGAAATTGGCAGCTGTGCAAGTAGAGAAAGTATTACCCACCCCACCTTGCTTCGTACCTGGCTCTGGGAAGATCCTGGCTCATTCCAAAGGAAAGAGTCAGTGAGTGTAGTATTACCCAGTGGAGCTACCCAAGCTGAGTGTAGGAGAGAGGCACTTCCCGGCATGGACCTCTAAAGCAAGAAACACTGCTGCATTATTTTTTCCAAGAAGCCCCAGAGTTTGTTAATTTTCATTTGCAGAGCATCAGGAAACCATTCCTGCCAAAACTCATCAGCAGCTATCACCCGATGTTGAAGGATACCTCTAGACTCCTCTGGACTTGGCACCCTCCAGACTGGTTTGTCAGATCCCATAAATTTAAAAGAAATTTTTTTAAAAAAAGAAGAAAAATAAAATAATACCCTGCTGAACTTTTCTGTTTTGCTGTTCTTGTAACATATATGAAACAGATCTGACAGGAGAGTTTCCTTCAGCTCATATCTCAGCAGTAAGTAAGGATATGAGCTTTTTTCTTTCTTTTTTTTCAACAACCTTTACTAAAAATAACTCCTCTAAGGCTATGGAAGGAGATTTCCACGATGTAAGTTCAGATGTGCCTGTGTTCATTCAGGAGGTTGATCTGGATTTAATATGCACAGCCCTGTCAATACCGTGTTAAGCCCTCTGGCACCAGAGGGTCCAGGCAGCCTCTCTGTATTGTATCCCAACCCCAAGCATCAAGAGGGATGTAATCCATCACATCAGCTCTTGAACCAAAACTGCTGCAATTATATGCTCTCAATATGGGCCCATTAACCTATCAAAAAGCATTTGAGAAGCAGTGTAATGTTGTCAGTTATTGTTCACGGGGGAGGAGTGAAGATAATTCTTATCTTGCAAATAGATTCATGCAAAACCAATTGCAGTTTGTGTTGCTCTAATTGATTTAACTCATTTTCTAGTCTACGAAAATTCCAGGGTCGAGTGCTCACACACACACACACAAAAAAGGTAATGCCATTTCCCAGGAGTGGATTAGAGGGACAGCCTGTGCCTGGCCCACTCCAGGAGTGCAGAATCTAGTCAGCCACAAATAGCCAAGCATGTTCCCAAGGAAGGCAGGCAACACCAGAGGAGATGGAAAAGGCAGCAAAGGCAGTGCTATTCTTTAGAAACAGCAGTGGATATGGTAGTGTTAATATTCACATCTCACTTAGGTAATTCCATCCATCAGCAGCAGTTATAGGTAAGCTGCACCCACTGCACCACAACAAAGAGAAAGGGCTCGAAATCAGGTAAGCCTGGATACCAAATGTTCGGAAAATTTCCTGTGCTGTTTACAAAATGGGAAGTATGCCCTGTATGCCCTCACTTTGGTGGAGATCTAGAAGAGGAGACAATTGTGATGGAGACACTCCTCATGCTCCTTGAGTACTCAAGAGTGAAAGCATCCATATAGTTTAAATCTCTGACATGATGAGATAGGGAACCTTAGAAGAAAAGCCCTCCTTAATCAAGGACAATAGTTCTCCTAAATTAGTCATCAAATAAGTGTCTGCAGTTAAGCACTGTGCATACCTGTTATCTGCACCTTCTCAGGTAATCCAGGGCTCTCTGAAGTTTTGCCAGTGCTGGCTCAGAGCTGATCAAAGCACTGAAGGGCCTGAGTCACCCTTTCCCAAGAGACACAGGAAAAGACCTGTCCTCCCCAAAGCCAAGGGATGGTGCAGCCCCATTTCCACACTCCCTACATAACAGAGAGACCTTGGGAGATCTCAGCTCCTCACCAAAAACACCCTCAGCAGCACTCAGACCTTCATCAGCTCTGTGTGCCACAGAGAAAACACGGGGTCCACTGGCTCATGTTGGACAACTTGGAGGAGCATCTTGTAAATGGAGATGACAAATTCAGGTCTGTCTCCCTTTTCCTTGACACACCATACTGCACAACCTCTTCCCAGGTGACAGCCCAGCCTCTGCCATGACTGCTAGAGGAGAGTGCATGACACAGCCTACATTCTCAAAAATAAGGTCCTGTCCCTTCTTGTGACTCCTCCCAAACCAAATCTCCAGGTGACTTTTTTTCATTGCTTAAAATAATCATCTCTGGATTCATTCTGTTCTGATGACTTACACACGTCACAGAGGAAGCTGCTCCAAAAATAATAGGACAGATTTTTCTTTGAATATTTGCAGTCTTGTAATCCATTTCCTTAGTTTGAATAGTGGAGCAGTGAAACTGTGTTCATCCTGTACTTTCCCCCAAACCAGGCTGTACTGACCACTGCTGGAGGGTTCCTGGGCTGCTGGACGGCAGATCAGACCTACCTTGTCAAGCAATCCTTGTCTCCTTTCTTCTGTCACTTCGTCCTTCCTTGCCCATGTTGTAGCCATGGAGGACTGTATTTTACTCTGTTTCTTTGTTCGTTTGTTTGTTTGTTTTTAATTCTAGCAAAAGAAAAAAAAAAAGCCATTCCTAAGATATTTCCATTTGCTCTGGAAAAGGACTAGAAACACACACATTTGGAAAATGAAAGCTTGGAATCTCTTTAAATTCATAGTTCTCTCAGATGAGTGGGGCCGGTGGACGCAGACTGCATGGAGCCTAAAGGCCAGCTCTGTACAAAAGGGCAGAGGCAGTTCCTGTATGTGCTCCATAACAGCATGACACATAGCAGGGCTTTTGGATGAAGGGATGTAATTTTTATGTGAAATTGTTCCTTAGCTGTATATTTCTTTGTCCTCTGCCCATGGGAATAATGCTATCAGGCCAAGAATGAAAGACTCCTTTAAATTTCTCCTTGAAAATAGGTTTGCTGTTAGTATTTCTTCCTGACTGCAGAAGCTGACAGGTTGAGGCAATACTAAAAGCTTCATGGCAATGAAGAAGGGTACCTGAAATCTGAACATTTTTAAATACACACAAATACACACGCTATTGAGAGCTACCCTTTCCAAAATGGGGTGGCGTGTGGGGGGTGTTCAGGTAAAATTACTTCAGTAATTCCTCCCTGTCCTATAAACCGAATTGATAAGATTTAAGCTAACATTTCATCTTGACATTACTAATACATGTGTGCGAGCATTCAGTTTACACTTTGAATACAGCCTGTCAGATTAGATCTGTATACCTGCTACCGAATAACAAGGGTACTATTGATTTTTCATTATTTTCAAGTATTTGTTTTCTTCAGTTGAGCACATTCTATTTATTTTGGCACGGCTAACAGAGAAACCAAAGCAACTTAACCTCTTTTCAGAAAGATTTAAGACTTGACAGGCATCAGAGCTTCGACAAACTGTTTGTTCCCATAGCAGTCTGCAACAGAGAATTGTCCTGCTCATTACTTTATTCACGATTTATTCACTTAATTTTATAACTAAATCTGCAGTGCAGAGGGCAGGCAGAGGTGGTCTGCAGGTTATGGAGCAATACTTTTCTTCCAGAAAAACTTGAAATGTACTGGCAATATTTTTTGTGATCTTGTGGCTCAGTTCTGAGGCTCAGCCAGGTACCCACCAGGCATCCTCCATCTCAAGTGTCATCCTGCTTTCTACTGCAAATGCATCTACAGTGAAGAGCAAAAGCAGTTTTAAAAATTATTTATACTCAGTAGGAGTTTAGTTATGCATGTTGCCAGGTGAATTAAGGAAAAAAAATGGATCCCAAACCTGTCTGTTGTTTTCTGATAAAACCCATGATTTGACAATTAAATATTCTTCCAGCAACAAGTACCATCAGGTGATGAGGCTGTTTTCCAGCTGGATGGAAGTGGACAGGCTCTGTCCGTGTTAACCCATTTGGGGCTGGCATTGCCCAGGGGCAGGGGGGACCACCCAAAGGCTACAGCAGCTGGGTACCCCCTACCCTGCTCCATCTGACATTTTTATTGCAATATTGCCCGTGGGGATTGCTTTAGACACTACTGGTGACCCCGGGCATGTTGTATATTCAGATTTAAGTATAAACTGAGAACACTACAAACACATGTCTATCTGAAAACACGTTTTCAAGCACATGTACGTTTGAAAAGTCTTAAGCATGCCTTTTTCTCCCTCCTCGAAGTGTATCTGCAGTGGTGTGCTCCTATACTGGCACCTAGTGGGGAGTGCTCGGGAGATGGGCAAATGGGGAGGGCAGGCTGCACTGACTCACCCCTCCGAATACCTGGGACACTTTTTTTATCCTGGTTCTTCCAAAGCACTTCTGGATTAGCACATTTTTAGCAGTTTTCCTGCGTGCTGCTGCTCTTGCAGCCTTCCCCTTCTGTCCAGACTATGCCAGACTCTTTCCTGAAAGCCTTCACCATGCAAACTTCATCTGCTGCCAGCCAGTCCTCTGGAACCGTACCCCGCTTCATGCAAGCTGGGATCCCCACCTATGGTCCCCTCCTCCCATGCTTTTCTGCTGGATCCCCTCATAGCAGCCAATACACTTTTCCTCCTCTGGGTCCCCCTGCCTTGACCTGGGCCTGACAGGTCTCTCAGGAAAGCTGGCGACCACTGGTGTTGCTTCCTGCCTCGTAATTTGTGCTCCTTCTTTGGCCTCAGAGGAAAGGGCTGCCTCTTACCCAGCAAAGGACTTCCTCCACCAGTTCCCATCACCCTCAGGAATCTTGTGTCCCACAATTGTCCCATTTTAGCTGAAACAGCAAAAGGCTCAACCTACCACTTCTCCCAAGGTCCACCCTGCGTCGTTAGAGCATCTGAAAGGAAACACTGGAAAGACATGACGTTCTGCCAAAAAACATTTATCTCCTTCTTCTTACCATCTATACAAAAAGGACAACTCTCCTGAGGAGTCTCCAAAGTTGGTGTCAAATACTCCAACCCAAATTAGACCTCCTGAGCATCCCAGTGATACCAGCATAATTGTATTTGTTCTACAGTCCCCCTGGTTTATACCACAACAGTTAAGGCAAATATTTTCAAGCATTTAAGGCAACAAGAGCATTTTCAAGCTCAGCTTCTTTCAGCAAGGAGCTGGACAATAGGGGGTCAAGGTGAATTGCAGTCCTGCAGGAGAGCAGATCACCAGACAAATGTGCTTCCCATGCACTGCACTATTTTGCTTCTAAATTCAATGAGGAGCAACAGAAACACCTGATGATTCCCTAGGGTTATTTCTTGACCCACTAAGGATTTCCTAAACTTCTCTCACTTGAGCTACAGGTCCAGTCAGATGGTGATGTCTTTCCTTTTGTCTACCCATTCATTTTCCATTGTGGAAGAAGTCTTTGCTTCCATCTTGAAGGAATCTTATTGTTGGTTCTGTTGTTAAAGAGCGCTCCATACCGTATGGCCCGTAGCCATGATTTACAACCTGTTTCTAGCTGCACCGTGATTCAGCTGAGTTTTCCATTGAGCAGTGGATGTGAATGTCAAACCTATTCAAGGCTAGCAGCATTTCTGTGATTCATTCAACTTGAGGAAACACTGGAAATTTATTAGGATGTTTTTACAGTCCCGGAAATTGCTATGGGACTCTGTCAGTAACAAAGGAACAAAAATTGCTCACAATTTTATTGTGCTTTCTCATCTGCATTAGGTAATGCAGCCTTTGCCATTTATTCGGTTTTTAAGTCAAACTCTGTCAGGGGCTGAGACTCTGTGAGACTTCCTGAACCTGCAATTTTATCGTAAGTTTCACTATCACTTGGTGCTTTCTGTAATGCTCCAGCTCTTGGAGTCACTTGACTTTCCTACCTGAGAACCTGGGCTTCATGAATAAACCAAAACAAAACTCCATCCCTTGCAATGGTGAAGAGCAGCAACGAAAAATTAACTCTAAAGTTACTCCCAAGCCAGATGGCAAAGGAAAGCTAGACCTCATGTTTAAGTTTCAGGACATTTTTACATCACTGCTTTTGGCCTATGATGTCTGAATCTCTGCGTGCTGCTGGGGATGTTATCTGGAGCAAAAGGGTGAAGGAAAATAAGCCATTTACAGCTCTTTGTCCCTCTGTTTGCAATAGCCTCAAGCCATCTTAGCACACCAGCTGAAATTGGGCAGTGGTCAGCAAGTTCAGCCTATTTTTTTCCCTTCAGGCTCAATCCTCCAACGTACAGAGGCAGGTGTCTGCAGAGTCAGCTACTTTGCCCTCTCTGCAACGCCTCGCACTGGACTTCCCTCCCCTGACGGCTGCCAGAGCAGCCATAGCCAAGTGGCAACAAGGCTTGGGATTAAGGCAGAAATTTTTTTCACGGTCTGAAAAAGAAGAGCCTGGCTTATGCAGATGGCTGCACCCAAGCCACAGAGTACCGGGGAACTCTACCAATGTGTGCTTTCGCCCTTATCTCTCCCCGACAGCGCTGTGCTGGGTGTCAGTCACACCGGCGCCAAAGGCCTTCTGGCTCCTGACACCCAGGGACAGATGTGGAGAGCTGTGAGCACTGGCCATGCTGCAGGAGACAAGGCACAGCAGGAGGGCTCACACTTTGCCCTTGCTGAAGCCCCAGATCTACTCTACCAAATGCCCAAACTGGGAAGATATCCTTGCATTTAGCCAGCAAAGGAGAAGGGGATCCCATCACCACCTTCCCCTTCCTCACTCTCACTAGGAGCTGGCGCACCCCGGGGTGTTCCTGCGAAGGCCAGCAGTGGGTAGGCAGGCTGTGCCTTCCCTGCATGTGTTTGGTGAGTGCAGCAGCCCACCTCCCACGAATTTCTTCTCTGTACGGTGGGGTTTAGTTAAGCACTGCACAGAGCAAGCAAGGAGAACGTGCAGCAGCCTTAGCAGCCATGGCAGGGAACTACATCATTTATACCTCTGAGTCAACCAAGTGCTCAGGAGAAAGGTACAAACCACATGTCAGTTCTGGGAAGGGCATCCTTTCTGGGGACTGGTCTCTTTCCAAAATACTCATAGCAGTGATATCAGGGCAAGTAGGGCTTTTGTTAAAGCAAAAAATTCTTCTAGAGCGGTGCATAGTAGCCCACAGCATTGGCTCAAAGCACTTGCTGTAATTTAATACAACAGTCAACAAATTGGTGTTACATACAAAGGGAGGGAGCAGCAGAGATAACACGATCGCACTTTGGATATTTATGTCTCGAGCTTCATGGCTATGAATTCAGGCTGGGATTTTCAAACGGCCTTAGGTAGTTGGACTTACAAAAGGATGGACTGAAAAACAAAAAATTTATTACTCTGTTTCTCCCTTAGCATTTTACACTATCCATAACCTTTTGAACCCTCTACTCACATTCATGAGTACTTACTCCAACAAGGAGTCATGTCATATGCTGCAAAAAGAAGCCTGTTTGTTTTTAAGACATGTGGTTGTGTTTCAAAATAGCATAAAATCTTCTTAGTCACTGTTAGAGAGAGGCCACAGTCAAACAAAAAGACTGATGGATTGGAACTCAGAGGGAAAACCGGCCTTTGGGGATACCAAGCAGTGTTCACACAGCACTGTTATGAAGACTTCATTATGTACCAATTTAAATTTATACATACCAAATGTTCTTGAGTCAGCAAAACAAGAGGGGCTGCCTCATTCCAGCAGATCTTTTTTCCACCCTTATGATGGATTTTTTAAAATAAAGGATCATCAATAACCATGACAGGGTTCCCTCAGAGGATGGACATCCCAGCATGCCATGAAGTTGTCTCTCCCATGAAGAATTTTCACAGGCTTGAGGGAAATCATAAACTACTTAGGAGGAATGAGATTCACAAAGCTCTCCCAGCCAGCTGCATCACTGCTTGTGAACAGGTCCTGGAGGACAGCTAAAGACACTAGACCCCATCAAGGAAAGTCAACAGCCAAGAACCTTGCCCAGTTGTGAACAGATGGGAAAGACAGAGGAGGAATCAGAAGACAAAAGAGAAGAGTGGGGAAGTTAAAAACTCCTCATGTTTTCTAAACATTGGCTTTGGGAATATACACTACGTACATATATTGCTTACAGTATAACAATACTTGTGTCTAAAGCTTACAGAGGCAGTCACCGAATAAATTGAAGGAAATTTTAAAAAAGGACAAACTTGCAGCCACAAGTAGCCTTTGCCAGGGAGCTGCACCAGTTAAGGGTGGTTAACATCTTTTATAGATACTGCTGTGCTGCATTAGATACTGCACCACACCATCAGCAGTGATACCTGCCAAAGTTTGTCCAAGGCCTTGACAAGGGGGTACAACAAAAAAACTGATCTAGGTTGGGGCAGACATAGCTTTAAAGACTGACCTCTGATTTTTTGCCTCTCTGATTTTGAATGTAGAGAGGATTCACTTATGTGTGTGTGTGTGTGTATATGTGTATAAATACTCCAGAAATGTTTTGGGTCAGAACAAGAGGAGTCTGGCAGTGGCAACTCTCTCCTCACCATTTCCACCCTTTGGATTAGCGTCTGTGCCCACTTCTGTCTACAGCTGATCCCTCCACTCACACAAGCAGCAACAGCTCGCTGATAAGATAATCAAACTGAATGGTTTGTATTAGACGGCAGCTTAGTCCATCTTTTAAAGAAAGCCACTCAGTTAGGCACAAAAACAAGCAGCCTGTTTTTCAAGAACTACTAAGCACCAGGTATATGTCCTGTATACATCCAGGATATATATATATGTATGTATGTATATGTGTGTATATATATATATATATATACACCCCATCTATATGCTGTTTAATTTCAGGGAAGATATTCGCTCCTCCCTTTTGTAAAACAGGTCCTTGGGTACCTAAGAATATATTTTGGAAACTAACTTCAGGCGCTTTTTTTTCCCTCCTTTTTTTTTCTTTTTTTTATTAATCTTGGCCATAAATTCTATCGTGAATGAGTCAAAACCCCATCTGCTCTAAATTTACACTTGATTTCATGCACAAATAGGGTTCACACATGTAAGTCCTGTCATTTGTGTGCTCCCAGAGGCAGTGCATAAATTACCTATACACAAAACAAGAGGTCGGGCAGCTTTACCTCGTGTGCTGCAGAGTAAGTGCACATCAAAGGGCATATTGTGTTCCTGGAATGAGAATGAGGAGTCCTGCCATGGGTCTCCAACTCCACAGAGAAATGCTGCTTTCCTTGGGCACAAAGAAAGCCCCTAAAAACTTTTTAAAAAATCTGCCAGAATTGTTCAGCCAGTGGAAAGTTCAGAAGGAGCCAGGGTTTGGGTTAGCACTAACAACTAAACAGTAGATCTCACAAAGTTGTTTGAAACCTGGTTTTGGTCTTAGAACAGGCAGTAGTAGGTCTTCATTAGAAATTATGTCCATTTTATAATAAAGATGTGAGAAGCTTAATGTGAAGTTAAAATGCTTCTATGTGATCAATATGAAAGGAGGTAAGACACATTCAAAACCAGCTAGACAGAGACTATCAAATTCTATGAAAATCACAGAGTAAAAGCAGATCAGACAATGTGAAATTAAATACGGAATGCTCCTGCAAAAGTGCTACCTGCAAAAGGGTGTTAGCAGCACTGGGGGTGTCATGCCACCCCTTCAGTCCCTTTTCTAGGTGAATTTTTGCTGGAAGACAAGTGCTTTGAAAAATTTGGCATCTCATTTTGGCTGCTTTATACTCTGGTCATAATCTGTACAAAAAGCAGGATCTTAGTGAGAATTGAGGAAGGAAAAACACTGACTCTGAGTGGATCTTTCCCAGATAAATAAATTTAAAACATAGTAAAACACAATGACTACCACAGCTTGTAAATTAAGGGAGTAACTGGTGCATAGTGAGGCACTGATGTATAGCCTGGAGGAGGAACAACTTCATCGAAACTACAAGCAATTCATTTAAAAAAAAACACTTTGAAGAAAAAAAACTGTTTCCAGACCAGCTTGTGAATAAAGCACACCAAAAGGCAACTATGATACTCCATTAGCAGCATAAAAATGGAACTGTCCCCTAAGTCTGGCATAAAAATTAATTCCTTTTTCTTAGAAATATAGCTGTTTTGACATCTCAAGCTAACTGCTCTAATGCTGCTTGGACAAGTGGGGCTCAGGACAGACTCTGCACCAAAAAAATACAGTGCCCTTCACGGGCATCTGAAGTTGTAGTGAATGGAGCCCAGGTCAGGCTCTGCTCCGAGCCCTACAGCTCTGGCAAAAGCCATCAGCCCACAGCCCACTTCTGCTGCCCAAACTGAGCAATCCTGACCACCAGGTAGCATCTCCAAGGGGAGACATCCCAGCTTTGTCAGAGCCACCTGGCTGTGTCCGAGTGGTGATACCTGTGAGGTGCACATCATGTCATCTGGCCACGTGGGCCATGGAAAGAGGGAATGAGTTTTCTTTGTCTTAATTTCATCCGTCTTTCCATTCCCAGGGCCAAAGCCATCACCTTTAAGCCAGACTAGCAGGGTCCCTCTGGTGACCTGATGAAAACTGGAGTCATGGCTTCAGAAAATGTGCAAGCAACAGAGATACAGATTCACCAGATTAAAGGGTAGGAAAAAAGAGTCCCACATCACTTCCTCCAAACTGGCCACAGCCATTTGTGTTAAAGCAAGAGTGAGATTCCCAAAGTGGTCATGGGAGGCTAGGCACAGCCCTAAAGGCCTCCAAGAAGATTTCAGTTTCTGGATGTCTTTTTTGGAAGTAGTTTTTTATTTCCCTGCTTCACAGATGTTCCTTTCTTCCAAAATCCTGAGGGATTTTATTTTCCTTTTTTTCCCCCCTTTTGCACAAGGATAATAAACAGTCCCATTTGCAGTTTCCTGTTACATTTTATATTTGTTACATCTAAAAGATACGGCAAAACTATCTTCCAGTCTTACTCAAGATCTGGACAAAGTTTCAACTGCTTTAAAAAACTAGGTTTTGGTCTAAACTTACTTCATATTAAGAGTCAGACTGGGGATTATTTAACATTAAATGTCTTGCTTCCTTTATGGGCAAGATTTTTTGAGAGCTACTTGAACAACCACATGGGTACAAGCATGACAGTCCATTGAGACAAAGAGATTTTACAGAGGCAAGTGTATGTCCAGGTAGGTATTTTTAGATGTCCAAGAGATACACAGATGTAACATATACATGTGCAGGATGCAGGTAGGTAGTACAGTCAAAATCTACATTTCAGTCTTACTCAGAAATAAAAATCAGAGAGTTAATAGGCAGAACTTGGCCAGACATCTTCTGGAGTTCAAGTAAGGAAGACTTTTGACAAAGAATGCTCCAGTAAAAACACGTCTTAAGTTTTTTTTTTTTCTCTATTTCTTCAGTCAAAATACCAATAGCAAATCATTTTTTAATCACTTCCCTGACTTTGTAATACTCTGTTAGCTTGCACTGTCTGTGTGTTAGGAGCTCCATGTACAAAAAATGATTGATTCCTCAATCATTAAGAAAACATGCAGTACCAGCATTAGCTTGTAACTTTTCAAATCTTGGCAGAGCTTGCATTCAACCTCTCAGCTTCCACTCAACTTTCTTGTCTTGTTTTTAAGTTTGTTACTTTTAAGCACAACTAAAGGAATTCGTTCTCCCTCCTCCCCTCCTCAAAACCAGACTTTTGCATCAATCAGTCTCACTGGCACCTTCACCACTAGGCTTCATATATTTCTGTGCTGTGATTGCAGATAAGTTCTTTAAAACAAAAACTTTTAAAAATCTAAGTTTAACAGCATCTGAAGGTTAAATACTGTGCAAAGCGAGAGAAGACAGTGACAGGAGAGCACTCAATCACCATATAGTTTCCCATCCCAATGAAAGCATCCTTTGAGAGTCTGCCTAGGTGTTGTCTAGCTCATATGATACAGAGCAGTGCCCATCAGCACTTCTGTTTGGAAGTTTGCTGCTTAGAAATCACCAGCAGGCTCATTACTCATAAATCAGAACAAGGCTTTCAACCAGGCCTGGGAATCTGGAGACACTGCATGAAGAGGGAGCCCTGTCTGCTCCACGGGTTTCAGACCCGTGGTGGGGGTTGGCTTGGCTCTCTATCCTGGTGCATTCAATCAAGTGAATTGCACAATCATGCTGCTTGGCTCTATTTAATGTAACATTTCCTGAACTGTCATTTCTGAGCAGTACAACTTATGGTTGTTGGAAGGGGCAGGGGCTGTCCACAGTTTAATAATGTAAAACAAGGTATCTAAGGGAGAAGGGAAGACAGGAAGGCATTCTACCATTGGATAGATTGAAAAGTGCCTGTGTAATTAACATGTGCTTTTTTGTCCTTGCAACACCAGGTGGGAAGTATCTCCTTGCATCTAGACAGGTTCCCACTGATTTTAGGAGTCATGGGGTATCTTGCTGACTGCAGTCTGATTTTGCAAATCTTGACCTTAGAATTTGCATCTAAGAATTCTTCTTTATTGATATTTAAATAAGTCTCACCTAAACTGAAATACACCCAAGAGAAGAAAACTTGGAGAAAGAATTCTTGTCCTTAGAGGCTCTGGAGTTTACTCATCCCATCTCCTTTGACAGAAGACAGGTTGAAGAAAATAGATTGTTTAGGTCTGTCTTTCAATATGATTTCCAAAACAGGAATTTCTGCAGATGGATGAGATAGCATTAGCAATAATCCCCTCACAGGATCAGGACTTCAGACTCCAAAGTTGTCTTTCCAAAGAGAAAGGTCAAGGCAAATGAGTATTGGTCCATTTTGGATGTGTATGTGTAGAGACCAAAAATACAGTCTCTAAGTCAATCAGTACACAAGTCAATTTAATATGTGGCCTCTGTTTTTCAACCACCCTAGTGGCTCCAAAAACCTGCTGAGGCAAATGGGAGTTTTACAGTGACATCAGTGTACTTTGCAGCAGGGCATTCACCTAAAAACCCAAGGGTAAGAAGCTTTCTTGTTCTTCTCTTATCTGCCGCGACAGACAAAGTCAATTTTAGTGCTAGTGTAAACAGAGATGTAGTTGAGGAGCATAAGTAATTTAAAATATCAAATAGCTGGCTTCTGCCTGGGAGGATTATTATATGAAATACACTAGTGATGTCTCCAACCTCTCTTACCACAGAAATGCTGAATAAGCAAAAAGTAGTGAGTTGGGTAATAGCATATTCCACGGGGAGAAAAAGCACTGTTAGTCATTCAAATCCATCAGCTGTGTCAAGAAAGGAGAAGGTGGTTCATCCCAACACTTCTCTACTTCAGTACAAAGCAGCTGCTTTTAAATCATCAGGGATGTTGTGTCACTGAAAGAGAGACTGCTAGCTGGATTACCAAAAAACCTGCCAATTAGTTAATTGAGCTCCATATAGCCAAAAATAATAGAACTTAAAAGCCATTTGGCCTATTCCTGTTGAGAATGGACATCTGTCTGCTCTGGTAACTATGGAGAACTAGAACCTCGAGGAAAAAGAATGCAATATATTGACTGATGCCCGTGCATTTTGGAAAGTTCACTGGCTGTTCTTTATATTCTTCACAGGTTTCTGCCTTCCAGTTTGTACTTCTGTGAGACCCTCATGTGGCTTTAGATTCACCAAGCTGCATTATTAGGGCCACCTCCATGTATAGCATGGAGCAACCAGCAGTTAAGCCAAACACACTTCTCCTTTAGAATAGCATAAAAAATATTATAGAGAAATCATGGAAATTACTGTTAGTCAGTAAAAGTGGAAAATAATTGGGTACCACAATACGTTTCTATTTCTGTATTTCCATCCATACAGTTTTTCAGTAGGTAGTGGGAATGTGCCAACTTCTTACTGTTTGCCATCATCATAGCATCACCACAAAATCTGTAAGCACAGACAAGAGAACCTGTATGTTGTGTGCCCCTCTGATAAGACAAAGAAGTGTTCTCAGAGGATGACAGAGGTGATGCTGGGTATTTGACTGCTCAACTGCTGTACCTCTAGACTCATTTTAAGTCTATGAGGCCAGTAATCTACTGTGTTTCAAAAGGGTTGTGCTAGAAAAGCAGGGGTATCAGTAAATATTTTTCTGCAGAACTGGGACTGCAACTTCGTATTTGTTTATTTAAAACTAAATGCTTTGACTCTGAGTCAGTTTCTGAGAATCATTAGTGACACAACCGACAGAAGTCAAACGGTATTTCAGTGACAGTATTTCTACAAGAATAAAAAGAGGCTGTGCTGATTTGGGTTGGGATAGAGACAATTTTTTTCAAAGTAGCTGGTAAGGGGCTATGCTTGTGCTGAAAACAATGTTGATGACACAGGGATGTTTTAGTTTACTACCAAGCAGCACTTGCACAGTATCAGGGACTTTTTTGCTCCTTACAGCACCCTACCAGTGAGCAGGCTGGGGGTGCACAAGGAATTGAGAGGAGACAGAGCTGGGTCAGCTGAGTCCAACTGACCAAAGGGACATTCCGTACCATATGGTCAGCATATAGAGCTGGGAGAAGAAGAAGGAAGGGGGGACATTCTGGAGTGATACCGTTTGTGCTCCCAAGTCACCATTAAACATGATGGAGGCCAGCTTTCCCAAGGATGGTTGAACACCTGCCTGCTCATGAGAAGTGCTAAATGAATCCCATGCTTTTCTTTGCTTACACAAGGGTTTTGCTTTACTTATTAAACTGTCTTTATCTCAAGCCTCAAGATTTTTCACTTTTACCCTTCCCATTCTCTTCTCCATCCCACTGTGAGGGGAGTGAGCAAGTGGCTGCATGGGATTTGGTTGCTGGCTGGGATTAAACCACGACAGAGGCAAAGATTTGTTTTGTTCCTTGGGTAACTTTTCTGTGTATCAGTCTCTCTTGGCAGGTTTTTATTTACCGTCTCGTGTGACTTCTTTGCTACTGAAACTTCCTTTGAATCCATACCTGGGGGAGAATAAATATCACTCCCTACAGCAATTTAATTTATGTGCACGAGATATATTCAAACAATGAACTCTAAGTTGTTTGCCTCTGTTGCTATTGCTGATAGTTCTTAGAGATGTCACCCAGATCAAAAAAGATGTCTGCTCTGCAGTGGATTTTTTAAATTTTCCTACTGGACAAAGTTTAACAATTTGGATGCCAGATGAAGGAAATGATTGTTGTCCATGTTCACCGGTTTGCCTGAACAAGAACTGTCTTCAGTGCACTAAAGAGAAAGAATGCCAGGGTAAGATAGAGTAAATGTTGCTTAGTCAGTGTCTTCTGATATGTTTTATAACAAAATAGAGTGTATGCTGCATTCAGCTTGCTTTAAAAGCACAGTCCTGGTCAAGTCTGGGCTGGAGTTTCCTTGAATCAGAGTGATCTTTGGAGCTAAGTGATGTTTTGCTTGAATTTCATCCATTTGATTAATAGAGTGTGTTTATACCCCTTCCCTCTTGTTTGTGGATGGAAACAGATCTGCTGAACAACATGGGGAAATGGTTTCATCAGGGACTAATGCTACAGAAAATAAAATGTGTGTATGAGAGAGAGCATGTGAGTGGGAAAAAACACCTCCTTTTATTTCCTGTCAAGCTGATGGTGAGACTGGAGAAGACCCAGTTCCTCTGGGGAGTTTATTTAAACTGTGATATAAAAGATACTCTGAAAAGACAGAAGGACCTCTGACATCACTCAGCTGTTTTATTGACTGTGGCAACAAATTTGCTCTTGGTTTGAACCCCTGGATGAAAAGGTAGCTTGAAAGAAGAATCTGAGCTTGAGGCGATGCTAAAACTTGGGAAAGGATTTGGGATAAGAAGAGCTGCAGCTGACATGAAATTTGGTGCTGTCCAGTGGTTAAAACTGTTGTCTCATGAAGCATTTTGCAGTATGGATACTGTGGACTGAGATTCTCAGTCTGGGGAGTGTTTTGCAGATATATGCTTCATCACACTGAACTTCACACGCGTCTCAAGGAGGGGCAGAAGTACAATTTTACCCACAGAAGGTGCAAGAGTAATGCAAAGTAAGGAAGCTTATCTGTGAGATTGTCCTGCTGTAAGTGAGGAGTGAGTTTTTACTGAATCTCCATCATCATACGGACTTACAGCTACTTCTTTACTAGCCAGTAAAGAAGACCCACAGCTCTCATCTTGCCTGGGCTTTTGTTCAGACTGTCTTTGCTCCTGATACATCCCATTTCAGGAACATGTTCTCTGATGGGAATGGTATTGTCCCATGTCCCTGAATGAGGCCTGCATGTTGTCTGCACAACCATCATGGCCAAAACCCCACAGGGACTGTGGTACCAGCTGAACACTACAGGCAGGGATGAGCCAGTGCTGAATTTCTGCCTGGACCCTGTTCTGTTTTCTAACATAGGTGTAACATAACAGATGCCATGCAGGATGACTGTTGTACAATATGCACGAGGAAAGTGGCCCAAAATAAGTAGTTTAGCCTAATTTGGAAGAGAATTTCTTATGCTCTGTACACAGGCTGTGGCCCCTTCATACTCATCTTGAATATGTTGACCAGCAGGTTAGAGATGACTAACAGAGTTTGTCAGTTCCCAGAAGCTTCATGACAAGGAGGAGAGCCAAGAGAGGCAATGCAAACAGCTAAATCAGGGTTCACACTGAGATGAGACCATTATTTCAGCCTTGTTTGGAGCCAGAGGGTCTTCCCAGCAAAAACACCTTACACTTATCCTACCATTTAGGCTCAAATTCAAGCCTTCAACCAACAAGTGCAATCATTTCAGGATGAAACTAGAAGAAACTATGCTTACTTAATCCCAGTTCTCATGCAAATATGTATCTGTCTCCGGTGAGCACATGATTGCAGGGAGGTTTTGTGTTGTCTTGCTACAATCTGAAAGTTCTGTTGCGGGAGTGGAAACCCCTAAGGTGGTGACCATCTGAAGCACTGTGATACGGAAGAGCTTGAGGTGATTGCTCCCAGCAAATTATCATGGTTAAAATAATTGCAGAACAGCCTCAAAGATAGGCAGGATTAAGTTTACAGGCAGGAGATGTGGAAAAACGACTCAAAATGTTATTTCCAGATGAGAAAATGTTACTATTTTAAAAGGATTTTTTTCTGATAGCAGTCTGGAGTGAAGAAGTCATTCACAGGAAGGATTCTTTAATAGCCATTTCTTTCCTTCAGGATTTCGAAGCTTGTGACTCTGCATGAAAGACAACAATAAATTTTAATATTTCTTGAATTTGGTTTTAGATGGGGTTGTATTAACTATTGAACCTGGTTGGTAGAGTTTATGATAATATTCAGTACACTACTGAACTACTTTGTCTGTCCTGGGTAAATGCTGTCAGCAGGTGGAAAATTGCACTAGCAAGGGCTAGCAGGAATCTGGAAAACAGCTCTGTGTCCTTGAGATGGCACTTGGGGACCTCAGAGCAATGGAAAGTTTATTTTTGTTCCCCAGGCTGGACTATTTTCAGGCAAAGAGGTTTGAAAACTCTACACATCCGTTATTGGTGGGCAAGGCAGCACAACCTGTACTGCTGACAGAGTTCTGCTCGTCTAGTGGGATGGACAAAGAGGTGAGGAAAGAGGTGTTTAAAAGTGCAGGTGTTTATTAGTATATTAACAATTGGTTTGTAGCATTACAGGAACCAGCAAAGTCAGCTGATGATGTGTTAATGATATCAGAGTTGAATAATTTGAAGCATTTTCCTGCCATGTGATGCCATGGGATTGCAGGATATTTTGTATCATTTTTGAAAGAAACCCCCAGAATTAATTACCTAGAAGAATATTTGGCATCTACTCAGCAAGGACATGTGTGAGTAAGTTGAGAGTGGGCAACCTAGCCTCCCTGGTCCTGGCATAGTTTAAGTCCCAGAAGAAGAGCAACTTGTATTTAGTGCTACTGGAAACAGAGGTTTTTCTTCGATGAGCAGTACAGTATGAGTGCGACATTGCTGGATTCACACACAGTGAGAAAAAGAGTTTCAAACCCTTCACTTTCATGTTCTCTCCATCCTTCCCGCGGTTTTTTGCAATCTTTCAGTGATCTCTTACACACAGGCTTGTTCAGATCGTTATTTCACAAAATCTTTTTAATCAAGGAGAGAAGAGGGTAGGATAAGGGGAATGAGAAGCAAGTTGTCCTGGACACAGACTGCAAAACATCAGCCTCCATTTTCACCAAGAGACAAGAGGAAATACCAGGGAAAAGCAGCTAAAGGTCATGGAATGGCACATTTTTTGTGTAGTTTACCAGAAGTATATGAAAACAGCTGTAGAGAGAATGGATAAATTATGCTTTAACTTTGGATTGAACTCACAATTTCGAACAAAAAAAATCTACCTACCCTATTTATAACTAGTTCTGTCACGATATTGTATGCTATTGCAAATTTATTAGCTGGCAATATTTTCTAATAAATCAGTGTGCAAGGCATCCTTGTAATAAAGATGCTATAATGAGAAAGATTTTTGATTGAGTTCCTTGTCCTTTTTTTCCTTGGAACAGTTTATCTCCTGTCCTATTAGGAAATGTCTAAGTTTATATGCCCATATGCTAAGAGAATGAAATACCAGCATGCCAATGGAAAGTTTTTGTTCATGTGGACAATGTTTCAGTGCTGGTGGCCTCTGCAGAAGATAGGGTCATATTTTTTTTGACATACAATTGCTCAGCTGCCACCAGAGCATGAAACAATAAAGAATTATTATATATTATGTATGGCAAAACAGCTTTTAGCCAGACACGGACTTAGTCACATGAAAATTTAGCTTGGAAGCAGTTTTGCATTCATTCTTTTGCCAATAACATTTGAGAGAAAATAAAATGTTACTAAAAAGCATTGTAATTGTAAATAAAAAGAACTTTCAAATTTATGCACAAGCAAGTCTGGGTACTCCCTTTTGTCACTATGGATTTTCATTAACTTAAAAGATTTAATAAACATTATAACATGGAGAAAGAAATCACCTTGCCCCACAATGCAAATATTTAAAGAATGTAAGACCATGAACAGGACCATCAGTGAGTTTAGTTCTCAATTTGAACTATTTTGTGAAGTCTTAGAAATCATATTACAAGAATGGGCTTAGGAAAATGCTCATATTTGAATCCAAAGTCAAATCTAAATTCAAGTATTTTCACAGTTATGAGTTTCCATTTATTTTTAATAACACTGTGTTCTTTTTTTCTCCTTTTCTGAATACTACAAAAAAAGAATATTAAATTTGAACATGCCACTGGCAAACAAGGGATATGAACTGTCACCTAAAAGTCATGTTTTCTTTTGTATTTTTTGCATCCCTTCTGCCAGCCTAACTTACATAATTAGCAGACATTGATTGCATGCAGAGTTTCACTATTGAATACAGACCATTCATTGTTGGCAAACTACTTATTAAGCAGGCAGATTCATGAAAAAGTTCAATAAATAATTTCAAATTTTCTAGAAGGGAGATGTCAATCTTAACAAATCGGTTTTCCCAAATTGCTTGCTCAGATACATATGGGGGATTTCAGACTATGACAACTGAACACTTTGCTTCCCTTATCATGTTTCTTATTGCCTTTTTTTTCTTTGATTATCAAGATAACGGAGCTCTCAGCTGCAGAAAATACACTGGCTGATGAAGCCCAGCAGGGCACAGTCTTGTTGTACAAGATGCAAAAGACACCAACCTTCTCACAGAAGGATCCTGACTTCAGTTCCCAGTCACTTCATGGAAGAGGATCTCACTCCACATCATCATAGAAACATCAGTATGTTTATTTTGCTTCATTTCTTACAGACAGGCAATTCAATAAAATTCCATCTGCACACCAAATTGGATCTAATTAATCAGAAATCCAGCGTGTGCATCAAAGAAAGGCAAGTAACTGTAAAGTACATTAAAGTTCAAAGTAATGATTACATACACTAAACCCAGATCTTCACCAGCAGAGCTCCACTGATGACAATGATTCCTTCAGTTTTGCATGAAGATCAGAACCACACCTGGGCTGGTTTAATTCTACGGGGTGCCATTCAGTCCTAAAGTGGGTTACTGTGAGCAAGAGGCAAGGTAGACAAAGGGGGCCGAGTCAGCTCCTTGTGAAGGTGGGGATAATAAATGTTTTCAACTGCAATGGTGAAAGGGTTAATGTTTCCCTGCTCATGTACTATCAATAATTTTGCTAACTTGTTTTCACTCCTTTCTAATGTTGTTGTTCATTTTCAGATTCCATTTCTAATATTTTAAATTCAGTTTTAATATTCTCCACAGGAATTTAAAAACAATCTTCTCTTTAAAACATAATTGTAGCATTTGTTATGCCATCAAAATACATTTTACATTTTCAGAGCCAATTTTGTGAAGTAATTGGATAATAAATGAATAATAAGAACAACAAGACCCTTATTAACTTTTTAGTCATTAAAATGACCTAACATTTCAGAAAGAACAATAACTTTTCCAATAATGTTCCAGAACAGTGATTATAATTATAACACACCAAAACAAATGTATAAAATGATGCTGTCTTTCTTGGACAGTAGGATGGAAATTTGTAATTATTTACATTTTCCACAAGCAGCATAAATTACCAGCGTTTCTCTCCCAGAAGGAACTGTGCCCCCTCCCACTGTAAGGAACACAAACAACGATCTAAGCATTAATAAGGCTGATCACTCACCAGCACTGCCAGTCAGCCCCCCTGCAACGAACCTCCTTCTCCTGCAAGTGGATGAGGCACTGGTCAGTACTCTGGGTGCCTGCCTTGGGGTCAGCCCGGGACAGACCTGGTCAATCCAAACCCCCTATCCATTTCTGCTATTGGAATAAGGCCCCATAAAAGCTCAGGAGATGCCACCAGCTCAGTTGTCAGCAGTGCTTTAGTGCTTACCCCTGTACCAAGCGCAAAGGGCAGCCTTTCCACAGTTTCCTTGGTGCCAGCTCAGGATAAGAGGGGATGTCCTAAGTGATGTAGGGCCTCCTCCACCACTTTCCTTCTAACAAAGATCCCCCACAAAGGGGCTTGGCCTGAGCCAGGGTGAGAGCTGAGGCATGGCTGGGCTCTTGGTGCCCAGGGGAGCCCAGGCAGCTGATACTGCGGGACATCTCTGCTCCTTCCCAAGCATAGATGTTAGCAGAGTGGTCCCACACCCTTGTGACCTCCCACACCAATTAATACAGTTTATCATGATGGGTTTGGTCCCGGCTGGGGTCAGGAGAGCCTGATCTGGAGCAGAACAGAGCAGCCCTGCCTGGCAGTGGCTGTGCCACTTCATGTACCTGCACGATGGCCACTAGTGGTACCAGAGAACATAATGCTGTGTGGTTAAGTCCAGGCCTTAACACAGTCCAAAGTACCCTTTTGGCACCTCACATCACTTTACAACTTATTCAGACCTGTCAATCCATCATCCCAATCACCTAATGCTCTCTCTCTGTAATTCAAAAAATCCAGGTGAAATCTGGACAGCAAGAGACTTGAGCAGCACTGTGGAGCCCCCAAATTATTTGTAACACCTTACAACCAAACATAAGTGGGTGCTGTGAAAAAGTGTTGACTAAACTTTTCCTGTCGCCTAATCAGCTGGAAATCTACCAGTACAAAATATCTTCTGTCTGAGTAAGAGCTGTTTTTCAGTCCTCTCAAGCAGTCCAGAAGAACTGGGCTTCAGCCTGGTTTCTCATCCCAGTTCTCTTCCCTCACGCTGCCAATGCAGTTCAGGAGGACACTTTAAATGCATGCTAACCCTTAATCATGCCAGCAGAGCCTTTGAAGTCAGAGGACTTAATTTTAAACATTTCTCTCCCACAGTTCTAAAATAGCCACTGATACAATAAGCAACGTATGACCACGGCATTTCTCGAGCAGCACTGAGTACAGGGGTCGTGTCTCAGGCAACAAAAACTTTGGAGATGCTTGTTTTCAATGGGTTTAAAAGGATTGGCAAGAGCACTGGCAAGAGCACAGAGTGGGACTTTGTTTTTTAAGATCAAGTAAATGCAATTCATCTCTTTCTTTAAAGAAAACAAAAAAAAAAGAGCAGCACTTGTCCATGGGCTTTCCTATTCATACTTAGGTATATTAGTAGGTTGAAAACCAAGAGACAAAAAAGGACAGGTGACAACAATCTCAGCCCAGGACTATTGTGTTTGGCCCAGCTCTGCTGCCCCAGCCACAACACTTGGAGGAAGTGCCACACAAACAGAGGAAGCAGGATTCGGGCTGAGAAGGATTTAGTAACTGCATTACTACGCTCTCAGCACTGATGCCTGTAAAAGATAAAACCTGGGAAAAGACCGCGGGTTCCTACTCCTTATTGTTGCTGCCTGGGATTTAACTTGTATGTCTGAACTATGTACATATTTCACTGATTTAGGTGGGGCGCCATGAACGTATTTATACGGGCTGAGACAGTGACAGGACTGCTGATGTTTACAGTAACAGGTTAGAGAGGCTTTGCCAAAGCATTCTTAGTTTTTGAAAGGATTGGCCAGACCCAGCCCCCTTCCCCCTCTCCATTGTTATTTTGTCTGCTGGATTTACGGAAGAAGGAAATGGTAAATTACAAGAAAAAAATAGCATTTATCTTGCCAGGACGTGTTGCTTTGAACTTGGATGATATTAACATATCAATCAGATTCAGCGATATGTTAAACAAGGTTGTCCCTGGTTTATGGCTCACCAAAGCTGGGAGTTGAACCATAGCTTTGTCTGCGTGGTGGGTAGGGAGCTTAACTCCACCAGTCCGAACCCTTCAGGAGGGCACACAGCATGGACACTGGGCACAGGGCACCATTTATTTCATCTGAGTTGTGTTGACCCAAAATAAAGCCCAGCTTACAATTTAATTCGGACTGAAAATGTGCCCAGAGGAAGCAATTACATAGTCACAAATACAGTGACTATGGCTGAAAATCCTTGAAGGATAAAAACACAGAACATAATGTAATGTTCTGGGAATAAACTGGGAATATAATGAGAGACTGCAATCACTCTGTTTAGAGTAGTCATGTAAGAGGAAGTATTTTTGGATGACATTTCCAGTTCCCAATCAGAGTTTGGCCAATTAGATGGAAAATTAATTCAGAAAGGAAACATTAATTAGGTCTTGATACAGATGCTAATTCCAAAATTTCATGAGGCTTCAAAGATCTGTCTTCTCCCCTTTGCCATTTCCTTACTCTGGAATATTCATTATTTTACAATAACTCTTCAGGCTGGGACAGCTTAATTTAAGTACATTGCTTCCTTTGGGGACAACTAAGGACTTGCTATTTAAGTGTTAAATGGCAGTACTGAACTGGATGGTGATTTGAACTGGGCTGAATTGGATTTACCATACAAAGAAGCACACCGTGCACCAACCTACTGGCTCCATGGAATTCAGAACAGAAGAAAGAGTGAACAAATTAAGTAATTCCCACAATTAATAGCTTAAAGAAAGAAGTCTTACCCTCTTCTTTCTTCCCTCTTTTAGGAAAGAATAGACACTGAAATGAAGAAATATATATAAACAATATTTGATCTTGCTTGTTACTGCTTTTCTTCCCGTATGTAAGCCAGGAGTGAAAACAGATCTCACTAAATAAATGCTATAAAACCAAATAAATAATTTAATAAACAGTAACAATGCCCCAAAAGTAAATTAATCCTCAGGGTTCTAAATAAATATAGATGATTTAACTCAAAAGTACAACTTTTTTCCTCAAGGAATTGTAAGCTGAGAGTTACAGCGAAATCTTGATGTAACCATAACCATAGCATCTACTATAAATAAGTTGAACACACATTATTGTTTGGAAAATTAAATCAGCCCTTGGAGAAGTACTTTTACTTACTATGTTTACAAATACTAAAACTCTATAGTTAATCAGCAGACAGATGTCACAAATACATTTTGAATACTCAGACTTAGTATCCACACTTTCACAATTAACTTTTTACATTCATGAAGTATTACAAATTAATAGAAAAGGAGCTGCAGTTAAAAAATAAAAATGCTGAAAGTTCAAAGCCCAGGATCATAGCACAGTAATAATTCTCTGGAAGTGAAGAGAGAGAAAAACCCCAAATATTCTGATTTAAGAAAACAAGTAGCTACAGAAAATGAAGTCCATTTTCCTGTGGCTTTGTGTCTTGTGGTTGAATTATCTTGTGCCTAATAAGACACAAACTCTGATTGAAACTTTTCCTGAGGCTGAGGCATCTCCCGACTCCTTTTCTCTCTCACAGAGATTTTCTGGTGTCCAGTAATAACGTTTGGGCCATAATGAAGTCTTTCCCTCAGCAGAAAGATAAGTCAGACCCCTCAACTCTGCTCAGTTACTAATTTTCACTAAACACGGAAGAAATTAATGTCAACTTTCCTACATCGAATAAACAGAAATTACTCAGCAAATTCGAGGACTGCACCAGGAGAGGTTCAGATTAGATATTAGAAAAAATTTTTGTCTGCAAGAGTGGCTAGGCTGGAATATGCTGTCCAGGGAGGTGGTGGAGTCACCAGCTCCAGAAGTGTTCAAGAGGCATCTGGATGTGGCCCCTGGAGATATGGTTTAAGGTTGATTATAGTGGTGCCACCTTGATGGTTGGACTAGATGAACTTGAGGATCTCTTCCAACCTTGACAATTCTGTGATTCTGTGAAATTCAAAAGTTACAGAGGCCTGAAAGACAGGAACCTGGGCAGCATGAAAATAATATGCATATCTTTATGACACAGGTTGAAAGTGAAAGTATTTTGGGTGCACCTGCTTTTGTCTCAGATCAAGTTTTCCCTGTCTAAATACCAAGTTTTTCCTCATGCCAATTTTATATAAACAAGGTGTGTGTTCTTTTTGTAAGTAAGAAAAACAGTAGTAATAGTAGAAGAAAGGAATCCAGCAGAGGTACTTCAAGAGAGGAGAGTAAAAGATCTGTGAAACTGCTACTCAGTACAGGTAATTCTGGTAATGAGGTTAAGAAAACATTTTTAGAACATATTCTGATGTGCTTTAATGTCATCAAAAATCAGGGCTCAAATAAGTAAATCCTAATTCTACACTCTTCAGGAGCTCTTTCATGCTTAAAGTAAATCTTTAAGTGGAGAACAAGGTTTCTAGGGCAATGCCAAAAAGGATAAAGTAGGACATATCTTCTGCTTCAGCCTTTCTTTATCTCTGTATTTAAATCATCACTTCAGCATTTTTGACTTGGAAAAAAAATTCTCCTTGCTCAGCTTTTGCCTAAAATGTAGTTACACCCTTTATTGAGAAGAGCACGCAGAAGGACAAATGGCTATATTCAATTCTGAAAGTGCTTTAATAAAACATCTCTACAGCAGGGGTAAATGCTGTACAGCCAAACCTTGCCAGCAGCTCCTCTGCTATTGCAGGGCAGCAGTGGCACTGCCCCTCCTGCTCTCCTCTGTGCCAGATCACCCAGAGGGTGAATATCAATTTACTGTTAAATGTGGATGAGGCCCCAAAGACCTTGCATGACAAGTCAAAGCTACACCAGGATCTTATTTGCCTACTCAGAAAATAACCTGGTGTATGCTTCTAAAACTAAAGTAATCTGATGAATTTAAAGATATGCTTCATCTGGTGAGACAAATTTTGCAACAGGGAAGGATTAGCAAATTTGTAAGAATATCTCGTTGTCACAAGAATTTCCACTCTTGTCTGAATCTAACGGATTTTGGCTACGTTCCCCCAGAAAAAGCACCAGAGGTCATGCATATTGCAACTATGGTTTACCTCAGCCAGTAAAATCAATTATTTTATGCATCCCTCTCTTCATTTTTTCCTAGGGAGATAATTTCTTCTGGGACTGCTCACTCATGGCATCTGGCTGGGATCTAGGGATATATTTGAAAGTCCTTCACATGAATCCTCAAGTTAGAATTAGCTTATACAAGGATGCAGAAGTAACCTACCAAATACAAAAAGCTTTAGTCATCAGCTCAACTCTGTTGACAACAGTTTTCCATCCAACTTTTTTGGAGAAGAAGGAATCGGAGGAGTTAAGGCAAGTCTGCCACAAGTTTGAGATCCAGGGTTCCAAAGTCGGACTCTGTTCCTGAGTATGAGAAGCACACAGGAGTATACATTTAGGCATGCAAGTCCTCTCTCTGATGAATTTCAGGTGGCACTTGGGTCTTCATTCAGGAACCTCTAAAACACATCTGTTACGGTATTTGATCCCTCCTGAGGCAACTACATCTGATACCTTCAATAGGGAAGAGCAAATGGGATATTCTAAATATCACCTACTTAAACCTACTTGGCCTCAGTGGCCCAGAAAGGTCATGGATAAAATTTAAACCTTTCACATACTTTTTGTTGAGGTTTTGAAACCTGTTGTTGGAAATGAGCACCTGAAGGACTGTGCTTTTCACATGCTGTCTGCAAAGAATCAGCAAGTACCAATGACAACTTCCATAGTCTTTGATGGCTCTCATCTGACTGGAAGCCACCAAATCCATCTGGACTACCTAAACCATCTGGCTGAGAGGAATCAGCCAGCACAGATCTTCCACGTAATTTACCCAAGATTTTAATTACCACCCAAACCAAACAGCAGAGGGTTCAGGAAATACACAATCCACTGGGGAATCCACCACTTGCCTGGTTCAAAAAGCTCACACAAAACCACATTGTTTTATAGGTTTCAAAAAGAGAAGGAGGACAAAAAACTGTAAGCATTTGATTGCTTTTCTTCCAGAAAAGCTCTTTTTCTAGAAAGTTTCTCTTGTAGCTGGATTTTAACAGAACTACTATAGCAAACTGAAACTTTTCAGTGGCCTAGACTGTAACTTTGGGTCCATGCTCTGCATTTTCCCAGAGATAAGACTGAGAGAAACTTGGTATTTTTTTCTGAGAATATAGCCCATGCTATGCAATTAAGGACTCCATGGGAAAAAACCATGTAAATGTCATGAGCATGGAAGAGACAATGTAACAGAGACAAGTTATTTCTGATATTTTGTTACTTTGTAGGGCTTGACTTGCAGGCTGAATAATGTAGGTTTCACATGAAACTCCATTAAAGGAAAAAAAATCAGGGACAGAGTACTGGAAAACTTCATGAGTAGTCATCAGGTCCCAAAAGCTTAGATCCACAGTGCAGCCTACGATTGTCCTAATCTGCTTGAGCATTTAGTGACACAGTAGAAGACTATTGTCTATGCCCAGCCACAGGAGGGAGATGAGACAGAACTTTAATGAGTGTATTTCAAAGCTATTTGTTAGACAGCAAATGAAAGATGAAAGTTGGGAAAGCACAGTTCAATCACAGAAGAAAAATGTATTTTCTTTCTGGAAAACTCTGCTGTTCTTGTTCTCCCTGGCTTGTCTCTCCATCCTCACATCTGTTCCCACTTACTCTGCGCCCATTTTCTCACTGGGAAGCATCAGACAATCTTTACTGTAGGCACAAATATCCGTTCCAAGTGTCTTCGAGGGAATACAGTCTTAGTCATGCTTCTACTCTACTGGGTGTCCTTACTTTACATGCAAGCCTGTGTCCACATGTGTCCCAGGCTTTGACTCAGCAAAATACTTACGCAGGGATCTCACAGTACAGAAGTGCTTAACCCCCCAAATGTCTACCATGCATTTAATTTCGAGAATTCATTCCACTGAAGCTGGCAGAAGTGCAGTGTTTGTCACTGTCTTCTCCTAAACTGGGGCTTGAGACTTGCATACCGCACTTATTTGTGACACTGACAGCCAGAAATGTATATTAATTATATAGCAAATACAACATGTCTGTTTTAAAAAAAAAGTAAGTTGGCAAGAAAGACTGTTATTTCCCCCACACTTTCTCCGATGAGTTAATTAATAATTTTCTCCCTTATTTTGTTATACACTCAAAACTCAGAGCAAGAGTTTGCTTGTCTGACTTGTGACACTGCTGTGAATTTCTGTGTGTCCCTTGTGTGTCTCCCAGGGAGAACCAGCAAGTCCCTGGGGGCCTCTTTCTCACTCCTTCATTGAGTTTCTCCCAGGGAAGGCTCCTTACCCTCAGCCCTCTAGGTGGCTCAGGTGTCCTTTACAGACAAGCACACCACAAACACTTTGATGAAGGGGGGAAAGATGCCCAAAAACACAACAACGCCCTTATTTGCCTATTGCTTGTGGATAAATGATTGTGATCCATGGTAGGAATAGAGAACTGGCATGGATTGGGAAACATCATAAGGCCAACAGGTTGCTATGCAAAATAATGACTTAATAGGCAATGCCTGTAAGCATTTATTGTATTAAATAATTGCAATTAACCTGTTTCAACTACTATGAAGATTTTCATTCAGCTAGAAATGCAAGAGTTCACCGTGCAGTGAAGCCACTAAATGTAGAAAATCATTACTCAGAAAATCATAGCTCTGCAAGAAAAGAACATTGCTGCTAGCTCTTCCTTTTTTTTTTTTTTTCCTCCCGAGGAGAAAAGCAGCTGATATAACAGGACAGGACATTTTCCACTCAGAAAACATGCATGCTCAGGCAGGCTGGACGACTGTGTAAAACAGGCAGCTGTGGAGAGATGAGTAAGTCCCATCCATTCAGAGATAAAACAACTTTTTTTTCCTAGGATAGTCTAATGTGGAAACTGCCAATCCTTCTCCTCTCACTACTTCTTTGATGTTCATTCGCTTTAAAATTTTTCTCCTGTGATGAACAACAGAGATTGCCAGCAAGTATTTGCAAGCTCAGCAGCAAAGCAGAAGGAACTGAAGACTTGCTGCTCAAAATGAATCCTTGAAAATTACTGTCTACAGTCATTCCCTTCTGTTTGCTTCACTTAGTGAGTTATGGGATAAAGGGAAGCAAACAAAGTATGATGGTAATAGCTATAATAATAATAGCAACTCCTTAATGTTAGTAAAACCTCTGTTGGAGGCATGTAAATGTACAGTGTATCACTCTGAAAGGGATACTGAAGAAGGCATATTTATTTCCTCACATACTACCTCTTTTTACTAACACATTTTGGGTTTTGATAGCAAATTTCAATGCTGTAAAAAATACCACAAGAACAGTGAAAAGTGTACCTGAACCAGAACACTGTCCATGAGGGTGGGATGCTTTGGCAGGAGTGCAAGAACAGAGTCAGAATATCGGAAGATGGTACTATTTCCTCCAGACACACTCCCCATCTCAAACCATCATATATGTTGCACATGATGAACACAGAGAGCATAATCTGCTCCTTCAGAAATCAGCCGTTCTGGGAGCTCCCCTTGCCTGAGGTGTCACTTGCCCGAAGCAGCAGGGTGGGTGGCGGCACTAGGTGGCACTGGAAGTTCTGCGGTTAAGGCAATTTTAGTGTTATTTTGGGCTTTAAGCGCCATCTGGTGTTATTGCCGGCTTTTTCTTGAAAAGTCTGGTTATGAGACCCTGGCACTGGCAAGCTCCACTGTTCATGCTTTACAATAAATATACATAACTAGATATTACAATACAGTATCATCGAGTTGTGTTGAACGGATTAGTATTTCCACTCCTTTCTTGTTATACTTTTGGAAAGGAGTTCAATACGCAATGCACTTATCAATCTGTTTTTTAGCCAAAAACATTGAATCAGAGAAAGTTTGGCTTAAAGGCATAAATGTGCTGCCAGATGCACTCCTGCTTCTGGATGCAAGAGCATTTCAATGCCCTTTCCTTCACAGCTCCTTGGCTTCTCCTCCTTTAGGCTTCCTCTTGAAAACTCAATCAAACAGGCAAGACAAATCAGAGAGACTGCCATGGGAGTCGAGAGCACAAAGATCAAACAAACAAAATCACACATCCATATATTCTTCCAACTCCCCTTCAGCCTGCCCCCTTCCCAAAAAGAAACATCAAACCAAAACAATAACAAAGGACTAGTCCTTCACAATAATCCCCAAAGCCTGGAATGTACCTAATCATGAAGTCAGGATGCTGCACATGAATGCCAACCACCTAGTAAGGATTTTCTTCCATGAAAGTTTGTTGCAAATCTGCTCATTCCTATCACCATAACAAATAACAACTTATTTTATATCCGTAGAATATTCCTTCTGAATAGAAGAGTGTATTATTTGTGTATGCAAAACCCTACATTCTGCTTTGCCATTTCCTGGACAACAAACATTGCTGTGCAGAAGGCAGTGTGCAACAGGTACACATTGAGCTTCCCAAAAGCAGGCATCTGTTTCACATTTTGAAAGACTCTTGCACTATTGTAAAGGCTGGGAGGGCAGGGGTAGGCTTCTTCTCAGTCTTGCTCATGTTAAGGCTAACAGAGATAGTTCCTTTCCACTTCTTTAGAAGCATACGGTGGATTTTGTCTTTTGCTACTGCCTTGTAAATTGATGCTGTAAGAAGAAATTGCCAGCATAGTGTGACAAGGAGAAACAGCCCTGGCTCTCGGAGCTGGTGGGTGACTGATGCTGGGATAGCAGCTGACTAACGCACTCCAGACCCTGTCTACAGACAGGGCAGGGGCCTCCACTGATTCCACCTTGAAAGGCAGAAGAACTAACTTATTCTTCCTGGGATTACCAACACTGGCATACTAAAGCCAAAACTCAGATTACCTTTGTATAACTTGCCACCAATTCATTTACCCTGTTATTATCCAACATCACATCACATGGGGGCAAGGATGGAGTGGGGTGGCAGGTAAACAGCAGTGCATAGAGTGGGCACTTCTGCAAACTGCCAGACCAAGCAGGTTAGCCAGGGGAATTCAGAAAGGAGTGTGAAACGGTTGACCTACCTAAAAATGAATCCTCTCACAGACATAATGAAGACAGAATTTGCATTAGAAATTCATACAGCTGTTTGGAGAGGGGAGTGTTGCCCTCAGGGATAAATCCACTCCCTAACACCCAGCCTTAGCGTCTCCCTCATGCCTGGCCAAGGTCCTCCCCCTCATGAGGAAGAATCCTACCCCCGAGGCACCTAAGCAACAGTGGAGCAATCCTGAGGAGGCTGCTTTATTAAATTTAATGTCCTCGTGGGAGGATGCAATTCAGGGTTTTTTTCCTTTTTCATTTCTTTTCTTTTTTCCCCCCAAATAAAGTTCCCTTCTCAGAGAAGAGGGTTTCATTTGGAAAGATGAATTCTCTGTGGCATGATTCAAACTGAACTTTGTCTTTGTTCCTTTTTTAAAGTCAAGTTGGATAAAAAGTAATACTTTTCCAAAATCAGATTGTCTCCTCCTTCAGATCTGATTACTTATTCCAAGTTCATCAGCAGGATAGTGTAATGTGGATCCATGCTTTAAGCAGGACTCTCCAGTGAAAACAATGAGTGTTCTGCCTTCTGCCTAAATTAATAACACAACATGTCCCATAGAAAATAACTAAAAGATAAATCAAGCCAAGTTAGTTTCACTTAGGCTAAATGTGGGAGTTTTGCTTTGAAATAAGAACACAGCCATTTCGCCCTGTTCTGTTCTAAAAGAAATTAATTTGAGAAACAGATCCTAAATAACCAAGACAGGCAAGCATTTTGTATATAAGTAACCAGAACTACATCCCTGAAATACAAATGAGGATTCTTTGCAGCTTTAATATCAGGTTTTAAGTACAAAATACTCAGCATAAACTTCCAAATCCAATATTCCTCTCTACTTTTTCTAATTAGATTCTTTTCTTTTTTTTTACTTTAATCAGTGTAACTCCTTAACAACATACTCCTTTAGCCTATTTTGTACTATTCTGCTCATGCCAGACCACAAAAATAAAACATTTTTGTAGAAGCAGCTTAGAAGGTCCGTACTTTTGTTAAGTGCGTGCTGTGGAGTACCTGAACCACAAATAAACAAAAGCAGAAGGTCACATCACTGTGCCCGTGTGGCTCCAGTAACAGGACTTTGGATTGTACACAGGTCTGGGCACCACAATGGTTACTTTTAGACTGCATTTCAAGCTTGTATCCCAGCACATGCTTAAGCTCAAATTTGTTTCATGTCCAAATAATTTCAAAATTAACACCCAAAACACAGGAGTTTCAAACAGAGATTTGAAGTCATACTATTCTTTAGTCCAGATTCAAACATGTGTCAACCCACAGGTTGTTAACTTATATCAAATTATATGCTCTAATCACCATGCAGAATAATTACATGGTCAATACAATGCAGACAAGGCAGTGTAGGTGCCTTCTAAAAGGGCTGGTGACTGCTGCAAGACACTGTAGCATATGTAGGCTGCTGAACTCTACTTCAGGGCCAGAACTGCACACACACAGATGAAAAAGTGCATTTTGTTTCACACAACTTTTTGGCTTGTGCTCTACTCACAAGGGTTAGGGAGATGCAGCCTATGTGGCCCAAAATTTCCTGATTCTTCTTAGAGCAAACACAATTTGTTAAGTAAGTTCTATTTTAACCAAACGGCCACCTCCACCTCTGCAAGACAGTCCCCATGCTAAGATTCTTTTCACAGGACAGAAAAGACAATCAGGCCGTCAGAAGGGCTTTTCAGCCTTTGTTCATTACATCTTTTCAACTCTTGAAGGTGCTGAGCAAAATGGCAACACCTGTTCTGAGAAGGGAGAGTGCATCAAAAACAGACAGTGTGAACCTCTCTTCCTATCAGTCTGCTCTCACCACCTGTGTTCTACCATCTTGTATTTATATTGTTCAGACATTTTACTGTTACCAGGGGATTTGCGTTGTTTTCATCTAATTATCTTCAAGACTTTCTGTATAGAACAAGTTCACGTAGAGCAACTTCACCCAGCTGGGAGGGAGAAGTGTACAAGTAAAATTTTCACTGCACCGTAGACTGGAAAAATGAAGGGAGGTCACACCTCACCTACTCATGTTGTACAAAGCTCTTATTCATGTAGGTAAGGTCACTGATAGAGACTGAGCTTTAAATTTCTTGTTAAGAAGAAAATTAGTATCAGAAAAGTAAACAAAATTACATTTTTTTTTTGACTCTTCAGCTTTGCTGAGGCCCACAACCTCTTTCTCA
Organism: Falcunculus frontatus; assembly: GCA_013398115.1. Classification (NCBI taxonomy): domain Eukaryota; kingdom Metazoa; phylum Chordata; class Aves; order Passeriformes; genus Falcunculus; species Falcunculus frontatus. Next base: position 327,117 of record VZRV01007784.1, on the reverse strand, counting down.
TGCGTCCTCCAAACAGAAAATGCACCTTAACATTCTTTGTCATGCAAAAATTCTCATTTGTGTGAGACTCCAGTAACTTGTCTTACTAGCCTTTTAGGGCATAAATACCTCTTCTGAAAAGAAGAAAAAGGTCACATTCGTTAAAGACTTCACCCTACTCACGACTACCAGGCTATTGCAATGTAATGACTCCAGGAGATAGGTCTTCAGTCCTAGTGTTAAGGAATGCAATTTGAGCCGCTGCCGGTACAGACATGTCACTGATGCTACTAAAACAAAACTTGAGCTAAAATTTGTTTCAAGTCTTTACTTGCTTGCAATGGAAAGTTTGCTGGCAGCTGTTGTCATCATTAGCCTTGTGGCGATGTTTTTTTCTGAAGTGTCTTGTGTCTTATTGAAGCTTAACGCTTGTTAAGTTGGGAGGGGACTTTGGGTGATCTGCCAACAGCAGACAATAAAGTGTTCTTTTCTCCTGTTGTAACAGAGTCGTAAGTTTTGGTTTATGGATAATGGCAGCTACACACAGTAAATTAAAACACACACTAAAAGAGGAAAACATGAGGGCTTTTCTCTAAGTAGTCTATTTAGCCTATTACAGGCTCCCCTAGGGTTTTAAATGCAATCATAAAAACACTCTAATTTTTCACCATTAACTATTTTCTTTTCCTAGTAGGCTAAGAGCAGGCATTTTTACAGCAGTGTCCCTCTCCAGGGACCCCAGCTTTATAAGCTTTGAGCAGCATTGCTATCACCTCCCTTTGCTGGGGGTCCCCAGACCTGCAGGGAAAGCTGTGATCTGGAGAACATCCTTTTCTCCCTGTACAGCTCTCTGGAAAGGAGCTGAAATTCATCATCTGCTAGTATGCTGTCCTCTGGTTTTGCCTTCTCACTATGGATTGCTGGAATGGATAGTGGTCTAGCTTTTAAATATGGATCAGATACATCATCTTTATCCTCTAAATTGACAGAGGGCTATATCTCATAGCATGCCAGGAAGCCCAGGAAAGAACCTCTGAAGCAAACCACAAAGCCCAAAGCAGACTCAAGTACATTGGTTCTATGCAGTGAAGCCTCTTAAATGGCTTAGGGAGGTCTGTCAGGGGCATGGGACCCACTACAGAACATCTGGTAATTTGTTGGTGTAAAACACCAAATGCACCAGAACCACTTAACTTCACCAGCTTCAGTACAGAGGCCTGTAATGTGTCCTGCAAGCAGATTGGGAGGTCCTGTATCACTCTACAGAATCACACAGCAGCCTCAGACTGTTAGGTTCAACTTTAGGTTCATTATTGTAAAACAGGTCCAGTGAAAGATAATCAGATAAAGATAATTAAAAAGCAACCAGGCACCTTCAGCAGAAAAAACAAGACTAAAAGTCCAAGCAAGGAGCAGCATGTTTTTGCCCACTGGTGGTGGTTTTCCTTGTTTGCTCAAGTTACCAGAGTCCTTGAAGTTACATGAAGCAAGTATGGCCAGGGACTGGCATTGTTTTAGCAGTATGATGAAACTAAACTGTAAAAGAAATCTCTAACATTTGTGTGATTTAACACAGAGCCTTGAGGGTAGGTCCTGGGCTGGAGACGTAGGTTACATGCGGAATTTGGTTCCTTACAGTAACTCCAGCTCCTCAGGGCAACCTTGGACTTGTCACTTCAGCTCGTGTCTTTTCTCCTCCTTCACATTACAGCCACGATGATGATACACTGCTGCCTTACCCTTTCCTGCCTCACCTCTTGGAGCAGGAACTCCTTGAGAAGCAAGCTGCTGGCAGCTGCATACAGGAGCACAGCCCAGCACAGCAGGGCCGCCGGCGCAGCTCTTCGTGGCTCCACCAGCAGCAGGAGGGTGTGTGGCACTCCTGTGTCACCAGCAGAGCACACACAGCAAGGTTCGCTGTCCCTGCCACGGTGCAGCAAGAAAGACAGCAGGCATTAACCACTCCCTGCACACTTAATAATTTAAAGGTGGTAATTGCCATACATAACTTAAAACTTATGGGTAATTCAGGAAAGTGGAATTAATTAACTATCTTGGCACTTGGTCTTGATTCTATGGCTAGGATGTATTATAAAACATATAAACGTCATGCAAATGTTGTTCTATTTGTCATGCTGTATAACAAACCGGGGAAAGTACTACTGAACAGGAAGCCAACATCATTCCTCACATATGCTCTGCCTTAAGTAATCATCTCTTCCAGTACAGATCTGAGGCAATGGCGTTCCTGCTATTAGCTGTCTTCCAGTTACACAGGAATATGAAGTACAGAAATAAAATTCCACTTGTGTTACATCTGCCTTTCCTAAGTGGCCAGTGCATGTAACTTGCTCAGTTTAATTCTGGAATCTCAGACCCAGCCAGAAGCCAGCTCAGTCTCCCTGAGGACACTCACCTGGCAGTCTTTTGCCAGGTTCTTTGCACTTGCATCTTTTCCTAATTTTCTTTCTTGATGCTTGTGTGTCTTTTGATCTTCCTGCATGATAAAACCAGGTAACCTAATTTAAAAAAAAAATTAAGGAAAGGAACAGAAGAGCCATTTTTGCATGCGTAACAACAATATCATTGGAATTTCTCTGGAAGGCTTGTAGTCTGATCTTGCAGAGGCAAACACCTCAGGCTGAGTCCTTTTTCTTGTTCTGACTCAAACATTTGCACAAAAGTGGGCAGTTTTATCTCTTTTTTTCTCAGAGGATCTAGATCTTTTAAAACTAATATTTCACACATCAGTTTTCACTTAGGTATCGAGACAGCTGGCTGCCCTGATGAACTGCAGAGATCCCAGCTGAACTGAGTGTCCCCTCAAAGTAAAAGTAAGGTAATGGCTGCTCAAAATTAGGCAACTGCCATGTTCTCAGTGGCAAAACCAGATCAGACTAAACAGCTGTCCCGAGAGAGATGTTATGTCCTTTTGCCTTTGAAGTGTCCCTAAAGCTCAGGCTGCTTTCCTCTGGTGCTAGAGCTCTTTAAGCAACAGTAGCGTATGTATTTCAAATATCAGCCACTGCTGAAAGACAATGAACAAAGGGCCATGGAAAAAGGAGGAAAGAACTTGGAGCCAAATTCTCTCAGGTCACATACCAGGTGAGATGACACCAGTTCAGGCTGTTCACTTGTCCAAACGAGGCCCTACTGCCATCTGCCCACACATTTCTATCTTTCCGGTGTTGTCACAGCAAGTCCTTCATTCTTTTGAAACAACAAAAAAAAAAGTCCACCTGAACTATTGTATGTGTATTGATTTGGTTGATTTGCTGCCTGTGTAACTCAGAGCATCATTAATCTGATACAGAGAGCACCATTTGAAAGGCTTTGACTAAGTACAATATCAAGTGTCACCCTGGGCTTTAGAGTACAAAAAGTACAGATAGCACAAACAAAAGGGCCATATTCACCCCGGTTTAACTCTTCCAGCCTTGCTAACAATTGCCATAAGGTGGTTATTCTGGAGTCGAATAAGAGGAAAATCTGAACCAGAATAGAAATGGGAGAAAGTTGCTTGAATATAAGTGTTTTCTTGATTTCTTAAAAATGTTGCTTGATTCATGCCACTGAAAATGCCAGATGATTTGAAACATTCACGTTACTTTTTTTCAGATGTTGGAATTGTCTGGTTTCTGGATAGCAATATGCTTAGCAAAGGTGCTAATCACTACCTCCACATAAATAAGATTAATTTCTCTCCAGAAAATAAATATGCAGGCAGGCTCTGACCAGTACGGGTGAACGGCTTCATCAGCAGTTGGGTAACAGAATAAACCCCCAAGAGTATAGAGAAAGTAGCAGCAGACATTTGCTTTCACAAGAAGAAAACTTCAAACTCAAATACACATTGTGTTGTCCAAATTCCTTCCCCTCACCTGCATTCCAGTCCATACTTCTATTGCTGTGTCAGCCATCATCCTTGCTGTTCCCATGTCCTCCGTCCCTTATTCTCAACAATTGCTGTCAGCTGGTGCCTTCTCCAACCCTGGTCTCAACAAGACTTGTCAACAACTACAGCACAGGGGGCTACTGTACAGGCTGCAGCTCACCAGCTAAGTGCTTTGGAGTATGCTCTGTGATCCCACATGGATTTTCAGTGCTGTATACATTTCCCCTGTTCCTACAACCCACACATATGCATCCAGAAGAAGAGGTGGACTATTTCACTATGCCAGCTGAAAAAGAAAGGATGCCAAATCTCCAGTGCAATAGGGCTGTCATAAGCCTGAAGCAAAACAAAACTCAGCACCCTGTCCAGCCTTCCCATCCTTGATCACTCCTGATATTACTCACCCCCAGGGGCTCAGTCTAACCTTTTTGTCATGCCTATGGCAGACGGAAACTCCTATAATTTTACTGAAGCTAAATATTATTTGAATTTTTAGTCATTCTGGTGTCCTTTAAAAGAAACTTTGCAAGGCAATTCAATGACTTGATCCTTGTCCTACCAATAAAATCCTTTTTATGTTGAAAAGGGTATTTTGATCTGAATGTCAGAGCTGGGCTGGATCCTGACTCGTTTTCAAGCCAACAAGGTGGTGGAGGGCCAGGGCACACTTCAGCTTTCAGGTTTGTAAACAGCCTAGAAATAGGCAAAACATGATTTAGAAACTTTAAATAAGGTGAGAGGGGGGAAACCAAGCAACCGTTTTCAGTTTTTAAATCAGTTCCAGTACCAATTGAAATCAACCCCACGTGCCTTGAAATTCACTGAGACCAGAATGTCTTTCTTTTTTCTTTGTTCTCTCTTGTTTTTTGGGGTTTTTTTGTTTTTTTTTTTTTGGTAATTCTCTGCCTTAGCATTGCAAAAACATAAAAAAGAAAAAAATTATTTTCTGAAGAAACTGGTGGTGTTGCTGACCCAGGTGGAGTACCTATGACAAAAAACCAACTTCTCTCTGTCACTGAATTATTGTTTCTCACAGACATTAAGAAAACAACCTGGAGATTAGCCACTGATAAATGGTTTATATTTCTCCAAAGGTAAGTTTCCTGTTCACACTGCAGTGTAGACAATCGAGCCTATGTCAGGTTGTCAGTAACGCGTGACAATGGTTTCCTATAACAAACAGGCCACATTCCTGTACGCACATTCCACTCACATTAATCCTTGTACTACTTTGTGCTTAAAATATAAGTAGCATGATTGGAAAAATAACAAAGATATCATCTGAGAAGTAAGTATATATGGGTGCAGAATTCTTAGAAAACAGTACTGCTGACGCTGGACTGCCCCTGGGCTTCTGAACATGTAGGGAAGATGAGATCTTAGCACCCTAAGAACAGGTTAACGTAAGTCACACGTGCTGACAAAACTGAGGAACTGAGGGTTTAACCCCTGCTGCTGCAGTGAAGAAAGCAGAAGCTGCTGCAATGAAGAAAGCAGAATCAACAGATTGCTCCTTGCAGGAGCAATCACCCCTCCTTCTGTTCTGCTCTCACCCCAAAATAGTCACCATTGATATATTTTGCCAGCCTCTTACTGAGGAGCAGCTGGATAGCAGGCTGCACAGGGGATGTAGATGCCCCTTCTAGCACAGGCAATCATGTTGCAGTGGCTCAGCCCACCTCTGGGCTGAGAATTAATAAAGATATCCAGTGGGCTGATTTCTGCCTATGACAGTGGGTCTGAGGGCGGTCCTGAAGGCGGTGCCATGGGTGGCACCGAGATCTGAAGCTACAACCCCCTGGATGTCACTCTGAAGCACCGTTCCTCCCCCAGTCTAGAAGGTTCTGTAGTATTTGGTTGCCCATTGGGCCTTATGGTTATGATTATTAATTTCCCTTGTTACATATTCAATTAAGTTCTGGAAAGTTCGTCCTTGTTATAATCCCCATTGGTTCGTTTTAATAAGTCCCTCCTCTTAATCCCTCTGGTTGGATACCTTCCCTGATGTAGTCCTTTCCTATAAGTTTATTCCTTGTACCGCCCATATTTCCCCTGCTGTATAAAACCTTATGTAACCTTTCCCCCTGTGCCTTTTGCTGCTTGTCTCCATTGTCTCTTTGTTGTCCGGGCTTTTCCGCCGGGGGAATAAAGACCTGGTTACGGTTGCTTAGGGTCCTTTCCTACTCCTTCGCCCCCGCCCGCTATTGTTCTGCCGACTGCTGCCAGCCTTTCCCTGAGGCTTTGAGCAGGCTGCTCTCTGCAGAGAGCCTTTTACACGGCTGTGAAGCTTCGAACTGTCCAGTTTTCAGGACACTCGAGCAAGCTGCCTGCTTGGCCAGCTGGGCGGTCAAGCGGTCAGCGGCACATTCAGGCAGCAGAATCCTTGCCAGCTCAGTTTACGAAATAGACCCATTTCATTCCTTGGTTCTGTGTGTCCCCACAGAATAAATAGAGACAAGTCTTTGAAGGGTCCTAAAACACAAAACCTAAAGAGCAGTAAATTTGTGAAAGGAGAAGGCACAACAGGACGATTTCCTCACGCACCTACGCTAAGATCATCCATTTCAGGATGAAAAATAATTTTATGCACTTCCTTAAAGAAATAACAATCCCTTAATTTCTAACAAGTAAGCCTGCTTAAACAGCAGCAGAGCCTAGATCAATACCTTAGATGTGGTTTAACACTTTATGCTTTTGTTTTGATGCCTTTTAAAGCATAACTCAAATAGCAGTCCCTGATACTTGTTCTTAGAATTAATTATATTCCTGTATTTGCTTGAATACAAGCCAGAAGGAAATGAACTACAGACCTAAGTGTCAGAAAAAAAATACATGATCGAAGGTACATATACACTATTCACTATTCCATACATTCTTTAAATTGCTGGGGTGGGGAAAGGTGTTCTCCCATTTAGCTCACACATTTTCATTTACTGAGTTAAAAAAGCATTTGTTGATCACTATTCTTCACTTTCTTGTAGGTTCCTAGTTGCTGCCATTTTACATAGCATACTGTCTGGTCCTGACTGCCTATGAGTCAGCCCAGTTTTAAGAAGGTAGGTGGAGAGTCTGTGTTTGCGCCAGCTGAGGAGAGTGATGGTTGTTTCCCAGTCAGTTTCGACTAGAAATAGTTTGTTGGGGAGCATGGGGTAGGCATCCTCAGAATTGTAGTTGCCTTAATTCTAGAGGGTGCATCAGAGTGATTTTTCTAGGTGTTATGCCCAGGAAAGAATGGTTTCATCACTGTGTTCTGATTTTGCATTTCTACATGCTTACATAAGAAAAAATCTTGCTGATTTGCAAATAGAAACACTCAAGGCCTCCTTGCTTTATGAGTAAATCCCTTTTTTAAACTCTAGATCAAATTCCAAATATTTTACTTTCAAAAGCAGCTGTTAAAACATGATTTATTTCCTAAAGAAGGCCATACTGCAAGAACCTGCACAATGGATGATTAGGACAATCCCCTCCAGATGACTGAATTACATAGCACCCAATTAAATCACACACTTTACCTGTTCAAGCACCAATTTAGAGGACATGCTCCAGGTCAGCCTTACTGACTTTTCTGCCCACTTTTTGCTAATCATGGAGGAATACAAATTATTTTCATGAGTGGGATATCAGCAAGCTTCAGTGGATTAAGTCCCAGCTATACAAGGTAACCGCTGCCAAGAGTTCACTAGTTAGCCCACTTTGACAGTAGGATACATTAACACGTATTACAAGTGTTCTTTCAGAAGGGACTAGGGCAAGAGTAGGTAGCCAGAGTGTTGCAAATTCACAGCTTAGTTTACCTCTCTCTAATCTGCCTATGTCAGACACATTGATGAAAAATGAAAATTTTAAACTGATTACACTGAGCAAATCCAAAAAGTTGTCTAATCACTGAAGTTCACATTCAAAACCAGACTCCCTGCCTTAGCTGTTTTGGAATAGAAGTCAGTGTAAGTGGCTGCAGATGAATTTGGTCTAGCTTAAGTGAATAACCCAAAGAACTCTTCTACACTAAAATCCTGTAGTATCTGTTTTCTCAGACAGCATGACTCAGTCCTTAGCTATCAGCTGGATTCTGATCTTGCCTTAAGTGGAGGCTTGGATAAAGGCGACATGAGCCATCAGTCCTGACAATCCTGCCTTTGCTCAGGGGCTTATGGAACCACCAGTAAAAATACACTTTCCTTAAGGCAAATTACCACTTCCCTTGGAATTTTCAGAAGCTCATTGGTACTTAAGGAAACAACAATACTTACATTGTGCCTCTATTGTACTGCTCTTTTTTGATCACTCGAGCATTGAAAAAGCCATGGTGTTATGCACAGCACAGTAAACACAGCACAAAACGAAATTTGACCGGTATCACGTAATTAAGAATCACTTCAAAGCTTATATCTTTCCTGTGCAGGTGAAGAGTTTATGTTTTAGCCATGTAGTTTTCCTGAGGGAAGAAAATAAATCTAACACAAAAGATACTGTTAAATCACAATTACCTTTTCTGTGTTTGTTTGTTTGTGTTTTTTTCAGTTGATCCCATCTCTTTAGTGATAAAGCCATTTGAATTGAGGAAAATGTATAGTGTCATTTCTAGAATGAGTCCAGTAATGTGCTCACATTGTAGCTGTCAGTTCATTATACAGTTTCCTCATGAAATTTCAAAGCCTTTAACAGCATTCATATTGTATTAAATAAAGTTTTGGTCACCGTGCATGTGATAGTTTCCCAAAAGTTTGATCTCTTTCACATATTGAAAAGTTTGGAGCATGTTACCACTCAGACATGCTACCATTGCTTTGTTTCAAAATGAAACACGTTTTGCTTAAAAAAATAATCCTGTGGGCCCACCACTTCTGTCTGTCCTGCCGAGGTTTGCCAGTACTTCAGCTATCCTGATACAGATTTTGTGGGGCTGTGTTACTATATTAATTTAATAATGTTTAATAATGGTTTAAAATTTCCTTTTGTTTAAGAATAGAATTTTTAAACCAGACTATTTCACTGATGCCCTCCACCAAGAAAGCCCACCAACACTTTCATTGGAATATTTTGGGCACCATGGCAAAGTTGGCTTCTGGATAAATCAAGGTGAGTGACAGCCTCTTTGACATTTATGAATGTTGGGGCTTCAGATGTGTGTCTCAGAGGAAGGTGGACAGAAGCTCTGCAGAGACCTGTACTGGGGAAAGGCACTACCACAGCTTTCCCACCTCTCACTGCTCTTCCCCTCCTTCTGCTACAAGCTACCTCCTCCTGAGATTTCCCAGAGGTAGCTAACCTACACTTGAAACAGGATAAAGAAGAAATACTGAATGAGGCATAAAAACAAGCCACTCTGTTCATCCAATTTCAATAATGCTGTCAGACTGGTGTGAACTTCTTCCTTTGGAAGTCCTAAGAGAGCTTACAACAGGTTAAACAATGACGGTGTGACTGTTGTAGCTGCTGAATATAACTGATCATAGATGACAGAAGCTGAAGAAGGGAGAGAAAGGATGTACATCACAGCCAGCTAGTGATCTGCTGGGTGATGCGCTGAACTGGTACAAGCACACTTATGGTTCAAGTCACAGGCTGAATGTCAAAGGTGGAGGCTTGATGGGTCTGTCTTGATTTTCTGCTTTTATCATGCATGGCCAGGAAGGGAATCTTGAGTCACAATAAAGTGTGTTTCTGTATACTGTGTATGGACTAGCACCACAGAGAAATGGCTGCCTAACTTTATCTTTCCCCCTTGCTTCAAAAAGTGAGTAGCTTCCTTAACAGCTCAAGAAGAAACATATACTGGAACAGTAATTTTTTCAAAATTATATTATCATACAAGAAAGATAACAGGATTAAAAATCTGGCTTCAGTCATTAGCAAAGCTCCTTCTAATTTAGAAGCTTGGAATTTTATGTGAAAGACATTAATTGCAAAAGTGAAAAGCTTAGCTTTTGGGAAGTTGGAACATACATTTACATCCATCTAGTATTTTCCCAATACCCTCCTCCTCTTGCTGTTTCTAAGCACAAGGAACACGAGACCAACAAAGCTTTAGGTATTGGAAGAGAAAATTCTGTAAAAGGACTGCTGAATGAAGTAACGGAATGTAAGAGTGGCTGGGGTTCTCTCGATGTTCTGAATTCTGAAGATGCTTAATAATGATGTGGCATTTCAAGTTTCTAACAAAAGATATAACTCACTAACATTAGGTTTCAAACCAAAATTATATTTTCTATCTAGTACTCAATGACCCAGAAAGCAACAAATAACATATTCTTTTTTAAAAGACAGACCTATTGGCAATTGTAGTGAGTCTTTCTTCAGTAATAGCTTGATTTAAACTATTATTTCATTTTGTAATATGAGACACAAAGAGAAACCTAATGTGCTAAGAGTATTTCAGCAAGCCTCCTACAATAGAAAACTGTAGCTCCTTAATAAAAGTATCTATCTGGTGTTTTAGTAGAACAGCAGACAAATGAGTAGTACACCATCTACTTGGATTTTCTAAGGTCTTCGACCAAAGACTGCAGGGGAGACCACAAGTACAGATTAAGGGATGGAAAAGCAGTTCTCATATTTAAAATAACTGGAGGCCTAGATGACAAAAAAGAAAAATAAAATATCTAATTTCAGCATTTGAAAAGATAACTGTGAGGTCCATGATATCCTATGCTTCCATGTCCTCATATAGAAAGCCTGTGGCTTAATAAAGTATCATCTGAAAAAGAAGACAAATAACAGAAAAGTATTTATTTTTCAGACACCCAAACAATGACAGCAATGCCTCTTCTGGTTCCTGCCTTATAACTTTCTTTACAGCAAATACTCACTCTTCTATAATGATGCATCTCCATGAAAAAAAGGGCAAACCAGTCCTAAATGTCTGTAAGACACCAAAAATAATAACACTTTAAGGCTTTTTCCTCTCAGAGAAAAATAGCAAGCTTTTATATCAGGCTTACTCTTGTACTGAGAGTAGTGGTAGTTCTCTTGTAATTTGTTTTTTATATCCTGCCAGTGTCCAGTTCTGCTGTCTCAGATGAGGTAAAGGAGAAGCTGTTGTCATCAACAAATTAGCCGCAACAAGTTCTGAAGCTGTTCTTGCTCAGAAAAGCATAAAAATTGCTTTAAGTTGCACTTAAGTCCCTTGGCTCACTTGAAGGCATTTTTCTCTAGTTAGCCTCTAGGTCAGAAATTAACTGCTGCTACCTTTCTTCCTTTTCCAAGGTAGGACTTGGCCTACTTTTCATTATGCCCTTTATGAACCAACAGTCTCCTGCCCTTACACTGCTACACAACTAGTCAAGAGGAAAGAAATATTACCTAACTCTGATAGGGGGTAGGGGCATGTGTGTTATCTGAATTTGCTTGTGAATGTACTGAACAGCTTTTGATAGCTACGGGGAGGTATGTTGTAAACTCTCTGTAATGAATACTTGTAGACATGAATGTTTGTGCATACCTTCACTATAAGAACAAGTTGAAGCCTGCACCATTTATATTGTCTTACTTTTCAGAATTGCACCTCTCTGAGACTCTTCTCCTAAAGATTTTATGTGATCACTGTATAAATTGGTAGAGTTCACAGATAAGCATTATGAGACTTTTCTTGATGGAAGCTGGAGATGACAAACAACATACACTTTATTCTCAATTGGAAAAGCATGTAACAGTAGGTTTGATTTTGAAGAGAATTAATCTGTGAAATCCATTTAATGCAAATTATATTTGATATAAGAGAGAAATCAGTCCTTCAGATAATTATACTGCCTTCTTCAGGAGGAAAAGTGATCTGTCTCACAGAGAACTTCAAGCAAGCCTGATACTACAATATTTATGTCTGTGGTAAGTCTACATTTAGAACTGTCATGAGTTATGAGGCTGAGAACAAGAGTCAAGTGATGTTATCCAAAAATGTATTGATACATACAATACCTTCTTTGTCTTATACCTTTGCCTTTTGCCTACGAAAAATTAAATTTCTGTAACTTGTGGCAGTGAATTTAAAAGCATAACTTAAAGTCTCAATCCTGCCAGCAACTCTTTATGAGAAGCCCTAACTAATGAAAAGCCCCTGCTGGATCTCTAAGGTGTGTACATGGTGGGTTTTGTTTGGGGGAACAGGAGTCTGGAGAGAAGAAGCTCCTTTAAGCTCTCAAGTCAAAGGAAGAGGTAGTAAACACCTCTTTTATCCCTGTGCTTTTCAGACTCCAGTAACGAGTTCAATGGCAAGTACATTGCCTCTAAAGTCCCACCATCAGGTTCACTGTAAGACTCCAAGTTTATTGATGAGCTCAGGATGCAGAAAGGAAAATTTCAGGCAGTATCTTTTATGAGATCAGCTGACACAGTTGGAAGTGGACCAGCTTTGAAGCACACCAGCCCTCCTCAAGTCTATTATACAAGCAGAACCTTTTCCACATTGTACAGTCTTACAGCTATTTTGGGTGGTAATTTACTTGTATTAATCAGTTACACAGTTTATCCAATTATGCGACACTCATAAAACCAAATTGTAGGCAGACACGGTACATTCACATTGGATAGGGATTTACAGTTCAAGATGAAGTGCTTGTGGAAAGGGCTTTGGAGTCTTTAAAAACTTCCATTTAATATGGCACCAAGACTACCAGAACCCAATGTCTCCATCACACTTGGCAGAGGTGCCCAATTATTCAGTATAGCCTCCTGAATCACCAAAACCACTTCCTGCAGCGGACTTTCTGTAAATCTCTTATCCAAGTACTGACCCAGCCCAGCCCTGCTTAGCTGTACGAAATCATAGCCTAAGGTAGTGTGACTGCAAGCACAAACAGCATACATCTGCCATTTCAGCTCATTTAGTTGCCTTCTTCAGAAAAGAGCCTTCCTTTCAAGGCAGTCATAAGATTCAGTCTTATAGGAAGGGTTATTTTCCTGTAGTAAAATCATCTGAGTATATTCAAATACCAGCTTGTCTTTCCTATTCTGGTCAACGGTGAAAACACTGCCTATGCTACACAATGTTGTTTGAATTTGGTGGTAACTTCCTGTGCCGATCACTGGTTGTCTGGTAACTATTATTAAAACGGGTAAGTAAGAAAAGATGATCTAAAAATTATAAATATCACTGTGGGATTATTTTAGGAACAAACACAGCTTTCTACAGTTACTCAGAGCCTTTGACAACATTCAATACAGCAAACCTTTTCAAGCCCAAGTGTTTAAATTTAGGTGCCTAAACAAAATATAAGCACAGGTTTAGCAGACATTGTATATGTACCCATGATTACATTTCCAGAAGTGTTAAAACTTTTACAGTTCCTACTGATTTTATTCAACATCTCTGACAATCACAGCAGGAGATCTGAAAATTATAGCCTATATTTGTATCTGAAAAAAAAAAGTACTAAGTTTACACAGATGCAGGCTTCTGTCAGGGCATATCCTCATCTCTGCCAACAGCCCGAATAACTATGCAATATGCAGGACTGCTGTGCAAGTATTCTTGCCCCACAGCCATGAACAAGAAGCAGCGCAGCTGCTGTTGCAGCCCATGTGCTATTGTACATGTAACAGGGCAGCTACTATGTAACAGGGCAGCTGCTGTAGCTCCTCTCAGTTATGGAAGCATGTCCCATACATGCCATGTTCTCTGACCTATTTCACCTTGAAATAGGCTGTGCAGTAATTCAGGGTCAGCTTGCACAGACCTAGGCCTCTACCAAAGTCACAAGGTGGATATTCCACGTACAAGCTCCCAGCATGCCGTCTCATGTGGTAACAAAGATATACTGAATCCTATGCATACAATAAATACACTTTGCACTGGAAATAAATCTGAATAAGTGCATAATTTTGAGGTTTTTTAGCTGGTCATACTAAAGATTTGGTGTTATTTCATTATAATAAGTCTGTACTGTTAGCATTATTTTAAAAAGGCATTTTCTTCCCTGTTTCTCTTTGCACTTATGCTGGGCAGACCTCTAGCCCAGTTCATCTGCATATAAAATGAAACAAAATTTATAACAATAAGATCTTGCTCCACTTAACAAGGATGTATCACTCCCCCACCCCTCAGTAAATTATTTTGCTGGAGGCTACATCATTCTCTCTGAGTAGTATGTTGGGAGTTGACAGAGGCGTGAATAATTCGCGGCGTAGAAGCCTCCCCAGCCGAGCTGAGCTGCAGCATGTTGGGCCAGCCTTTGATGCAGACTGGTTGGGCAGGTTCCTGGGCGCCCCGGGAACCGGTCTGACGGGCCTGTTATGCCAACAAATTCTGGTATGATTCCATGCTCTCCAGAATGCAGAAACCTGCCCAGCCAGTTAAATGAAAGGCATATTAGGTTATCCATTGCACATTGTATATATCTTAGGTGCAGCAGATCTCCTCTCGGCATTCTCTAGTGTGGTCCACAGTGGCTTCCTCATCTCACTTACACTTGAGGTTTATAGCTGGAGGGGAAGTCAATAGTAAATATTTATCACCCCGACCAAGAACAGAACTTTTCACAATTCAAACAGAAGGGTGAGTTTTGAAAATCTTTCTTTAAAATTAATTTAAGATAACCTTAAGCAAAAAATTTCTCTGATGCTTGAAGTGGTATAGTGGCTATCTCCTTAATGTGTCTGAGTACTGCCAGTCTCTATGGCACTTGTTGACAGGATTTTTGTAATTGCAGCTGTTTGAGCCTTCTGTGTGCAGCTCAACATCATCTGCTCTGTCTGCAGAGTATTTACCTGAGAGACAGTTCAATGAACCCAGCACGGGAGTGTGAGATAAAAACTCCACTGCCAATGACTTAGTATTTTGAGCAGTTCACTTAAGTATTACTTATTGGTCTTCTCTTTTATACAGTGTTTTTATAATTCCTGTCACATAACAGGAGTGTTGTGATAAGGCATAGAGCCATTACAGTAAGATGTGTGGTTACTAATTCTTGCCAGACTAACTTTTTTAATTGTTCAATTTTATAGAGTGAGCTACTTAAGCCTAGATTTACCTACTCAGAATTAGCTTCATGGTAAGATAGGAAACTTATTGGTAATTCTTCCTGCTTTCTTTCTACATTTTAGAAATTTACCCTTATTAGAAGTTTAATTAGAAACATAATACTACATACTTATTAGAAATTTAAACTTATTAGAAGTTTAGAATGAGTAACGGTGGTGGTAATGGTAATAAAAAGCAGTGCTACTCATAAAGAGTAGGCTGACCTGAAAGTTGTACCTGTATCTGCAACTGAATCCATTCACAGGTTCTGTGTCAAATAAGAAAAATTAAACAGTGTGAAAACAAAAGCTGAGGAATCTGGTAACTGATTAACTACTGGAGCACAGAACTACTTGCTGAGCTGAATAGAAAGGAATGAAGACAGGTTTTGTCATGCCTGTTAGGACAAAATAACTCTTTAACTTAAGTAAATCTGAATCTTCTTAACATCTGTGTAGCTACATTTTTAAAGACCCTCACATAGCTACTTCCGTCTCCCAGGAATTCTTAATTTTGTCTATCTTTGAGCAAATCAATTACCATTCTCTTTTGTGATGTGAAAAAAACCCATATCAGAATCAGTGGATACAAACCACTAAATACAAAATATCTATACAGGATTATGTAAGACTTTATGGTAGTCACGCAACAGGAAGCTTCAGTTATGTTTACTGCCAGCTATTTCCAGGCTGATGCTAAAATGAATATTATTCTTTTGTAGAGTGCCAAGAAAAAGGCCTCCTGAGCAGCTTAAAAAAACCCAATGAATTGAAATCACCTTCTCATTAGCAGCATTGCATCTGTGTGTAAAATTTTTTCTTCAAAGTGTGGCTAAGCAGAAAAGAACATAGGAAAAGTTTCGTAGTCTCACAGAAGCTGATAATATTCATCAAGAAAACAAGTTTAATTTTCTTATATTCTCTCTTGATTTTGCTATCAAATAGGTAAGGAAAACTTGCTAAGGGATAAACCATTTTCCACAGAAAAATTATAGCTGGCTGAACTGTATGGTTTGCACAAGAACTCTGTGTAGAGCCTATAAAATGCTACAAGAGAGCTTTGATTTCTAAAGCCAAAAGATTTTAACACAGATCATGTTGAACATGTTTAAAATTCAAACTAAATAAACCACTTTTGCAAAATGCTGCTTGCTCTTCTCTCTCTCCAGTTTATGTGTTCTGTTTTATTTGGGTTTTCCTCAGCTGCCTTTTTTTTTAGGGGGCTGGAAGAGCAGGGGCTATTGTTTGGGGATTTCTGTTTCCCAAATGGTAAGTAAAATATTACTTCCTGTATGTTGTTTCTTTTCTGTCTTTGACTTCATGTTGTTCACTACAGTGAAAGGTAGGTGGCATGATTTTGTGCACAGATCTGTAAACTTTTACTTCAGCCTTCCAAAACTGAGATAAATATGCATAACTACTCAAACTGGTCATGTTACCCTGAGAAACATCAGTAGGAGCAAAACATTTCCGCATGCAGCTGACACAAATAGGTGCTGCTGCTTAGAGCCTGGAGACCAGGAACACTGCACTGGGGTCCCGCAACAGCATCCCTCAGGCTGCTTTTTTCTTTTCCCCCCTCCATCAAGACTTCCTAAGAGACCTGAGAGTTCCAGTTGAATAAGCCCTGGCAGTTTCTGACTATAGATCAGGAGCAGTGAACGCACTTCAAAGAAGAGGGTTCCTTAAAATGAACAGTGTTATTGGCATCGGAGAATTTGATCTTGGCTCAGTTTCAAACGTGGCTACGCAAGCAGCTCGAGAAGAATCAAATTCAACTAGTGGGGGTGATGGAGTGGCTCCTCCCTACTTTTCCAGAAAAAGCAGCCACCTGTACCACACAGCAGTGGTGTTGTCTGTGGTCTGTGTGCCCTCCCAGCTGTAAGAAACCATGCTATTCAGAGCACTGCCAGTTCCTACTTCCAGTTCGAATCCCATTTAGGTAGCAGCTGAACTGTGCCACATGCTCTTATTTGCTGCATCTGAAGTTGGACTCCTTTGATGTCCTTACTGGCAACTGCAACATAAAGTTCATTAAATGAACATGACTGGAGAGTTAAACAATATATTTATCTTTCAGCTGCAGATCTTTAAGTCGAGGAGGTTGTGAACACACTGGCCATGTATATGTATGGGTGATCTATTACATCTGATGCAAATACGGAAGGACCTGACTATTTTATTTTATACATATATATATATATATATGTGTGTGTGTGTGTATATATATGTATATACATATGCAAAGAATGAAATAGTTACCTTAGTGCATAACGCAAATAAAAATTTTTTACTGGACTTCCCATTGTAATTCGAAGTTGGTTTTCATCTTTACATCTAAATTCGAAGTAATATAAACAAAAAAAAGGTAAGCTTTCTACTAATCTCTTTTAGCCCTAGTCTGTATGCATATGCAGTGAACTAGGTCACCTGCTGCTACCTGAGTGGTTAGAAACACTGATGCAGCCTCTGTACTACCCCTCAAAAAGGGAGGGGGGTGTGTGTGTGAACTAAAGGCTATTTTTGATTTTATCTGTGCTGCAACATTGCAGTACTCTTACAATAGAACTTCAGTTATTAGTTGATTTGCTGGCAAATAGTCCAGTCATCAAGAAGAAAGGCAGTGCCACTAAACTGTAACTGAAAATCGACAGCTCCACCTACTTTTATAGGATTAAACATTTCAGCCCATCCAAGTCTAAAACAGGCTAGGGCAAAATAAGATTCCCTTTTTGCAGAATTGCTCATGGATAAGTGTTCTGTTCTGTCACCTAGTTTAATGTGCCACAGCAAGGGTTATTTTGAAATCTGGACACGAGCCACAACACCACAGGAAGTTTCGTATCTTCGCAGCAACGGTGAAGCATTTTTCCCACAGTTTTATTGTCTAGGTGTGTGTGTTTACTCTTATGAGGTGAATGAGACGCAGTTCCAGTTAGACTAGTCATCTTAAGACACCCAGTGTAAGTGAATGTGGAATATCTACCACGTTCAACGAGCCAGGAATCTATTCGGTGGCCAACTATGTGATTATGGAGTACATAAAATCAAATAAATCTGGAAGGGAGAGAAAAGTAAAGTTCAACCATTAGTGTTAATCCGTTTTCACTTACTGTGGAGTAGATAAGGATAACACTGTAGAAGTCAGTGGATTTATATTGCTGTAAAGTTCAACATGAGAGAGTATGAAAACAAACAGCTCACAGTTTATTGGGGAATAAAAGGGATGACATAATTATTTGCCAGAGTGCTTCCTATAAATAGTAAGAAAGGTGTACCTTACGGTAAAATATCTGATCAATCAGCAAGAGGGCTATTTTATTGCTGCTTATCAGATCTGTGCACAAATTTAAGACATCTGCTTCTCTTAACTCTGAGGAAATGATTACTTGCCTACGTCACAAACTTTTCAATTACAGAAGTTTCAAAAGTAGAATGAAAAGCTGCCAACAAGCATTATTTAGAAAGACTGGAGTGTCTATCACAACCTATTATGACATGACAGCTTCTTCCAAAATATGTAGCTAATTTTAGTTCCAACATACGTCTACTGATCTGATAATGGATCTAACTTACAACATAAGTAATCTGCTGCTGAGCTCCTGAACACCACTTTCATTTTATTTAAGTTGAAAAACAAGTGGTTAAACAATGGTGAGGAATGATCAGAAAAGTTAAGTACAAGGTTTTTTCAAAATACTTCAGAATTCATGGTACATACTTGATGGGAAACAGAAAATGTTTTCAACAAAGGGGAACAACAGATTTGAAGCCTGAATCATGGGTCATCTCCTGTCTGACAGTATTTGAAAACACCTCAAAAATGTTGAAATAGTATTTCAGATCCAGTTTTATTTATGCTGTAGCTCCTTATTGATGATGTTTTCTTGAGACCTGAGTGATCTGAGTTATGTAAAAAGAGGTAGCTGGAGCAACTACTAACAATTATGACATACCAGAACACCTAACTTTTAAAATACTGTTATTAACAGTCTAGAAAGTATATGTTTGCAGCACTGTCCCTTGCGAAGTGATCACCATTGTGTCTTCTAGTCATGTCACCAAGCTGTCTCTGCAAGAGTTCCATACACGCCAAAATGGTCCAGTGGAATCATGTGAAGGCAGAATAGTAACAGTGAAAAGCTGTGTTTTGCTTCTATTTCATCACTAAGAACCACTTAAAATCAAGGGGTTTATCTCATTGCAGACAGCAGGGCTGGTCCCAATGAATGAAGGAACCTGCAATTTAGAAAAAAAAATAACATTGAGAAGTGACAAAAAAGTTCAGCAGCCTTATGCTGTACTAATTGTATATGTGCCTACTGGTTTCCATACTCACGTAAAACATAAAAATATGCCTAGGCTGCTCTGCTGTAGAGTGAAATGACAGGCCATGGAAACTGTTAAGATCAAGAAGGCGGGGGGAAGCACTGCAAATACTTCTGTGTGTAAACTCCAGCAACCAGATTACAAATCCTGTGGCACAGATAGATTTAACAGCATAGCCTTAAAGGCAAGGCCACATCTGGCACAGTTATACACCTCGATGATCCTCTTCACATCTAAACCAGCAAGAACTTCTTTCAGGAAGGCAGGGGCAGCATGTGTTTCAGTGCAGGCTCTTGCACACACCCTTGCTTTTCCAGAGTGTTCTGTGCCTGCTGTCACACTGAACTGTGGCACCAGCCAGGGCCTGGCTTGTCCCCTTGGCTTTCCTCTGGCAGCTCCCTGTGGAAACCCCAAGTACCAGGCCACAGGAGGAGAGGGCTGGGACAACACCCGGTGACCTTGATGAACAAACATGAGCCAGCTGTGCCCAGGTGGTCACGAAGGCCAATGGCATCCTGGCCTGTGTCAAAAATAGTGTGACCAGCAGGAGCCTGTACTTGGCAGTGGTGAGGCTGCACCACTAGTGCTGTGTCCAGGTCTGGGCCTCTCAATTCAGGAAGGACATTGAGGTGCTGGAGCGTGTCCAGAGAAGGGCAGCAGAGCTGGTAAAGCATCTGGAGCACATGTTCCATGAGGAGCTGCTGAGGGAGTTGGGGTTGTTTAGCCTGGAAGAAGCTCAGATGAGAGCTTATCACTCTCTACAACCACCAGAAAGGAGGCTGTAGCCAGGTGGGGGTCAACCTTTTCTACCAGGCAACAAGTGACAGGACAAAAAAAAGTGGCCTCAGGTTGCTCCAGAGGAAGCTTAGGTTGGACATTAGGAAGAGTTTCTTCACAGAAGGGGTGATTAGACACTGGAATGGATGCCCAGGGAAGTGGTGGAGTCACGGTCCCTGGAGGTGTTTAAGGAAAGACAGGACGTTGCACTTAGTGCCGGGGTCTAGTTGACATGGTGGTGTTTGGTCAAAGGCTGGATGCGATGACCTCAGAAGTCTTTTCCAACCCAGCGGATCCTGTATTTCTGTGACCGTAACACTCCTGCCACCTGAACCCCCCGGCAGGCGACGGGGGCGTGGGGGGGCGTAGACCCTCACGTTCCGGTTCTCTCGCGAGAGCAGCGCGGAAGCCTCGCGAGAGCTGCCCGGGCGCCGCCTCCCTGGGCAGGGAAGGCGCTGGCTGGAGTTTTTCCTTTTTTCCCGCCGTTGGCGCGCGGAGCCGCCGGGAGCCAACCAGGTAACGGCGCGCGCTCTCCTCATCCTCCGCCGGAGAGCGACCGCGCCGCTCCCGCTCCGCCCCGGGGACGGGCCCGCCACAGCCCCTCCGGCCCCGGGTCCCCGCCGGGCGCTCTACAGGCGCTGTCCTGCCTGCCCGAGGGAGCCCCGTTCTCTCCGTTTGGGAGGCTCCCGCCGCTCGGGAGAAGCGGCGTGTGGGACATGCCATACCGCTCCTCTGCCGTCCCGACTGCGGGGTGTGACCCAAGCCTGGCGGGAAGCTCCCAGGTGTTGGTCATGGCAGGATTTCTCAGAGCATCCCGGCGTGTCTTTCGAGTGAGTTTTCTGTGCGATGTTCTTGCAAGAGGGGAAGGAGAACAAAATTCACCGCCGGGAGGTACAGGAGAGTTGAGTTTGTAGGAACAGCCGGTGGTTTTTGGTGGGGATTTAGGCGCCGTGTGCTCCTCAGAATCCCGGAGGGGCGGTGTGTTCCCGGCCGAAAGGTATCAACACCGATAAGCAGCCTCGGCGCGTTATCGGTCCTGATCGATAGCTGGAGGCAATCATTGATGAAGCTATGTTTTCACGGTGCCGGAAGGAGTTGATTTGTGGAAGAAGAGGGAAGTGGACGCTTTTAGGTGGTTCTATGAAAGCGTCAGTCGGCAGGACAGCAGCAAAGCAGGACATCCGGGAGAGGGGCTAGCGCTGTGCTTCCATCCTCCCCCTACGCAGCTTCCACTTCTGTTCCTGCCTGCAAGCGTCCGTACACCCAGCTCAGGCGGCTTTTTCCCTAAGGACTGGAAAGCACTTTCTTACTACTGGAGGCTAAGCCATCACTTTTACGCCTGTGCAGCTGCCCAGGCCTATCAAAGGCTCGACTTGAACACTTCTTGCGGGCCCTGTATTTTAAGGGAGGTTGAACACCTGTAGGAAGCAATATATCATTTTGGGATCATGAAGCTTGGGAAAATGCGTTGCTCTTTTTTTCCTATTCGTAGTCGGTTAATTACTAATAACTTGCAGAAACTCTGAGCGGGTTTTGTGCATTTTTTTTCTTGCAGTCGTCTTGGGGCAAAGAAACCCCAAACAAACACTACGGACAGCATTTACTGTCTAGAGTCAGATGACCTTTCCGTGGAAATGAGTCATCTGACATACTTAAATTTGAAACAGTAAGTGAAAGCAAGCTTGTGGTTTTCACTGTTTTAGTGCTTGACAGAGAAAAAGTTTGATCCTGAAGCATCTGTTGAAGGTGCCAAGCAAGAGTTTGAAAGCCATTCCTAATGTCACTAGGCAATTGGTTCCAGAAGCATTGTGAAAGAAGCATTGTGAGATGGCTTAGTGGGGTTGCACACAAAGTGGAGCATTTCATCTGCAAAGACACAAACGAATTACTGTTCATCTTCTGTTGAAGAATTGTAGGCATTGCTAGTTTCAAAGAGTAATTTTATTTTCTATTAAGGATTTCTCTGAAGATAACATTTGCTAACTTGAAGCCATATACTGAAATAGGCACTGAATTTTCTATGGACAGAGCAGGTTAAAGCAAGTGTGGAGGTATTGGCTTCAATGCTGTAACAATGAATATATGTATGAATATATATAACTTATACTATAGAAAACATACAGTTCAAGTGTTTCTGTTGAGAATAATGTTTTGTTCCATTATTTTCATTTCATTGTGAAGACAGCCAGACTGAAGTGACTTAAGACATTGCACAGAGAGATGAGACAGGAGAGTGGAACCAAAGCCTCCAGGCCTTACACTTGGTTACTGACCACTGGACTGAACATTCTATTGTGGTGAATCTGGGGGACCAGCTAAACCAGTAGCTGCATTCAGATACTTTAGGTTGTTTGAAGACTCTTAAGATAGGAAATGCAGCTTCTTGACTAATCATAGACCTTGTATCATCTGAACGATAACTTATGTCTCAAAAATTTGAGAGCAAATTGTTCCTTCCATTTGGCAATATAGGCACAGTGGTTTGCTTGCTCAAGTTGCTAATTTAGGAATAGTACAAAATACCTGTATTTTTTTTTTTTACTGCATTTTATATTACAAAGTCATAGAGAGAGCTATGTCCACCTGGTAATGACAATCCCTGCTCAAAAGTGTTTGTTTAAAATTGACTGCATAAAAATAGGGAAAACTTAAATGTCCAGTTTCACACAGAGGGAACTGAAGGACAGTGATTACAGGAGTATTTCAATATTGGACACACAGTGCCAGTAGAATTGAATCTTACCTTGGCTCAGAGCCAGATCTGAGTACCATACTTCCCCTGTAGTTTGCCTGAGGGCATCATCTCTGTTAAGAAACCCTTCAGAACAAGTGAGAATTATGGGTAATGTTATCCTAAATTTTGTAGGCAGTCAAGCTTTTAATACAGAGCTTACTTTGATAGTTTTCTCAAATATGAATGTTTTGGAGATTTATAGATTTTGAGATTACTCTCTTTTTTTTTTTTAATCAGGGAATGGGAATAATTTCAATGTAGAATTATGAAGACTTCACGGGGATGTGAGCTTTTCTTTGCAAAAGAGTGTCATTTGAATCCAAGTTTATATAAAGGATGTATATACACAAATCCATCTCTGATAAAACTTTTGACAAACACTTTTGCTGGCAGCCAGATTTTGGTGCTATGGCTTACTTTTGGAAAACAGGAATTCTGTTTACTGTATCTTTAGATAGGAAAAGAATAAAGACTCCTAAGTATTTTAATCTAATTTTAAACTGATAGCTTTTTAAGGGGAGAAAAATTCTGTTAGTTTGTAATTACCTGCAGCAAAATACTTAGCATCATCCGAGCTTTCAGGGTGACTATCAGTATAAAAGTATATAAATATATATCCTTGGCAAGGATAGACAGTAAACTTTGTATTTCATCCATGGCTACAAGTAGTACTCTGATAAATTCAAATGTAAGTGTTGTCATTGTGTTGTTACAGACATACACCTCTCTTCAGAAACAGTTTCATAACTATGTAATTTAAAACACAAAGTTTGAGAGTGAGCGAGTTCTGCGAGTCAAATTAGCTGGGAGCAGAAAAAAGCAAGATGAATGCATCTGGAGGAAGCTGTGGGAGCCCTAGTTCTGCAGAACCTACAGGAGATTTCTTCAAGGAACTGTGGTCCAAACTGAAAGAATGTCATGATAAAGAAGTACAAGGTAAATCATTAAAGTTTGGGTTTGTCAGGTTAAAGTTGGTGTTTGTCAGTTACCACAGGAAGACTTTGAACCGAAATACTCTACATGGAACTAAATAGATTTTTAATGTTTTAAGTTATGCAGAAAGTTGGACTGGATGATTATAAATGATCCTTAGAGATTGACCACCTAAGCCTGGTTTAACAGGATTAAACTATCAACACATATAAATTATTTGCTGGGTGAGTGAAGAAAAAATAACAGTGTTACATGGAATCTCTGCTTGACTACAAAATATTTAAATGTTACTTTACTTTTAATGGATTATAATTCAAAGTTTCCAAACCATGTTATTCAATGGATTTTTTTTCTTTTGCCTTTGGCTTTAGTTGCTTCAGATACATTAAAATGATTTGCATTGTTTATTTCCCCTAACGCGTGCAAAATTGCATTGCAGATTAATGTTACTGAAGTGATAATTATCTCTTCAGATTTTAGTGTTCTAAATTTTCTCAGCAAAATTATGTTTTTATAATAGGATTATTCTTACATTATGTGACCTGTGATAACAATTTTACTACAGATTGGGTGTTAGTGTCTGTTCATTCTTCAGTAATTCAGAGAAGATGAATTATTGCACCATATGTATTGTTACTGTGATGTTGTTTTATAAGGGTTATTCATAAGCTTTTTTTGCTAAAAACATTACATCAGTTAACATTTTGTTCTGCTAATCTAAAGACATATGATCCGTTCTTTTGAGTGGAATTAAAACAGTATTAGAGTATATTTTCTAACAAACATATCCTTATGCATGAAATAGTATTTATATTAGGCTAGAGTAAAAGTGGGTGAGATTTTGTGTGTTAAGAGCTTTAGTCATGCAAATGGATCTTTACCCAGACCATTTCAGTGGCCTTGGTTGTTTCTGCCAGCCTCAAAACAGTTTCAGGTCTGTTCATTTCAGTCCAGTTATACCCTCACTTTTTAGTTTCAAAAACTCTTGGAGATTTTTTTATAATTATAGATGTTACATGCCTCCTACTGAAAGTCTTGATTCAATAATTTGCAGCACTGAGCCATGACACTTTGTTGTTAATTATTAAAAAAAAAACAAGCAACCAAAAAGCATATATCAATATGGAAGCTGAAAAGAAAACTATAGCAGACTTCTTTACATTAACATATGAAATATAATTTTATATTGTTTTCCAAAACACAAAAGAATTAAATTTTTAAGTTACTTTATTTTTTTAATTGTTGATGGTTCTTTTTGGAGTGGGTGTGATGTCAACCACAGATAAATGTGGAAGTACTGACAGAATGGGATCTGGCAATCTATGGCATGTCTGAACAACAAAAATCTAACAAACAAAAAGCTCTGATGTAGACACTTATGTTAAGTGACCCTTTCTCTAGTTTCTTGGGGTGCGCAGCACGTGATTTTAAAGTTTGGGTTTTCTTTATGCAAGCAAGATACTCTTTAGAATGCATGCAGGGTGTGGCCAGGTAATTTTGCCAGCAGGCAGTCTTTTTCATGCCTAGCCCTTTGTCAGTATGTCCCACACCGTGTTAGGTAAAATTAGGTCTTCCATGATAACATCAAAGGCATGCCTGAAGGATAGTTAATTTTTTCAGAAGGTGGGGATCCTCTTATAGAAAATGGTACTGGAAGATATTTTAGAAACATCAAACACAGACTTGCCTAGACTTTGCTTGTTTCTGAAGTCTATAAATAAGAATTAAAATTGACTCATGAGTTTCCAATCTGAATGTCAGCAAAAATTATTTTAAAGGTGGTGGAAGGTGGATTAAGGGAAAGTTAGTAGTTGTTGAAAAAGCTTTTTGCATGTACAATGTACTAAATACTGAAATGGTGGAATTCTTTTTATTTCAAATCCATGAAAAGTAGAATTTATGACACATGAACTTGACATGGTCAGACATGTTATACGAGTTTTATCTATAGAACGTAGGCTGAAGAATACTTCAAAGTCATGGAGTTTGAAAGGGATTTTATTGAATTTTGATGTTACTATATTGTAAAGGGTGTGTTTTTCCACAATTATGTAAAGAAATCCAGCTTCTTGTTCTTTTAAACTGATCACTTGCAAAAAAAATCCAAATTTTGGCCTTCTTCAGCCAAAATAGCTATTATTTAATTTAAATTCATTATGAGACAATGGGTAGGACACCTACATCCCAGTTTCCAAAGATGTTGGGTATGGTCAGTGTCAGTTGACTTTTAATGGAGTTCCGAAGTGCTCAGCAACTCAGAATAATGGTCATTAAAACTCTATTTGCTTTTATTTCCTTCCTGTAGAATGTGTGATATACTTGCATAGTGCCCAGAAAAGTAAAAGAAATTTAATAATGCTTTTTATAAACTGATTTATTTCTACAGGCGTTAATTCTTACCTTTGGCTTGAAATAGTTATCTAGGTGCTTCCTACATGTGGATCTTATCAAGATGGTTTCTGAGGAGTAATTCAAATCTAAAACTCTGTACTAAAAATATATATCAGCATAGAAATGTGAGCAGTGTTTTAAGGATAAGAAATAGCCTATTTTTTTTCAATTGTTGCTTACCTTTGAAAAGCAGAAGATATCAATAGAGAAAAAATTGTAGTAATAGAAGCAGAGAAACTTAGGAGGAAAGCAGTCTCATTGATAGATTGCTGTAAGAAAGGAAATGGCTGGAAGTTCCTCAAAAGTAAATAATTATAGAAAATGAGCTGGAAGGGATTTTAGAAGGTCATCTAGTCCATCTCTGTACCCTTAAGGTAGGATTATGTCTGCGTCATTGCTGACAGAAGCTTGTCCAACTTGTTTCAAGAAATCTTCAGTGATAAAGATTCTGCAGTCTTCCCAGGCACTGTCAGTTTTAAGGAAGTGCATTTAATGCATTTGAAAGTTCATCAGAACAGAAATTATCATAGCCATTAATTGAAATATTACAGCTATGTAGTCTAATCAAGTAGCAAGTTTCATAAAATAGTGTTTAATTAATCTGCCTAATGATAGTTTAAAGAAGGTCTCCATTGCTTTAACAGATGTAGAGTGTCATTTACTAATGCACTTAGGAGTTTTAGGTAATGTAGCTTTATATAGTCTGCAGCTCGTCTATTCCATAGAAATATTGTGTGAAAGGTAAAATTGGGAAGGGACACAGCGTAGTTCCACATAGTTTTATATGCTCATTATGTTAAATAAGGAAACCTGAAAAAGCAAAGCTCCTTAAATGAGTATGCTTAAAAACTCAATACTCTGGAAAAGCAAAAGGAAGAGACTACAGCAGATGCAGTAATTCAATACTCTTGGATAAATGTAACAGGCTGGTTTCCTGCCTTCTCATTGCAGTCATTTGAACTAAGAAAAAATGCAACCTTTAAGTAACTAGTTTAGTTCCTCCTGAATTCAGGAGAGAGGGGAGATAGTGTTACCTGCGGCACAGTACTGGGCCTTTTGAGCCCTGCCTCTTCAATTGGTTGCTCAGGTTGCCAAAGTTACAGTCCTAAATACTTGCTGAACAGACTACCTGTTCATACAGGAGATGCATTGTTGTGCAGCTTCATTCCTTCCGATGGGTGTGGAGCAGCTTTAAAGCAAGCTTTATAGGGGTTCTAATTGTAGATGCCTAATTGACTTGATGAATAGCACCTACTTAAAAAAATAAACCCTCTTTCTGTGCTGATCTGCATGATAGAACATAACATCTCACAGGTGCTGAACACTTAGAGATAAAAGAAATCTTGCTGTATTTCCTAAGAATTTAAGTAGTCTGTCTGCATTTTTAACTCATTGTCTCACTGGCATCTTGTAGCAAGCACGGGTTCACTGAATCTGTGGCTGGCTTGACATTTTAAGTGGCATGAAGAGTGAACCTTCTCAAGCAAGTAATTTTCCCCTTAGAGCTGTTCCTAGTTGAGTGTTGTAGGGGAGAAAAAAAAGTCTGTTATCTGCCTTAACCTACATTTTCTGTGGTAAGATGTAGTATCAGCTATGTATTTGGGCTTAAATTCAAGGTAGTCTGAAGTTTTCTTACACGTGTTCTGGTTTTACAGGTTTGTCCTACTGTCCTAAATGCATCACGCTTTTGCAAGAGAGCTTACAAGACACTCAATGTTCAACCTGAAGTTGGTAGCAACCTTTCATAGTTATAAGAAAATAATCATGCTAGGAAATACTATGTTATTTTGTGATGTTTTATGGCAATTTCTCTTGGATTTCTGTTTAAGAAACTGTTCTATTATTGGGGTCAGATTATTTCTAACTATTTATTTGGAGTAGGAATGGCCAGGTTGTGTGTGGGTAATATCACATAAATTTCCATAGCACTGTGTCCTGCTTGTTAAGCTGTGCTGTACTTAAATATCTTGTCTCTGTGCACGTACAAATGCACCCAAGACCTTGCAAGCAGATTGGCTGGACAGTGCTCTGCCCCCTGGGCTGTCAGCTGGCCATTCCTCCTGAGAATATCAGTTGCGTTTGCAAACCTTTTTACTTCTGCACAGAATATATAGTTAGGAGTGTGGAACTCTTAGTGGGAGAAAGGCCACAGATGAAATATCATTCCTCAATTCACTTTCAGATATTCCAAGAAAGCTTTGACTGAGAGAGTCTGGTAGCACATCTCCAATGAAGGATGTTGTCCTTCTGTGCTTTAAAGCCTTGAATCACATATTTTTAATGTTTCCTTTATGCGTATACACTGTAAAGCATTTCTCGGTTCAGTGATTGGATACTTCATTTTCAGTGTAGTATTATGAATTTATGTGCCCACAGAACATATTTTATGCTACTTAGGTGGGCATGGTCAGTGAAAATATGTTGACAGTGCTGGCTATTCATTTGTGGTTATTTTACAGAGGTGGTTTTTTACCTGTGTAAGTGGAAATCTGTGTGTTTGTTTAACAAGTCCTTATTTCCTGGAGATCACAGTGACTATATTTGTTTCCAAGGTCCTGTAGCACACACTCAAAAAGTCCAGAATGACCCTTTTTTTCTCCAGATTAGTGACATTTTTTGTCTCTCTTTGCAGATGACAATGACAAAGGTGGAGTTAATTTGTCTCACTCATTTTTTAAAATCAGAATTCTATAACATATAGTTTTTTCTCTCTACTTTTCAGGCTTGCAGCTGAAAATATCTAAGTTGAAAAAGGAAAGATGCTTGTAAGTACTCATCCTAATGATCTAATTTATTAAAGGAGAGCCGGAGTCCCATTAATGAGCTACAATTCTTGTTAGATTTCATGGATTCTTCCATTAGACGTGTACAAAAATCTCTGCTCACTTTAATAATTCAGCTGAAGTCATCTGAAGATGTACGGAGCTCTTTACAGGGTTTATTATTTCTTAAATATAATTTATAAATTAAGTAGTTGCTAATTTTTAATCTGAAATGACAAAATTATTTCTTGCTTTTGTTATTACCCTGGTATATCATAAGTTCTTCCATGTTCTGGAATCTTAAATTAATCAGTCAGTTTTCTAGATGAGAAATATTATCAGCGCTGTGACTGAACAAATACCAAATAGGTTAATCCTTGTTTGTTGGAATCTTTCTACAACTGCCACATCGTAGGTACAGTTCTGTTACATAGGAGGTCTTGTTCTCCTTGCTGCATCTGAATACCTGAGGTTTAGTATTTCAAACTCAGTAATCAGCTGACAATGAGCACCTTATTTTGTATCCCACTCCAGCATTGGAGCTAATGACTTGTAAACTCTAGGTCAGAGACTGGCCATTATGCAGTGCCTTCATGGCCAAAAATGTCTGTCATCTTTATCAGGTGCACTGGAATTTTAAGGAAAAAAGCCCCAACAAACAGCCTAGTTCCTTCCATCATTTTAATGTCTTCATGGGACATTTCAGCGAGTTTAGGTGGAAGGCATATAATATTAGTGTACATGAATGTCTTATTTATTGGAAATGACTTAATGCCATAGAAAGAGTTAACTAGAGAAGATTTTTAGATCTGCTATTTTTAACCTCCTCTGAGTGGCTTAAACAGAAAAAATGAGGGGATTTTTTTGGGTTTTAGTTTTTTGTTGGGTTTTTTTATGTCCTAAACATGAGGAAAATACAACCTGCTTTTGTCAGACTTCAAATTTTGCCATGGCCTGGCTGTACTTGCTTAGTGAACTGCGGTAACAGAACTTTACCATGTTGTCCTCCCCAAGTAAAAGTACATGCCTTAATGGTCCCTCATGCTGTTTGCATGTAACTGTTTCATAGGTTGAATATGCAGTTGGAATGGCCTATGTTGGTCTGTGTGATAGTACAGAAAAATAAAGCATCTGTACTTAAATTTAAAGATTAATCAAATATGCTTGTGATTGTACACTGTAAAAGCTTCCAGCTGTTCCATTCACTTTATGACCCATGATTGCTAGTTTCTTATACTACTGTAATGCCAGCAATATGAAAATGTGGTTGGCCAAACATGTTAAAGGGATAGTGCCAATTTAAAAGTATGTTTGTGTAAAAGAATTGTATCAACAAGTTAGTAAATATGTTTTCATTTCCTGGTGTGTGTGCATGTGTGCTTAACAGCTTTTCATGAGCCAATTTCATAACTTCCACAAATAATCCATCTCAGGCACACTGAAAACAAACAGCTGCTTTCATGGATATATACAAAGGATTCCATGGTAAAAAGAAGAGCTGAGAATTTCTCAGAAGTTAGTCATTGTCGTGTTACACAGATTCAGTTGCGTAGCTTTTACTGAACATTTATTTCGTTTTAGAAAATAATTGTGTGCTTGTCACTCGTACCATGTTTGTATCATGAAGAGGTATTGTGGTTTGAATAAAAGTGAAAGGGAGCTAAAATTGAGAAGTTAACGTTACTGCTTTTCCTTAGCTCTTTTAAGGAGAAAATATTCTTTGTTAATTAATTAGTTCTGGTTTTTAGAGAAGGTATTTTCCACAGGATCATCTGCTTCTGAGGGTTTTGGAAAGAGACTTCTTTTCTCTTTATTCATATTATGGGAATACATGCTCTATTGAGAATTTCTTCTTGAGGAAGTAAACCTCTAATGGATCTAAAGACTTTTCAGAGATTTCCAAACCTAATATGGTTTGCCATGCTGCAGAATTCACTCACTGCTAAGACAAGACCAGAATGACCTTATTGTGAAAGCTCCCGTTAGATTCCCAACAGCTCCACAACACAGTAAAGTGTAAGAGACATGCTTGAGTTTATGTTCTCTGAAATTGTTGCTTGAACATTGTTAGCTTTTATGTCTTGACTGTCATCAATTCTAGTTTTTACTTGAGCAAAAATCAGACTTAACAGATCACCTGTATTATGAATTAGAAGCTAGCTGCATCTTTCCTCTGTCATTTGTAAATTACTATTAATCAGAAACACTTGCTTCATTTATATTCAACTTAATATTTGTGCTGATGATAATCCCATTTCCCAAGGATATGAAAGGAACATGCCAGAGAAAATTCTCTAGTGAAAATTGAATTGCTGCAATTTAAAGCTAGAAGTAATTTTTCTTCTTTTTCATTTCAGGGATGCAGAGAGGCTTGAAGAGTTCTATACCAAGAACCAACAGCTCAGAGAACAGCAAAAAGCACTTCATGACACTATCAAGGTTTTAGAAGACAGGTGAAGTAGTGTACTCTAGCTTTTGAGTTTGCTGTGTTTTGCTCTTACAGAGTAGCTCTTTTGCTAGTTGCAAAGGATACTTTGCAAGTTGAGTTTATTGTGTTTTGGTGTGGGATTATTGATTTTTTTTTTTTAGTAAACCAGTCCTTTTCTAATGCAATCCAAATAGTGTGTTACAGAGAAAGGTATAGAATTTGCATTTTTCTGACTGAAGAATAATCAGTAAATATATAACATATATATTTATTTATCTATGTCACATATATAACTAAACATAAAATCAATAATGAATATAAATAAATAAGAATTTCTGTTATATTGTTATTTTGAAAGTGCTTAGCTTGTTTAGTTCAGTTAAGATCAATAGAAATTAAAATAGAGCAGCTTGAGAGGCAAGCAGACTTTCTAAGGTGCATTCTTCTGTATCCATCTTTGTAGAGTTAAATTTTACATTGATCAAGATGTAACACAAGTACAAAACCCAAAGGCTTTGATATGTTGTGAAACTAATGGAATAACTCATTAGAAAATGTTTCAGATTTGAGGGGCTCTTTTTTACCAATTGCCTGTTTTACCTAAATGTAATCACAGATTCCGTCTGTTACCTTCTTTTGTACTTCAGTGTTCTCATCACCCTTTGATCCATTCTGACTTTTCCTTGTTTGTTCCTGTTTAATCTGGTACAGCAAAACAAAACTAATAGACATGGAATTACAGTGCGTTTTTTCGTCTTTAAAAACTCTACCTGTTTTGGAAAGCGTATGTTAAATTTGGTGTTAATAGGCTCTCAGAAGCTTTCTGGCAACAGGAGATCATTACATAGTCAATGGTTTTCAAGCATTCCTGTGTTACTTCAAATTTTAAAGCTGTACTACTCTACTTCTACTTTCAACTCCATTTCTCTGTGAAGGGCATTAGGGATAAGCTTGTAGCCATGCAGGTAGTAAACTTTCACACCATGTAAGTAGAGAGACATTCATGGTGTGGGTGGACCTTTCTAGTCCCTTAGCAGATGAATTACTCACATTGTGGAAAACAAAAGAAGTATTTCAACTGATTTAATACAAGGAGGTTGTAATACTGTGTTTATTGCACATTCAGATAAGCTAGTATGAAGAGGCATTTCAGTATTTTACTCTTGCCATAATTCCACAATATTAAAACACCAATAAACCAGTATAGCTTTTACTTCCAATATTCAGCTGTGAAATTGGAAACTTACATAGTTTGTTTAGTTGGAGTGTTTTAATACTTCATGTAGTAGCAGCAGCAATGCAGAACTCTTGGCTAACTGGTTTTTTATTTAGCAGGCAAGAGAGAGTCTCGTTTTCACTTTGGTAATACTGTTAGCTTTTTGCTGTGTACCAGAAATAAATACATTAAGTTTATCACCTATAAAATGAACACATATTTC
Source organism: Falcunculus frontatus (assembly GCA_013398115.1). Classification (NCBI taxonomy): domain Eukaryota; kingdom Metazoa; phylum Chordata; class Aves; order Passeriformes; genus Falcunculus; species Falcunculus frontatus. The sequence goes on along the minus strand of VZRV01007784.1, from coordinate 294,494 downwards.
ATTGCATGAATTAATGTGTCAGGTAAGATGGAGTGATTCTAACAAGTCCTTTTCTGATCATGGATGTGTTTTAAACAGCTGATCTAAACCATTAGAGACAGTGGAGTCAATGCCTCTCATGAACTTCTGGATCCACTTCTAATCATTGGTGCTTAGATAAAGATAAAGGGTTTCGCATTTGCTTGGCATTTGTTACAGAGTGAACTTACTATTTGTCCTTTTTATTTGATTATTTTGCTTAATGAAAGTACATATCTTTCTTAGATGCAGTAGTAATTCTGTTTACTGATTTGCTTATTTGTATTTTCTTGAATGAACTTTACTTAAAATGAATGGTGGTTTATATCTGACAGTGTTCATAGTAGGACACCTCACAAAGGCATTCAGTGGCAAGGTGTAGCATGCTCCACTTTATTAAATAGAGTAATGCATGTTGTTTTAGAAGTATCCGGTACCTCTAATCATCTACGCAAATGTTAAGAGCATGTAGTATTAGATCATTCAGAAATCTGTTCACATTGCTATGTGAGCATATAAAACCACAGTACTTAGTGGTGTTCTGCATAGCTGTTGGAAGCTTCCTGGTTTTCATTGTTCTAAAGGTCTGTTAAACATTGGTATCTGCTTCATGCATGGCAGTATTTTTTTAACAGAAGGACCTTTTTCTCTTTATTTTATTGTAGATTAAGAGCGGGGTTATGCGATCGTTGTGCTGTAACCGAAGAACATATGAGAAAGAAGCAGCAAGAGTTTGAAAATATCCGGCAGCAGAATCTCAAACTTATTACTGAGCTTAGTGAGTTTTATCCCCAAGTCTGAAGACAAAACGTGCTATTTTGTAAACTAGTTCTGCAGTAATTCCTGTAGCTTGATATAATTTATACGTGGTGTGTTTAGTAAGCCCAAGAAGTTCAGTTGAGGGATACTTAACTGTGCAGTCTGAAAATATGTAACATACCAGTGACTAGTCATTTGACCCACCTTCTTAGATTGAAGTGCTGATACTGAAAGTGAACTGACGTGGAAAATCTTACACTGTAAAGTAGCTACTTTAGATAAAATGTGACTGCTTCTGTTTATTCCTACAGCTAGAATGATTGCCAGCTTTTCTAAGAAAACCCTGACTTCAAAAGGAACTGGTGATGGCAAAGTATCAAGTTCAGACAGAAGTGGGTCCAGCTTCTGTCCTGTAGTTAGTTGGTCTCGGACTTTGACTGCAGTAAACCCATAACTGTCACATAACCAACTGAGACCACAAAAAAATAGCTTTACAGCAGGCAGCTTGTAGCCAGCTCATTTTGAAATCAAGAAATAGAACATACGAGACAAATTAACTGTTCCAGGTGATACACAAGCAGGACACAAATACACTCATAGAGTTTGGAAAGACTGGTTGTATAAAGTGCAGAATAACACAGGACAGAATTTTAAAATGTTAATGGTATCTTTACCATTAATTATTTTGTATAATTTAGTTGTCTTGCTTGGTCAAGAACAAGCAGACGTTCAGTGAGATTTAAAGTATGGGAAGTGCCAGACAAAAAAAATAGCTTTTCAGTGCTTAATTAAATTATGGAAATATTAGGTTCTGTGCTAATACAAAATACATCAGTGTTTCAAGGACTTCTAAAAATATTCTGAATTTATATAAATTTATATAAAAATATTCTGAATTTTGAGTTTAATGATGAACAGCAAACAGGGTACAACCAATCTTTAAATAAAGCTCTGAACCTTAAGAATCAAGGTGACATCTATTAGGTACAAATCTTCTTGAACTGTCTGACACAACAGTAGTCTCCCATGGATTTGGGTTGAGATCTGTAAAACAATGAAAAAGATCAGTTGAGGAATCTAGGGGCAAAATAGACAACAAAAAAATGAGAACAAGAACATAAAAATTAAGCAAATGGAAGAGTTGGGAGCTATCACTGCTTTAGTTTGAGACAGCATGGAAGAAAGGCTGAATGGTGTTGCAATAAGTTCATGTGAAATAAAGACAAGATGAGTTTGAAACTAAGAAAAGTAAAATCAAAAAGTTCTGAGTGGACTCTCTTGATTTCCAAAATATTTAAGTGATTTTAAAGAAATTGCTGGTGGTTATTTTTTCCTTCTCTCCAATTAGCTGTGTGCTTTAGTGGCTAAAACCAAATTCGAGTTGCTTTATACTTCATAGGTTATCTTTAGCCTAAGGAAACAATTTTGTCCATGGAGACGAGGGAGCAATTCACTCATCTTTACAACACAGTCTCACTTGTGTGTACATGGACAAGAGTAATTAATGATTGTGTAGAACTAACATTGTGATACGGTAATTGTGCCACCTCTGCCTTTTCTAACACGTCATTTTACAACTTTTTTAATGACTAGCTTGAAACTTCATTTTTGTAGACCGTAGAGGTGTATGGTATTACATTTTACAATTAGTTGTGTTTCCTTAAAGGACCTGACAAGATTATGATGTTAACATGTGTGCATTGATTGATTTTTTTTTTTTTTTTTTTT
>VZRV01007784.1:241631-291955 GCA_013398115.1 Falcunculus frontatus | reverse complement strand
TTGTTGTTGTTGTTGTTGTTCTGTAAATTTCAGTGAATGAAAAAAACAACTTACAGGATGAGAATAAAAAGTTAACTGAGCAGTTCCAGCAATTACAGAAGGAGCTAGAGTAAGTTTTGGGTTGTTTTGGATATTGCCCCATTCCTCAGTCAAAATGTCTGGGAATATAAATATCAGCTTTTAAGTCTTTTAATGGATTTTCCTCCTTTCTGATAGACAGACTGTGAAAAGATAACCTAGTGCCACTATAACAACATAAGCCCAGTTTCTTTCTATCGTGCAGACTTTTCTTTTAACTGTGTGCATCTTTTTTTAAATTGGGAGAAGTAAATTTATCATAGAAATTTTGTTTGACTTCTGATCACAGTATATAGCAAAGCCTTATGAATCATGCTTTTATTCCTCGGTTGCCTCTTTACCAATTGCTTCCTCCTAGGCTAAGACTTCAGAAAAGCAGTTATTTAGGTAGTCAAAAAGTCCCAGTATCTTGCAATACATTTTTAAAGTAAACTTATAATTTTACAATTTTAAAAGAAAAAAACTATAGTAAATTTTGGAAACAAAACATAAAAATAATGAGCTACAAGTTGACTGTGAAATTTTAATCTGATATAGTAAGAATGTGCCATCTAATGTTGTGGTTAATATGTGAATGGGGTGTACTGTGCAAGGCAGAGGTAGTGTTCTTTTCTTCTTATGGTCTGACATCATCTGAAACTTACCTCACTTTTGCCTGTCTGTGACTAAGTTGTGTACATGCCTGGGAGAAATGGGACAGGATGTGTGGACTTGATATGGAAGGTTTTTTATGGATTTGGTTTTTTTCTAGTCTCTGTCAGAATTCAACTTCGGTAGAGGAGTAAAACAACAAGAGTTCAGTTCAGAATGATTGTAGTCCTATTCCTTTGTATTTCTTGGTTTGTCTCCCATCTTTGCACCTTAATTGTCCTTTCTTTTTCTGTATGCGTTTAATTATCTCGGGGTAACATACTTCGTGAGCCCAGCTTCCTCTAAGAATCTCTGGCCAATGTAGGAAAGCTGGCAATGACCAATGTAACACTAAGTTATTTGCTCTGCATGTTAGGTGATCATTCAGATGAGTACAGAGTTGGGTGGATAAACAGTAATTTACAAGGATGGTACTGCTGGTTTTAATAGACGTACTGCATTTGGTTGTTCTGGTTGAACTGTAGTCATGGTGGTTTATGTGGAATTAACAACTTAGATTAAGATAAAATCATTGCATTGTAGGTGGAAATTGTTTCTGGTGCATGCTATGAAATCAGATTTTTGCAGTCTTCTGTATTTTGTAACCAAGTTATAATATTAGGAATAAAAATCTGAGAATTCTCCATAAAAGCAAAATCAGTGAAATTGTAGGAGAATTGTATTATCTGATCCTTTATGACATTAGGATTTCATTATGCATGGATGGAAACAGCAAGGAAATTTCTGCAAAAACCTCTTTTGAGGTCTCAGCTAAATCCATGATTCAGAAGTTATTTATTACAGTTATGGTGTACAGTATGTATGGCAGCTGCTTCGTTTGATGGTTTTTTTCTGTGATGGTATGTAGAAACTGCCTCTTGGTTTGTATGGAAGTGAGGTGCAGAAAAATGTATTTTTAGTAGGTTAATTTGTCATACAAGGCCACATGTGCCAGTAAATTTAAAGAGAACTCTAACAGCTAACTTAAATTTGCAAAGTAAATTGAGGAATATGTTGCTCTGTTGTTTATTTTGATTTGTTTCTTAAGATATGGCTAGTAGCTAATACAGTTTTCCAGTGCTTGCTTTGTAAATGTTCTAGAAAAGAGGAATTGCAAAATCACACAATAAGATTCCTCAAGACTTCAGAACATCAGTACAGCAGTATTTGTCATTAAGTGTTCAAAGTTAGTCATGGTAGAAAGCCTAACTGCAAAAATGCTTTTTGTCTCAAGCCAGACAGCTTTTTAAAGTTTTCTATTACCTTATTTTATAGAAGATCTTGTGGTTCACTTCAATGCAAGCAAAAATTTATCTGTATTTCCGCTTAGATTGAAACCTTATATCCTTCTCTTTATAGTTAGGAAATGATCTTTTGGCCCCTGTTTTCTCTTGAGAATCATAAGGGAAGGTGCAACTGCAGGAAGATGACCAAGCAGGCTGAGTTAGATTTCCACGTGCTTTTCTTTTACTGCCTCTTTCATTTCTCACTTCCACTACCGTAGGGCAGATAGCCCCTTATGAAGTACTAAACAAACCATTTGAGTTCAAAGATCCAAAATCAGTGCTTTTTTGTTGTTATTCCCTGGCTATGTCTAGATAGAGTTTTTGGAGACAAAAGCCATAGTTATTTGTTACATTAATTTTTATATACTGACTCTCCAACAGGCTGCTAGAGCTGACGGTGAGAGACTTCATAACTCACATTGTAATTTACATTGCTTGTTTTGTATGCATTTTTACATTTTTCGCTGAAGACCTTTTTGAGGTGAATTAGAGGTAACATCAGTGCTTTGGAGAGGGATTGCTTTGAATACAGTGCTGTTCATTACTATTTAAAATTGTCCAAAAGCTTTGTTTTGTATTTAAGACAGTATTTCCAGATCACTGAATATATTCTGAATTGGAAAGGACCCACAAGGATCATCAAGTCCAGCTCCTAAGTGAACGGCCCATCCAGTGATTGAACCCACAATCTTGGTGTTATCCAGCACCATGCTCTAACCAACTAAGCCAGTCTCAGGGTCATGAATTGTGAAGTTATACAGGGATTTCTGTACAGGGAGAGAGACACTGATCCATCTCTTTCAGCATTCTTTTATTAAAGAGGCACTTGCTTCAGAGACAAGCTATAACCTCTATAGTACCTAGTTTCTTCCGGGAAAAAGGACTTCCACAGTGCAGTCGTTGTATGTTGACTTCAAATGTGAAGAGCTGAGGTTGTGTGCTGTTCTTGGGCTTGATGGAGCAATGGTTAATTTTTTTGTTGGATGTATCTAAAAACTGGATTGTAGTATTACTATTTTATGGTGTGATGTTATTGAGGTGGCTGTATTTCCAAAATCATTGCATTGTTGAACCATGTGATTGTCCTGCTTGCTGAAATGAAAACTTTTCATTTTGCTGACTTGGGGTTTTATTTGACCACCTGATTTGGTCTCCAGGGAGCAAAAGCAGCAAGCAGTGGAGGTAGAAAAAGAAGTCATTCCAGATTCTCCAGTTCTAACCTCTTCATTCTCTCTGGTTAATCGTATGAGAAGAAAAAAAGAGAATAGGCATGTCCGATACACAGAACATACACCCCCAGATGTGGAACTTAGGGAAAGCAACAGTGGTAAGAGTATTTTATTTTATTTTTTTAAATTATCTTAAGGGCTAAAGAGAAAGATGATGTATAAACTTGATCACAAAGGGCAAAATCTAAAAAAACCAGAAACTTGTGCTTTTTTTTGATTTGCCTTTTCTCTTTTTGTGTGATAATGAATGAGTTCGGGGAAAAATGTCTTTAGTAGTACCTGTTACATCAGTGATGTGCTCAGAACTTATCTCAGTATTTTACTTTTTTTCTCCACATGCGCATGCAAATGTAACAGTTTTCCAGCCTATGTTTCTTCTGTAAGTGCAAATTGGCTGAAAAAGCATCTGTTCAGGTTTGACTTGTGCGTGCGGCAGTGTCACCACCTAGCGGAGAGTGAAACAAATGTTTTGCCACATTCTGAAATTATTCTGCAACTAAAGTAATGTTACTGAAACATGAAGGGGGATACCTTCATGATCTCTCTTTGTCTGTATTCTACACTGTTTGCATTTGTTTTGTGTCTTAAATTCAGAAGTATTGTGTGCATTTAATTTCCAGACTTAATTCTGTAATGTCATAGAAACATAGAAACTCTAATATATTTTGACAAGAACTACTTCTGTGAAAAAAGGAACTTTGTGCTTGTGTTTTATTGTTACACAAGAAATACCATAATCCAGGTTAATTTATCTTGTGGCATTAAAAAAAGGTATTTTAAATAAAATATGAATACATCTCAATATTAGTCTTGTCTAATAGCCTCTTCTCAAGAATAAAAATAGGATAACTGTGGGATGAAAAGGGTGGGCTGGTTATTCATGCCCTCTATTCTGCATTTGAAATTTTTAGTGCTGTGAATAGTTTCTCCTGTCTAAACATACCTATCTCTCTCTGTTTTCTGTATAAAAAAATGGAGCTACTAAACAAATTCAAAGTATAATATGTAAGAAATGGTGTAAATACCTGTCATAGTTAATGGCTGTGAAAAGCTGTTGGTCGTCGAGGTAAAAAGGACTACATGGCATATATTTGTCATAATTTAGATCTCAGGTTTTTCACCTTTTTATTACCTTAGCTGATGCAGAACATTGTTGCCTTGGATGGTTTACTCTTCAGTAGTTTCATTGCCCTATTAACAGGTCAAATACAGCTTGAATAACTATTTTCATGTGGTCAGTATAGATGGTGGTGTCATTTTGTGTTAGCATTGTTCTAGGGCTGGCTGGCTGAGATCATATTTGTGAGAAAAAGGATTAATATGAAATATTTATAATTTTATTTTTATTCTGACATATCTCTGTCACAAATTATCAGATGTGCTTAGATTGCTGGATCTACAGACATATTAAGACTCCCCTTCAAGTGCTTTTAAGATCACGGTCACTGTCTGTATCTACACAAAATTATCACAACAGGGTACCTAATTTCACCATGTGAAAATGTTTCTACGTCTCCTAGAGTTTGGAAAAATTCCACTCTTTTCCACGCAAGTGAACACTCACCATGGAGGAGAGATACTAGTGGCAGACACCTGTGATCCACAACTGTCCCCTCTGCCAAGTAAGTGTATAGATTAATAGATTTAGTTCTAATATCATTCAAAATAAGGCAAAAACATTGCAAAACTGAGGTTTCATCTCTTTAACCTTTCTTTAACAAAGAAACCTAATAAACTGCAAACCTTTTGAAATTCTTTACCAACTGTGAGAATCAGCATGGAATTATTCATGCAAGTCAGGGTTGTGGTGGTTGCTGTTCTTGTGCTTTCCAATCTTATTATCTTGCTCCAGTTTAATGAACTGAGTAATGTTAAATCCCTCAAAGAAGGGAATCTCATCTATTGGTTTTCCTAATAAAAACACATGAAAAATAATGGTGACTGTCAGTTAGGAAATATGCAAGACAAGCATTTTAGTATAAATACACATTATCTCTGTTCTACGTGCTTTTATCAGACTACTTGTGCCCTCAACTGGGAGTGTGAAGAGCAACTTTTACATGGACTTTTAATTTTGGGGAGCTGTATTCAAATTGAACACATTTCCCTGTGCTGCTACAGCAGTTTGCTCTCATCAGAAATTCTTTTGCCACTTACGACTTACAGATACAATTTTTATCTGACAGAGATCAAATTATTTCCATAAACGCCAGTTTTAATTTGTGATCTTTTTAGTTCTGTGTTTGTACCATCTCTGTGAGTCGAGCAAGATACTATAATGTGTACGCAACTTATTGTGAACTTCTTTCTTCTCAAAAAGATAAATCAAGGGTGGGAGGATACCCTGTTCCAAAGCCATCTTTTAACTTGGCTGCAGTCGTCGCAGAAACAATTGGACTTAGTGTTGAAGAGGAATCTGTAAGTATTCCCAAATTTCTTACATAACCAGCTCTTTGGGCCGGTTGTTTTCAAAACCAGTATTTTTCTCTTTTGCATTAAACTTCTGTAAAAGTATTCTGAGTTCCAGTAAGCTCACTTTGGTTTGCTTTTGTTTAGTCTTTACTGACTTGCTTTAGCAAGAAGAGATATAACTGTGCTGACCTGTCTTGGGGAGGTTGAGGAGGAGGGTAGAGACATGGTTCCTCATTTCAAGTTTTGTTACCATAGTGATCTAAATCCTTGGGTCTGCTAAATTCTTTGTGGAGTAATCAAGTCTAAGACACTGAAAAATATTTCTTTGCAATGAGACTCGTTGGTGACTCAGGTGAGATTATTTGATGTTTTTGATTGGTAACTACCATGAAAATTACAGGATGCAGAATGTTTTTGTGTTCATGCATTTGAATGAATTTTTTATATTTCCATAAGATTTCTTGAAAGCTGCTGGTCAAAATTTCATCTCTTAGCTTTTATTATTTTTCAGAATTTTGAATGGGTCTTCATAGTATTCATGTGCCAACCGAGCATATTTCTAATTTTAATTCTGGTATCTGCTCACACTTCTTTTCTTTGTTTTCCTTTACCACTTGCAAGGAGTCCCAGAGTGCACTGAATCTTCCCCTCACTGATACAGTTATGAGCCAGGCCTCAGAGAACATGCAGTCTGAAGACTCAAGAAAACATCCAGCTTCTGAATCAAGAAATGATGACAACAATTTAGGGTGTGTTTCCACTCAGTTGTAATAGTATTGTTTTAAGCAAGCTTATAGAAGTTCTGTTTTTTGTAGAATTTCAAATCTTGTGGCGTTTTGCTCTAAATGTATAGGCATGGAAATAAATCTTTTCCTATCAGAGGGGTTTCTTTCAAGTTAATAACATGAGAAGCAAAGAAACTGATAGAATACAAAACTACAGACTTTTACTTAATTCACAAACTTCTGATTTGGGCTTCTTGTGTACACAGTCCATTCTTTCCTAACTTCTCATTATTGCAAGGTATCTTCTGAGGCCCATAACCCTGTGGATAGCGGACCTGGAGCTGGAATGCAAAAAGGATCGTATTGCTTTGATTAGGTGTCAGACCAATTGACTGTTGCCCTTCCCACTCTCCTTAGGATATTATGGTCTAAACTGAAGGCTGTTTTTGGCCCTATATGTCATCTTGAATGTATGTTTTATTGATGACAGATGAAAAACAGCACCTGAAAGGAGCTTGCACTTTTTTCCTTCACTTGCAGAAGATTTGAGAATCTATTGTCATGGTTTTAAGATCTATACAAGAACCTAAATAGACTCCTCCTGCAACCATTCTCACTTTCTTCCTTTTCATTGCACTGAAAGGTAGGGAGTCCTTGGATAGAAGAGATACTTAGGCAGGCTAAACTCTGTCCTTGATTCTCAGTTGAACATGGAACAGAATTTCACACCACACACCAAAATGAAGGACAAGATCTGTGTTTTGTTTGCCTTTTACAGCTCTAAGTGCAACAGTCCCTATCCCTAGAATAGGTTAATTTTTGGTTTTCCTTCTGTTTTCAGTTAATACTAGCAGCTCCCACAGCTTTAAAGCAGATCAGAAATAGGAAACATGTATTTTTTTTATATCGCTTTCTCTCCTTCCATCTTCTGTACACCAGAAAAATCTCTTGTGTCTCATTGTATTCAGTATTTCAGATCCATCTCATAACGCTCCACCACATGATGACTGGGATTCTCGGGTAGCATCTCCTGTTTTTGGAGCTTCTAGCAGTGTGAAGAACAACTCAAGTACAGGTCATGCTCCTTGTATTTTAGATTCAGGATTGAAGCTTCATCTCAAAACCAACCTCTTCAACAATCCATCCAGTTCCAGATCTCATAAGAGTAGATCAAAATCTGAAGATGTTGCTTTTGTTGCACCGCTGAATCTTGGGATGGAAATCAACTCAGTTATCAGCCAGGCCTCTGTCCATAGGCAAATGGTCGTGAAAAAAAATACCAATGAGGCTGTAACCTGTGTTGGAAACACCTGCACAGCTAAAAATGAGGTGATCAAGAGCGATGTCCTTCTTGTATACCAGAAGCAGCTAGAAGGCAGGTGTGCTAAGAGAAAGAAAGCTGAAGATGATCATGCAGTTAGCTATGAGAAAACATCATTCAACAAAGAGAACTCAGTGCCCTTTCGATCCAATGTTCAGCAGATTAATGGGGAACACACAGCTGATAAGCCCTTGGATCTGTCTGATCGCTTCTCTGGAGTTCGTGGTCAAGAGAAAAAACAAGGAAGTGAGGAGACATGTAAAAATAGACTGAAGCAAGTGACTCTGCATGACATTTTTTCACCCATAGGGAAGACCATTCCTGAAGGTTCGTCATCTGTTCAAAATGCCAATGAGAGCTGTTTGTTTGGCAGAGATTTACAAGAGGAATCCTATGTACAAGAAGCAACACTGGGAAAAACATTCTCTGATATGAAAAACCAGATCCAAATGAAAGAAGAAGTTCCTCCCTTCAAATTTGCACCACTGCCGAGTTCTGCAGAGACAGAGGAACTTTTTGATGGTGTAAAGGTATGCTTTTCTGACTCTTTTTCTTCTCCTTTGAAGTATTATATTTAAGTTTTGGGAAATAGTAAAATTGCAATATGTTGTTAGGTTGCCAGTGGCCATGTACCAAATAGAAAGAAAACAAGGACAGGACATGGAGAGTCTGAACCCGCATCTGTACTTCAGCCAAACCCTTGTAGACTATCAAAAAGTAAAGCACAGCAAAATGAGCAAGGTAACTTGATGAAAATGTTCCTTTTACTGCCTCCTTACCCCCTCAGCCTATGCTCTGGTTGAATAGAATTTTTCGAATCCTCCTTTCTTGCACTTTAATCCCTTTGTTCTGGTCCTAACTCAGTCATATTCTATTTGGGATTTCTCAAGAACACCCCCAACATTTACAATCTGTATCTTCCTGGCATACTTTTGCCACTGTATAATAAGTATATCATTGGTATTCAGGTGTACACTCAACAGGCTGTGAATCTTGTTCTTTCTTGTTTGTTTAGCATTGTCATTTGTTGCAGTGTAATAATAAAATCTCATTGAGTTTAAACTATATCAAAAACTTGAAAGCTGTACTCAAGTGTAAGCATAAGTCATTTTGGTAATATTCATTATTCCTAATGATCTGGTAAAGAAATTTGTACCTTTAGTGATAATGAACACAGGCTGTCATATACTCCTCCCAGAACTTGTATCTTCTTTCCTCTTAAGGGCTCCCAGTTGGAAAAGTTATTTTTTTGAACTAGCATTGTAGAATCAAAGCTTCTGTACTCCTTAGCCAAGCTGTTATACTGCATACTTTATTTAGAAATACTTGCATTATGGATTTAAAAAATACTTGTCAGTAGTTGATGTGGCCTTGTAGCTTGGAATCTAAATATTCCCCTCAGAGATAAACCAAGAGGCATCTTTGGAACAATGACCATACACTTTTGTACTCTTTTCTTAGACCTATCTTTTGTGTTGTCATTGATCTAATGTCAATAGTGCCCGACTAGGGAATGCACCCCCTGGACCTGTTCTTTGTCAGCAGAGAAGGACTGGTAGGTAAAGTGATGGTGGGGGCCATCCTCAGTATGACAGTCACAAAAGGATAGAGTTTTCAATTCTCAGAGAAGTAAGAAGTGGGAGGTAGCAGAACTGCTACCTTGAACTTTTGCAGGGCAGATTTTAGCCTTTTTAGGAGACCAGTTGACAGTCCTCCCTTGGGAGGCAGTCCTGAAGGGCAGAGGAGTCCAGGAAGTCTGGACATTCTTCAGGAATGAAATCTTAAAGGTATGGGAGCAGGCTGTCCCCTGTGCTGAAAGATGAGCTAGTGGGAAAGAAGGCCAGCCTGACTCAACAGAGCATTGGCTGGAACTCAGAGATAAAGAGTTTATGACCTTTGGAAGAGGGGGCAGGCAGCTCAGGAGAACTGCAAGGATGTTGTGAGGTTACACAGGAAGAAAATAAGAATGGCCACAGCCCAACTAGAGCTTAACCTGGCTACTGCCATAAAAGACAATAAAAAATGTTTCTATAAATCCATCAGCAACAAAAGGAGGGCTAAGGAGAATATCCATGCTTTATTGGATATGGAGGAAGTAATAGAGACAAAGAATGAGGAAAAGGCTGAGGTACTTAGTGCATTCTTTGCCTAAATCTTTAATAGTAAGATGAGTTGTTCTCGGGGTACCCAGCCCTTGAGCTGGAAGACTGGAACAGGGAGCAGAGTGAAGCCCCCATAATCCAACGGGAAATTGTCAGTGACCTGCTGCAACAGTTAGACACACACAAGTCTATGGGGCCAGATGGGATCCACGTGAGGGTACTGGGGGAGCTGGCAGAAGTGCTCAGTGAGCCACTTTCCATCATTTATCAGCAGTCCTGGATAACCAGGGAGGTCCCAGTTGACTGGAGGTGAGCAAATGTGGCACCCATCCACAAGAAGGGATGAAGTGAGGATCCAGGGAGCTACAGACCTATCAGCCTGACCCAGGAGACGAGGAAGGTTATGGAGCAGATCACCTTGAGTGCCATCATATGGCCCATACAGGACAACCAGGGGATCAGATGCTTCTGGCAGAGTTTGATTCTGATTATTTGTCTTTTTTTCTCATATTCTCTGCATACAGACCTGAAAGATAAACCCACTTTAGAAAACTTCCAGTGGAGCATAGACCCGGGAGCTGACCTTTCACAGTACAAAATGGACATTACTGTGATTGATACAAAGGTGAACTTTTATAATAATTCCGCATGTTCTGTGATGTTGAAAAAGCCTGCAAAGTAGTATCATGAGCATTGCTCTGGGCAGACTCAATCCACTTTGTAACAAAATTCTGTATTGGTCTCTTTTGGTATTTGTTCATGCTACAGTTATCCTAAAACATTTCCACTGTTTAGTTGTACTTTATAATCTCAGCGGGCATATTCACAATATGAAAGTGATGCTTTTGGGGGTGGTTTTGAGTTTCTTTTAAGACAAAAAAAGTTCTAAATCTCATAATTTTTCCTGTGAAAATGTTCAGCATGGTATCTCTTTATGTTAAGTAATAGAAAATGTGCCAGTAATGACTATTATCTTTTTTGAGTTGGGTGCAAGTTGGTTATTAGGATCTCTGAGAATTTTCCTGAAGTTTCTGTTTGTTTTGTCTCTGTCACTTAAAGACTACCTTAAATTTTTTTTCTTTTGACCAGACTTTAACTTCTGTACATTTCATGGTTAATTTTTATCTTTTTAGAATTTAACATGAAATTTTCTAAGGCTTTTCTTGCCCGCCAGATAAATGCTTCCACACCTGAATTTCAAAACATGTTATTCTCTTATCTAGCTTTTACATCTTTATCATGCAGACATTACTGCAAGAAAAAAAGTAAATCAGTGTCCAAAAAGAAGCCAGTAACTGCTATGAAAGTGTTTCAGATACACAGCACTGCCACTGACTACACCAGTTGCTTCTGGGTGCAATTGTCATGTTTGCTTTTTTTATCTAGGATGATTCTCAGACCACAGTTGGAGGGGAAGTTGTTGATATGGATTATACGTATGTTAGTGACAGTGTGCTATTAAAAATGAAAAATCAAGAGCAAAATCAGGAAAGCAGTCCAAGTAAGACTTTTTTTTTTCTCTTCTCTTTGGTTTGGTTTTTTCTGGTGTGGTGGGGTTTTGAGGGTTAGCTGGATTTTTTTTGTTTTATTCTTTTGAGGAGGAGGAGGAAAGAGTAAAAGGGCATTTTTTCCCTGTGTGACTAGATAGTAGAAAGTGGTTTGCAGTAAAAAAGTGGTGATGTATTTTTTAAACGTTACACAGATCAGTCTGTTTCCTAGTAGAATTGGTGGTGGGTTTTGAGGTTGGTTTTTTTTTACCATAGATCAAAAAAATGATAGGATTCGTCTTGAGAGACCCAGTAGCTATTCCTTTACAGTGCTTAAAGGGTGAAATACTTAACCATATAACAGTTCTGATCTCACCTGCAACAATCGCTCTTGCAGCAAACAGCTTTGAAAGTTTTTTGTGTAATCACATCAGACTTTGTATGGGAAGACTAATTTCATTTTTAATGACATATGAATAGAACTAGTATGTTTAAAATAAATCCAAATGTGTTTATATCACTTTTAATATATGGTATGTGGTGAATCATGGCTGCAGAGCAGTGACTGTTTCCTACCTACAGAAAGTATTTCCTTCTGCTTGGATAAGTCCATAATTACAAGAACAAAAATTTCACATATCCAGTATTAAGGTTAAAGGTACTCTCAGTGACTTAGCAGTTAATCAGATTTTAGAAATGGGATCCAAGGTATCTGAAAAATAGATGAGCACTGGCCACATTTAAAAGATTGACAGAGACATTGCTGAAAGAATAAAGGTATAGCTGTTGTTGATTTAATTGGTACTGGAGCAGGAAGTAAATATTAATTCTTTTGAGACACATTTAGTCAAAATGCAATTTCTTGACTAAGATCATTGGGACACTGATTTGGATGTTCTTTATGATTTTAATAACAGGAGGAGAAATAACAGATATATTTAATCAGACAAGCCATGAAGAATATGAATCCTGCCTACCAGAAGATAGTCTTTCTGCATGTGATGAAAAGGAAACTCTTCATGATGAAGAGCAGGATAAGGGAATAACAGCAGCAAGCAAGAAACTAAAGAGTGGGATATAATTTGGTTTTGTCTTTCTTAGCTTACTTAAACTACAAGAGTTGATTTGAAATCAGACTCTGCTCTTTAGGAACAAATATGCCAAATTAACCACTGGTTCTTTTTTCATAAATTTGTGGTAAAGCTGATTACTTGTAAGGATATAACATAAAGCAATATGAAAATTTTTTTTGGTAGTTCATTTATCACCACACAAATGTGAAATGTATAGTGGAGGTTGGCATAGCAGCACAACACCAAAGTGACTCTTAAAAGAAACACCCTTTTTTGGCTGCAGTTATTTACTTCCTTTCTTCTCACTATTTTAGGTTCTATTGAAGATTTTACAGTATTTTGTATTTTAAGCAGCCTTTCCTTTGATGTTCTTTTTGTCTTTTTTACCTGTCTCACTTCTGTTTTAATTGTGCTCCAGTAATGCTTTTTGATTGCTGGTTCTATCAATTCTTTATTATTTTTAGTATCTATTTGAATCTGTTGTCTCAGACTGAATGTACATGGCATTTTTATATTTCTTCACAGTTGGTTAATAATTTTACGGAAGTTTCTCCAAGCAGTCTGTTAACCTTATATTTTGCATGTGTATTTACAGAATACGAGGATAAACAAGATAAAGCCAAGCAGAAAGCTTTTGTGGAGCCTTATTTCAAAAGTGATGAGAGGTAATTTAGTCTGTTCTGTGTGGGCATTTTAAGGCTCTTTGTATCTTCCCTATAGGGAACTGGTTCCTCCATAAAATAAACGTGTTTGTGTGTAACAGACTAGCAGTTGAAGATGCAGAAGTAAAAGATCTACTACATTAGATAAAAGACTTTAGATAAAAACTGGGGTAGGGGAAAAAAATGTCGAGATGCCTATCACATTTGCTGAAGAGAAGGGATTGCCTCTTCTGCTTTTTACAATTTTAGTGAATGCAGTGTTTTGTAATCCATGTGGTTTCTTACAGGCATGTGGTCATGCCTGAGTTTACGAGCCAAGAACCTATGGGCTGCTTGTACAAATGAAAACCTTTCCTTCTCTGGTATTTTTACCCCTTGCTCTAGGCAATAAAGGAACAGTGTTCAACAATTGCACCTCTTAATGCCTCCTCTGTTGCCTTCCAGTATAATCATCATTGGAAGTCTCAATCTTCATTTCATAATGATATCAAACCCTTCAGTTAGCTTGTATTTTATCTCAGTGCATGTTTTCTTTGTTGAGGAAAACTTGTTTAGTGTTTTGGGAGCAGTTAAGTTGAAAAGAACCTACTGATCTTGAACCCCAGCACATGTTCTTCTCGTGGAAATCAAGCACAACTCTGTCTTGGGCAAAAATAAATATTCTACGGAAGATTTCCTTTTGAATAGTTTCTATATAGCAATTACTTTCCCACTATGAAGAGCCATAATAATGGGACACACATCTCTGGTTATGTAGAAGTTCATATTACATTTGAAAACTGTTTTCTTTATAAAAATAGCCCTATTCAGCTATGAAATGCAGTATGATTTGGGGTTTGTAGGCATTTTCCAATTTATTTTTTTAACTTGACTCTCCACCACTGTGTTAAAAAAAAATGGAAATTTTCAGTCACGTCAAAGAAATAAAAGTACTATCATGTGAAAACATTTTTGTTTTTCAGAAAGAATACTGTGCTAGATTTTCCTCATACTGAGGTTATTCGAAAAAAAGAAGAAAGAAGAAAATTACTTGGCCACACTTGTAAGGAATGTGAAATAGTAAGTAGTGCTTTAGAATTTGTCAGTCTTCCATTCTCCTAACTCAGACTGTATCTAAATGCTGAAGTGCTGTTTTTAATTATTAATTTGGTTGCATCATCATCCTCATTTCCTACAGTAGCAGGGAAGTAAGTGTTTACCAAAGCTGGATAACCAAGTTTGCACGTGGTTGGTTTGTTTTTAGTGGAGTAGCTGCATATAGCATGGAAAGGCTTGGGTTTGATTTTTTTTTGTGCGTGTGTCTGTATGATAGAAGCTTCTTACATGGAGGTTCCAGTAAGATTACTGTTAATAAAAAATACATTAGCTGATCGAAGAACTATTACAGGTTTCCAAACTTTAGATCAAAAGCTCTACTGAACTTTACAGGTACTGGAATAAGTAAGTTCTATATCTTGTTGTATAAATAGATTGATCTCTTTTTGATTTGTTTGATTTTTTCCTTGTTTTTTGGGATAATTTTTTCAGATAATTGCATCAGCATAGGTGACAGTGTGTACATATGAGCAAATGCATGCAAAAATGTTTACATTAATAGGTTAAAAAGTATGAAATTTTAGGTTTCACATTGCACATTTTTTCCTCCCTTTTAATTTATTAAACTGCTTTCAGATATGTGATATAGAGATAAAATAGTGAAGTAATTACATATGTAATAAGAACATGTTTTATTTGGCCATTATTAGACTTTATGATCTAATAAATGATGACTCAGTAGAAGTGCGGATTAATGATTCAGCAGTGGTGGATTTTCTGGAACCTTTTCACCTAATTTCCACATGTAAATAGAACGTTTTCATCGATTCTCCCACTATTCCTTTTATAGTCAAGTCCCATTTACTTAGCTGAAGAAATTTATTAGAATATGTTTTTAATGAAAACATGTTCTGAAAAACAGTTTTGGTAAAACTCATTAAATACAAATATTTAATTTTTACAGACAACTATAAATACCATTTTAAAATACATGTTTGATTTAAAGAGTTTGAAAGAAAACAAAGCAACCCCCAACCTTCAGTCTGCTTCATGGTTCCAGAGCCATGTGTTAAGCATTTTAATTTCCTGTTTCTGTAAGCTACAGATCTTCCCTTTCCAAATTCAGTTCTTGTTACTTTCTGTCAAGTTAGAGTGAATAACTATGGTGTCTGGAAACATTCGCAGCTCCAGTTTTGTAACAGTAGGTTTCTACATTAAATGTCAGAAAAGTTTGGGTTTGTTGTTGATTTTGGCTTTTGGTTTTTTTTTTTAAGTCTACACCATTCAAGATTAATGTCTTGGAAAGTGTGGAATGCCTGGCTGTGTCATTGCACAATAATAAAACTAGCTTTGAATTAAATGCCTATGGAAGAAGGGAGTATTGGATAAAGCATAAAGGATGCTTTAGAAAAGTCTTGGCTTGCTGATGAGCCATATGGGTTTGAAAAGCCACCAAAGTCTAAGGGAATATTTAGGGAGTGGGTAGAAATCAGTAAATTGTTTCTGGCCCTGTACTGCAAGTGGTGTGAGTGGGGTCAGTTACTGTCGCTCTGAGGAGACCTGAGATTTAACTTCTGCACGTGCCACTGCAGGCTGATATTAAAGTCCTTTATAAGTGCTTGCCTTAAAGCTTTGTGGAAGCATCTCATTCACTTTACAGTGTAGAACTTTTGATAACAAGTCTTGTTTTAGTTTTTTATGACCTTGCGATACTATCAGAGAAAGGTTGTCAGCAAACGTTACTGGTAGCTTGTAAAAGTAACATTTGTTAGTGTGGTTAAGTGCAGCTACACTTGGATGAGTAGGAGAATCAGTGAGATGTTTTTATATGCATTTAGGTTACAGGAATTATTCTGTAAATTTTTGCTAAAGTAATGGGAGGAACGTTTTTAGGGTTTGTTCCCTTTCTGAGACTGCAAATTGTAGAGTTCTATAAACAATTATTTTACAGGGAAGACAGGATGAGATTGCAGTATCTTCACACACAGAAAAGCCTAGCTCGAATGTTTTGTGTGGATTAAAAATGCTGTGGACAGCGAGATCAATCTAGAAATAGCTGAGAGTACTTTTTGCTGTTTAGCTGACATACATAATTCTCTCATTCTCTGTCAACCCTAGTAGATTTCTAAACAAGCCAAAGAGAACAGTTTCTTTCTAATTTATTTTTAAAACATACTTACCTTGATTTTTGATTGTTCTTATTTTCTGTTCCTACTAAACTGTTCTGTATTTTTCATTGTTGGATCTCTAATTATTCCTTACTAATCATAAATTTTTTAAATAAAAAAAATGCAACACACTACGAACTTTTATTAGATAAATTTCTAAAATTTCAGGCTATTTACAGGACAAAATAAGGAGCACTGCTAATTATCCCTAAATGAAACTCAGCTGTATTTGTCTTACATAGACATTGTAGAATTCTTACAGTTAATTTTGTTGACTCAGCACCTTGTTCTTAACTTTTGTCAGTAAAAATTGAAGTGTACTAGATAACAATTGCCTGTTCCTCCTCTTTCATTAGTCTCCAGGTCTTTAACTGAGTGACACAGACATCTTTCCAGCTGGGTCTCTGAAGTCCAGTTGCATAAGTGACCCTACTCTATTTGACTCAATCCCTGAGCAACTGATGATGCCCACCAGTGATGACACCCTACTGATGATACCCACTTATGTTCTGGTCTTGGCACAGGCTTTTCCAGTTTAAGGGAATATTATATAACAAACTGAATCTCACATTCGTGGCCAGGAATGTGGATTAGATGTTACTGGATTAGATTTCTGTACTAATAAGGGCTTTGAAAGCAGAACATGTTCTGGTGGCCCACTGTAAAATGGCACAAAGTCTGAATTGATTTTTGGAGGGAAAATGTACCTGTTTCAGGCAGAGCTGCAGTTTCCACAGACTAGAATTACAAAATGAAACAAGGCTTTTTTTCCTAGTTTGTGCAGTTTTGACGCTGATATTTTCAGAGCTGTGATTTCCCTTTTCTAGTCAATCATAAGTATTTATATTGCATGAATTTTTTTTGAGGAGGATTTTTATGCCTTAATATTTTGTCTGCAATTTAGAGGAAAAACCAGAATTTATTAGCATACTTTACAATTCCAAGTAGATTTTCTGAAATCCTGCCAGTAGCTGGGAGCATGAAATAATCCCTGTTGACAGAGGTATGCTGTTCTTTTCCTGATTTCCCCAGTCTAGGTCACTTTCCATCTGATTGAATGAGTTATAAACTTTAATTTGCCTTTTTGAATTGTAACACTATTATTTCAGTAGAATTGTTTTACCACTGTCACAAGGGTCAGGTTTCTTGTGTGGCTGTGACTGTTGACTTGCCACTTGAATCAAAGAATGCATTCACTTTGAAAATATTTTGACCCTCTCTGTGCTCTAAGGGCCAGATTTGTATTTTTAGGAGATACAACCAGAATTACAAATCAAAACAGTAGAAAACTGCATGGAAAAAAATTATACCCTAGCTTTCTATAATGCTAGTCAGGGAAACACCCAGAAAAAAGGTTTGGAGGGTGTATATACTCTTCTCATTGCAGCCCCCAGTACAGTTGACAGGGTGAAAGAGTATAGCCAATTTACTGTAGAGAATGCTCAACTGGCAGATAGTTTCTGGAGTCCCAGTGTCAGTCAGCTACTTAAACTAACTCTTTATTTACTTCTCATTTGAGGGTAAGTAAGCAGGAAGCATTTTGACTTAAGTTTGCTGTTACTGCTGTAAATTTGGATACTGGAAATAATTCTGCAGCATGGGGTTTGTGGTGTGGGGTTTTTTTCTTTTTTAATTTTATTTGTAAATGCAAGCTGACACTTAATAAGTTTAAAAATTCCAATCTCTTTCAACACCTGTGCTACTTAGCTTTATAAAATCAGTCAGTAAACTGTTGACATAAGTAATTGTACACATGCCTAAACCTTGTTACCTATGGTATGTTAAAAGATAAAAGGTTAACAAATTTGCCACCATAAAGTTATACTTAGTCTGTACATTCAGTAAGCTTTTAGGATAATTGCCAGGTGTTTGTCACTTGGATAACAAATCTCTACTCTTGGCTGTCCTCACCATTGTTTTTAGATAACTGTGTTAATAAACACATTGATTGATAACATCAATTGTATAAAGCACTCACTCTATATGTATGAAATTGTTAACTAGGATTTTTTTTTTCCCCTCCTTACATTCAGTATTATGCAGACATTCCAGAAGAAGAGAGAGAGAAGAAACTAGCTTCCTGTTCAAGACACAGATTTCGCTACATTCCTCCAAATACTCCTGAAAATTTCTGGGAGGTTGGATTTCCTTCTACCCAAACCTGTGTGGAAAGAGGTTTGTGCAAAAAAAAAGCTTCAGAAGCACTTTTTAAAGCTGTTTGGGTTTTTTCCCCACTGAAAATACCTCTAGTTAATACAGCAGCCTTTCTCACCCAGTCCTGTTGAGGTCTGTTTATCAGCAGCCGTTGTTTTTAATAAATATTGTCTGGTTTTAGCAGTTCCTAAGAAAGGAATATAAGCAGTTCTTAAGAAAGGAATATAAGGAGATTTTCTTAGCACCTAGATAGAGAAGGCAGAAATAATTTGGATTTTCAAAGAACTTAATGTAAACCCTGCATGTCTTTGACCCTAAGCAAGATTTGGATTTTCAGAGGCAAAGGCCGAGAGATTGTACTTACTGAGGAGAGACAGGCAGCACTATTGATGTTCTTTGTCAGTGTTTTTAGAGCTTCATAATACCAAGTGATAATGGAAATGTTGCAGGTAAGGTGTAGTTAAACAGTTTTCAATACATATACCCTGCTTCTTAGTGACAATGAAAAGAAGTGCTGTTTGGTTTGGGGTTTTTTTAACTCATCTTCACATAGAAGTTTGTTCTTTCCTAAATAATTTTTCAGAATCTTGAGCCTGGTATAAAAATGAGTTTTTACTAATTATGTTAAAACACGGTGGGTTTGTAGTGTACTCTGTGTACATTTCTTCAGAAGTGGTGGAATGCTGGGGTGAGGAGCCCTGTATGAACTCTGAGTTACTTCTATCTTTACTCGTGCATTAGCTGTGAAACATTAATCTTTGCTTCTATCTGTTCTTGTAACAGTGTCAGGTCAGGCATAGGAAAATGTAGCCAGAGTTGTGTATGTGTATTGTGTGATAGTGTTGCACTATCATCCTTAATCTTCCGGAACAGGGAGCGTTGATTTTTACTGACTGTGTAACTTGTTACTACCCATTTGGAATCTGCTTGCAGCCTCATTAAAAATTAGCTCCTTGGCTGTCTCAGTGTTCTGCTGGAGTAAGAGCTGTTCAGTTGTTAATGGTCCTCAACAGCATATCAGAGGCAGACTTTAGATCAACCCTCCCTTGAAAAAAAAAATATTTTATAGCAGTGCCGCAAGACAACTAAAACACTAGAGAGAGTTCCCATGATGAGCAATTGCTCCTGCCACTCCAAAGTAGTGGGGTACAACATAGGTATTTTCTACTTCTTATTGGTGTCTTGAAGCATCTGTTTGTGTTGGGGGTTTTTTTAATAACTGAGTTATATAGACAGAATTTTCCAACTATGAAGTAGGAATCTACTACTCTCACTTTGGTGGCTATTGTTGCTGATAAACTGTAAGGAATTGACAAAAGCCAGGTGCTGAAACTGACTTGCATAAAATGTCTGTTCACTGTCAGTGTTAGCTAAGTTGAGCATGTTATAGAAATTTTCTATACACTTTTCTTATCAGAGAGCTTTCAAGGTGTGTTTGATCCATAGGCTCATGTTTGGCTTTTTCCAGTCTTTAATAAATCTGTGTGCTCTTAAAACAGAGGGAGTTACTGTTTAAACCCACCAAGCACATGTGCCTGGAGTTTCCTCTGTATGACTAGGATTTACATTTTTAAAAGTGATTTTTATTAGTCGACTGAATTAGCAGTACTTGCATACTTTGTTGCTCTTACGTAAAATCCTCAGTAGAAAGAAAATGAAAAGTGCAGTTTTGTTTTGCGCAGATGAACAATTCATGGTTTCCATTCTCTTCTTCGTTGTCAAGTGCCTGTATTGTATTACTGTGCAGTCACCTACTAGAAAGCAGCTGTGTGTTTTAATGAATGATATTTGCACCCTGGGATCTCAAAACTTTATTTGAAGTCAGAACCAGTTGCCCCAAAAGGACAAAAAAAAGACAAATTATTTTTTGAGGGTAAACGCAAATTAAAGCTAAAATTATGCCTGTTTTTATATTGCATTTCTTAACTCAGATTTATTCTTTTAAGGCTACATTAAAGAGGATCTTGCTCCCTGTCAGCGTCCAAAAAGGCGACAGCCTTATGCTGTAATGTTTTCTCCAAAAGGCAAAGAGCAGAAGACATAAAAGATGGGGAAGTAAGGAGTGCCAGCCTGAAGTGTATCCTTCCTGCCCGTAGATATTTATAGTTAATATAAACTTGAAATAAAGAACTGTGTTTTCCACAATGATAGATAAATTGTTAAAATGAATATGTAGATTTTATAAAATTCATTTGGAAGTCTGATGTACCAGGAAACAAAACTATTTAATGTATGTTTGTGTCATATTGTGTTAATACATTTTGTATTAATTTTTGCACCTGTCAGACAAGTCGCCTACTTTTTTTTTTTCTTTAAGGCCAGCAGCTGAAATTCCAGCAATTCCTGTCTAAACTTTGTGTCAGTGAGTAACTGCTTTGAAGTCACTAAAATCTGTTGTTCTTGCAGGGGTAAATGTCTGTCAATGGGAAGAGAAATTACCATTTTCTAGGGTGCTTTTATTTTGCACTGGATTTTCTTGTATTTCTTTTCTCTTGTTGCAATAATGGTTATATCTACTTGGAATAAAGCTGTATTAAATATGAAATGTATCTACTGTTAATAGTTTGGAGGTGTGAAAACCAGGAAGTGTGTCTTTCTTAAATTCTAGTGTTAAATGTGTAGCACCATGTTTTCCTCAGTGTTTAAGTTAGACTATCCAATATTCCTTTTGGTTTTTTCCTTGAAATCTCTTTGCATATATGTGTCTCATTTATTGATAGAGATAAGCATTGTTATTTCTACATTTGGGTGACAGCTGTGCCCTGAGTTCTCCTAGTGGACAGCAAGAGTCATCACCTAGATTACGAAGGATTCTCCAGAGATATTTTAAATTAATCCTTTGTAGCTGGGGATATAGTTTTATACTTGCATTGGGAAAGTAAGATCATACAGTATCACAGAGGCGGGGTAATACCTACATAGGCAAGCAAGCCAAAGATCACCGTAAGATCCTTAGGAATAAAGAAGCTACAATCAGAGTTGGGCTCAAACCACTCTTTTAAGAAGAGAAAACTCTTTTAAAAAGAGATCATAAAGCAAGCAACTATTGAAATGCCTTAAGTAAAAAAAAAAAATAGAAAGTACAGATATATCTGGGGGTTTATTTGTATATATTTATATATAAAAATGTATCTGTAATTTCTATTCTTGTACTTTGTGTGTGTATAAAAAAGTATGTATTTAAAAACTTGGTGGATAGGACCATCTAAATTCAGCTGTATTTATATGGGAATGGTGGCAGGTTCTGCTGGTGGAGAGGTTGTAGCATAGGTCCAAGAAGAAAAGTAAAACAAATGTGATCAATTTAACTGTAACACTAAGTGACACAAAAGCCTTTTAGGTTGAAATCAAAGGCCTTGCAGAAAAGTAGAAGGTATAACAGTAGGCACTGTCCCCATCCTACCTGCTTAGTTGATTTGCTTACTTTAGCATTTCACAGGGGTATATCCTAAGGAATGCCAAAGGCATAAAGCCAAATAACAGTGAAAGTCTTTAGTCATTCCCATATATACTAATACATGCTGACAATAAGTGTTCACACACTGTAAAAGATCATTTCTTGGAGCAGGCCGTCAAAGAACTCATGCCAAGGTAAGTCTGGTTTCCTGCAAATTAAAAAAAAATTTGAAAAAATTAACAGTTGCTGGCAAGAAATGGAATACTTGCAGATATCCTGAAAATTGTTTTAGGACAACTATAACATGCTCTGAATAAATATTTATCCATTAAAAAAGAAGTTTTTAACAAGAAGAGTAGGGTAGGACACTGCT
The DNA here is from genome assembly GCA_013398115.1 of Falcunculus frontatus. Taxonomy (NCBI): domain Eukaryota; kingdom Metazoa; phylum Chordata; class Aves; order Passeriformes; genus Falcunculus; species Falcunculus frontatus. Next base: position 269,823 of record VZRV01007784.1, on the reverse strand, counting down.
TTTAACTAGGGAGGACCTTTACACAGTAGAAGCTATGTCCACAAAAAGAAAAGTGGAAGCACGTTGTAACTCATCAAATGTAATTTTTGCTACGAAGTAGGCAGTTTGAGAAAGTTTCCAAAAGAAACAACTATTAATCCTGCTTCAAGAACTATCAGAACAAACTTTATCAGTGAAAGCAAAAGGTAAAGTAAAAGACCAAACAATAATGGAAACATTCAAAAGTAGGATGATAGGAAAAATTGGGATTTTTACAGCCATGTTCATCATGGAAGTGCCTGGGAACCTTTCTTTGCAGGGTGGGTAGGCAGAGCTGTTGGGAACTGAGATGGCAGAAAAGGTCACTGACGTGGGTGTTGGCAAGTGGACAGGATTGGAGCCTGCTCCCGTGGGTTGAAGGTGAGAGAAGAAACTGCTGAATCCTCACTATAGCATGGAACATGACACTCAAACTGAGCTGTGGTGGTCAAGAACAAAGTAACAGTTCTGCCCTCAGGCTTTAAAAAAGACCCCAAGGAGATCAGTGGGGCTGCAGCCTGATGACTTTTATGGAGTCATGGGAACTGGGCTAATTGATAGGATTATAACGAACAAGATTTTCAGACCTTTGGATAAACACAATGTGAAAAGACACTTTTTTAAAGGTGCTGTTCTGATGGTCTTTTAGACACTTTGAAGGTGTCAAAGTATGATTTATCTGACAGCTCACAGTAGAACCAACTTGTCATGGTGCAGAAGAGCCTGTTAAGGGTACATAAGAAATTATAGTGTAGTTCTGCTAGGTCCCATTTTATTCAGCCTATTCATGTTCTGAGAAAGGGTGGAGGGAAAAGTCTGTTAAATTATTCACTGAGCAAGTGGAACTGGGATACAAAAGAGGGGGGAATTTGCAGAGTAGAACCCCTTCACACACAAGAAGGGATGTGATGGGTGCTGATAGAGTCATGAAATGTGGAAGCAGTGAATAGCAAGGGTTGCTCTCCAAGGGCAGCAGGTTTGGTTATAAGAAGGAAGGAGCAGATAGTGTCTGTGAGGATATTACTACTCCACTAGAGGACAGTAAGGAACTGCTTTTGAGCTTAAAACAGTATAAGAGCTACCCTTTCTTACCCTTGGATAGTTGGCCAATTTTATAAGATTTCAATTGATTTTAAAACTGTAGATCTCGTCTAGCTCTTCTAATGCCAGAAAAACTAATTCTCTTCATCTTGAAAAGCAAGAGATCAACTGTAAAAATCGAGAAAAAAGAATAGAAACAGACTATGATTTTCCCACCAAAAATAAGAATAAATAAATACCAGAAGTCTAACCAACATTTGTGTACCAAAAAGATTATTGAAATTTATAATTTTTAAAAATTTAGTTAAATATTTCTGTTTGCATAAGTTTCTAGTTATGGCTTACCTGTATTTTTAGCACACTCTTGGGATAATATATATCTTTTGCCCAGAAGGAATGGAAGCAAAAATGGAGCCAATCAGACCTGGCAAGGAAAGTCTGCTAAAAAAAAAGCCTTTAAATATTGTTACATTTGTACATATTGGCTATCTTTGTCCTCCTTATGGCATGGCAGCACCATGTCAAAAAAATGAGGTTTTAAGCTGCTGGGAGCACAGAAGTTAGATTGTTGGTAAAATGTCCACAGGCAAGCTGTGTTTCTTGCGGTCCCTATGAGGCCAACTTGGTTATCAGTTGCTTTTAATTAGTTGTGCTTTTGAACTTTGCCTTTCTCTTGCAGAAAGGATGAATGCCTTGTCTCTAATGAAGCAGGAGGAAAACTGTTTGCTGATAATTAGAAACTCCTGTCAAAAGGAAAAAAGAAAAACAGTACAAGAGCAGAGAAATCATAGGCCAGGGAAGAACAGCGGAGGGAGCAGAAGAGAGTGATGAGGTGCTTGTTGGTGGTACAGCATGGGGTATCGGTAGACTCTTGATTTTAGGAATAATAACCATCAGCCCTGATCCTCAAGAGAAGGGGATTGCTGTGTTCAAATAAATCAGTTGTGGAGCACTTGGAAGAAGGAGCTGATGCTTCCTTTGTCTTGTGTGTTGTAGTGTAGGAAGACTGCTCAGTCTCAACATAGTCTGTCTTTGCTGTGTTCCTGCACAGAGCATAAAGTTTCCAGGAGTGTTCTCTGTGTATGAGTATGAACACCTAACTATGAAGGGAGCAAGACACTGCAGAAATAAGCCCAAGGTTTACATCATTGGAAGATGGACCTTACTTACTTTAGGCTTAGTTTCTTTGGATAAAAACTGAAATGTAGAGTGTTTTCCTCAGAATGCATCTTGCTTCTTTAGTCTGTGCATTGCAATCTGTATTCCTGCATGTCACCATGTCAAAAAAATTCTGAGCTGTAGATGATATAAACAGCGTTGTCCTCTGTGAATTATTTCACAGGTTACAAAGGGATGGATCAGCACAGGTTGGGTTATTGTGTCTCAGAACAAGGGTGTGCTATAAAAACACACAATTCATTTTGATCATCAAATTTGAAATTATGATTCCTCTAAATATACATAAATCTCCCCTCAATGGTCATATTAATATGAGATTTTTTTCTGAATTACAACTGTCTTCTGTCTCACCCCCCTCTTTTAAAAGCTACTTCTCCTCTTTAGAATATTTTTTAGGATATGTATGTGGCTAGACTTTTGGCATCCTGGGTGCAGTGCCTGAGGTGCAAGCATCCTCACAGCAGAGCCACACGGACTGCCAGGGGTCTGGGAGAAGTTACTGTGTCATATTCCTTGTGAAGAGAGGCACTGGGAGCCTCCAGTCAAGGGCAGTGATGTCTGCCTCCCACACTTAGTAATGGTGGGAGATAACCCTGCCCAGCAGGAACTTTGAGAAGGACATTTGAAGACCACTTGTCCTTGGGTGGCTTTCGTCTGCATTCCAGCTGCAGCCATGAACAAGGTTTATCAGTCTCGTTTATAGCCAAGCCTCCTGTTTAGCATCTTGTTAGGAAAATTAGTTGGAGCTTAAGGTCAACATGGGAGAAAGGGTTTTCATTACAGATGGGAAAGCTGATTTAAGCTAAAAGCATGTATTTATTGGGAAGGCATCCTGAAACTAGAATATGTTACTAAATCAGGACAGTAGTATTTGGTACATACTTTCTACACTGGTGACTACACTTGGAACTAACCAATGCACCAACAAAGTTTTGAGTACAAACTGGTGACACACATGACATATTCAGACAAGAAAAGTGAGGAAAATGGTCCCCAGAAATAATTGTAGGAAGAGTTCCATGTCTACTTCTATTCCACACATTTTTTCTACAACGATATTACACACATGTGATGCACATTCATGTATTTCGAGTACTGTACCAGAATAAATACAATATTAACAACCATTTGGAAATAGAGATGATCTCCCTTTTTCCCTCTTATTTCCCTAGGTGGTCTACCTAGGACTTTAACCTTCAAAGTAGAGATCAGTTAGATTTTTGGTGTTTTTTTTTTTTTTTTTAATTTTTTGATAGTCACTAACTTTAATAACTGTTTTGAATTTATTTGTTTTCAGTTACCTAATACCTTACTTGGCATGGTTCCTACTTAAGACAACAATTTCGTGTGGAGAATGCTCTAAGAAAAAATGTTAGTGATAGAAAGGACAAAACCTTTATATGTCTGTATTCCAAAGCCAGTAGGAATAGACGGGAGACAGTGCTGTGGGTCAGGTACACATGAAACAAGAAGCAGAGGAGACAAAATTCAGATCTAGTCGTCAGCTCAAATCCATATGGTGATAAAAGCTGCTTGAATTCCCTCACAGTTAAAATTACCAACTCTATGAGTCTTTTTAGAGCAGTTTTAAATAAAGTGAGAATGAAATAAAGCTAGATAAGAAAGAAATAACAGTTTAGGGGCCTTTAGGAATATATTTTGTGTGCTTTACTTGTGCCCTTGGGTAAATCAGTTGTGGGAAAAGATAAAGAGATTAAATACAGTCTTTGAAATTACATTCCTAATGACTCACCATTTCAGAAAGCTTGGGAATTTAAACTGCAATTGAAAAGAAGCATAAAATGAAAAAAAAGCTAACATTATCTTGGATAATGTGTATCAGATAATGAGTTGAGATTCTTTTAATGTTGAACAGATGTCCTAGAAGAGGCAATTATTTTAATTCAAATTTTCTTTTACTTAAGCCAGTTTGCAAAAATACAGGTACTCTCTCACACAAATGTAAGGATGAATACAATTACATCCAAGACACTAATAGCTGCACATCAGAAAATCTAATTTCTTATTTCTATTCCATGGAAATACCCTGCATCTCAAATTGTAGTAGTCTTCCACTTTGGAACAAAATGGCAAAATTTTCCATTAAATTAAATCTGAAATAATTGGGCTGAAATATTAGACTTCTTGAAGTATTTCACTCTGCCCTAGCAATTGAGCTTATATCATTACTGTCAAATTAATAGACGCAAGCAAGAAACTCAAACTCATCATGACAACCCTCTCTAAAATCACTGTGCTCTTTATATGTGTTTCTAAAGTGTTTTGCTTGCTGGATATAAATGAATACTTTCCAGCTTGCTAGCCTGCCAAGCACACTTTTAATTGCTAATAGATCATTTGATGCTTGGCAAGCCATTCAGAGAAACCAATGGGACTTTTGAAGTTTAATCCTAATAATTTGACACTTAAGCAAGGAAAAAAAGAAATGTAAAAAGTCGCTAAGAATATTATTTTTAGCCATACTTCCCTCTACTTCTTTTTTGGTCGGTAATAGAGAAGCACATGAAATCATTGGAAATATGATTCTCTTTATCTCAAACCTGTGTTGGAAGAGTTAACTGTTTAGGGGGAGTGTCAGAAAGCCTTTTTTATTTTCCTCAGCCTCCGAGTATTGACAGAGAATATTTTCTTAGCAATCCTTGAAAAGTATTATGCATTCCCAAGAAAGGAATTGCATTTAAGTATCATCTGCTCCATCTTTTGCTGTGGTTAATGGAGAGCATCAAGCCAGGGAGGTCTGGGATCCGTGGTATTTACTGGTAAAGCCCCTCCACAACTGCACTCACCAAGTCTTTGTTAAGGCTCTTCTCCACCCCAAGGATAAGCAAAGGAGGCTTTTGTGAAAATATTGTCAAGACATTAAATGACCATGTTGTTCTGATATAGCATTGTGGAAATATATTTGGAAATACATGATTTATTTTATAAGTCATAAAATGTGATCAATACTTCTTTTAAAAGAAGACAGGTACGTTCTGTGGGAACTGGTGGCCTCCAGGCTTTGCCAGCTCTTTAAAGTTACTGCATGTATGATTTTCTCACAGAACTGGGTTCATTTATAAAAAGGCATTTATGTTAAAGCAAATGTGAACTGGCACTGAAACAATTGCTATTAAAATATATTTCCCTTTGCGATGTCAACAATTTCCTATTCAGTATATATAAAAATAGTTTTCTCAGAAGAAAACTTCCACAGAATCTGCTTTTCCTAGGACTGACCTGGGGAGGACATGAGAATAGGAACAGTAACGTTTAAGGCATTTGTTGCCCAGAGAGACTACAGATTATTTTTCCAAATGGGACTGTAGACTTGACATCACCTATTCTAGGGGCTCTCACCCATGTCCCCAAAACCCATGGCAGCTCTTTCACACCCAGCAACGACACCCACGAGCTGTAGGACAGAGTCATTCTAGAGGGAACTGCCTTCAACACGCAGTTATGAGACTCACAGGAGTCTCCCCAAACCAAACATTTCTTCTTTCTGCCACTCCAATAGAGGCAGCACCCTGCTTTAATTTGCTCAATTCTTCCAAGTTCTAGATGTACATCCCTTTCCAGGAACAAAACTGATGCTTGCCTGCCAAGGGCCATCCCCTACATTCCTGGTGGTAAAATATTTTCCCCCACAATTCTCCATCTCTCTCACAATTCTGGATTCAGGCTTTCAGTTCAGACTAACTTGAAATGTTTTGAAAATGGGATCTTATTACAAAGGGCAAGAGACTCAAGATGCTCTAAAATGTGGTGGAGTTCAGTAATTAGAAAACAAGGTGCTGTAATTCATATCCCATTACAGAAAGCTCAGATGTAGGTTGGGGCACTGGCAGAGGACAACTCATGTGGAGGGAGTTTTGTGTGAAAATATTCCATTTTCTCAAAAAGCATGTTAACATTAGGATGGTCCAAGAGCATTTTGCAGATCCTGGCCTATTCTACAGCCACTTCCAAAACTCAACCATCTGTATTAACCTACTTTCGTGGCTTTTCTTGTGCCATCATGCAACTGGTAGCTGTTGAATCAAATACTTCAAATTGGCTTATCTTATTGCCTGTTTTTCTGTGGTTTTTTACCACTCAGACAAAGGGAACTGCATCTTTTTTACAGATTTATGCTATATAGTAGCCAAGAATAAATCATACAAGTGGAAAAATATCAAGGACAGAGTGTAGAAAAATAAAATAATGCGATTATGTGTGTGGCTGCTATCTCTGCAGTCCTCAAGCAGAATATCTGCTGCTCTGCACATCTCTCATTTTTTGAAAGGCAAAAAAATCTACAACATAAAAGACCTTCCATGGCCAAGGAAGCCGAAGGGAAGAATTTTTCAGGGAGGATTTCCGAGCTCCCACTCACTAGCTTGTTCAATTTTTTAAGGCTTTGGGGTAGTACAGTCTCATTTGTTGCTCAGAAGTGGCCTGCATGTAACTTTATATCAAGGAGGTTTGATGAATTTTCAACGTGTGAATCCCAGTATTTTCCTGGCCTACAGACAGCACTTCTGAGATCTTCTTCTTTCACTACTTACATGTGTGCAATTAGGTATTTTGGTTGTGTTTTTAGACCATTCCCCTTTCCCATTTTCATTGCTGCACTGCTTGCAGGGTCCTGATCTCACCACCAAGCCCACAGTTGCTATATCAACAAAGCTGCAGCCCCTAAAATCCAAGGATTGTATAAATTTATACTTTTACTTAAGCAAAGCTTTCAAAGTAACCTGAGAGGACAAAAAGGTTTTCATATGTCAGACTTAGCGTTGTTATATATCAAAAGGCAGGGAAACCCTAACAACCTCACTGGGGACACGATCCCTCCCTGCCTTTTGCAGGACTGTCCCAGAGAACCCTTAGCCCCATGGGCCAAGGGTGATATCCATTGGGGTGAGACAAGAGGAGAGGCCCACCTGAGGGGTTTGGCACATTATGGGGTGCAGGGGAACAATGTCTGGGGATGGAAAAAACTTAGAGGATGTCATGGGGAGGAATCAAAAGTGGCAAAAGGGAAGGATCATGGTGGTTTGGAGAATAACGAGTAGGGGAGAGTTAAGGCTTATAAAGAGACCAGTGCACACATGGCCAGTCAGTACCCTTGTCTGGCTGTGCCCTGCACCTCGTTGCTGCCATCTGCCATGTCTGCTCATTAAACTTTGTCCAGCTATATCCCTGGGCAGAGGGTCCCTACTGTTGCTGGCAGGCAAAAGGAATAGGTGGCTTGGGAGCCAGATATTGAAGCAGAAATAGCCTGGGCCAGATATTTCTCCATCCCTACCTGTGAGACAGCTGGAGGAGCTGGCTACTGGTCCAGGCCAAGCACAGGGGAGAGTGTGGNAAGGTTGATGAGAGCATCCAGGGCCAGCTGCCAGGTAGGCCAGGTGTCCATGACTGGTTACAGGAGGGGTCCATAGCCTCGTGTGTGTGTGTTTGTGTGTTTGTCCCTGCAAATGAGCGGGGCTGGAGCCCTCTGGGGGCTCATGTGGCCCCCAGGTGCCAGTAGGTACTGGTTAGGTTGGATATTTGGGGACAGTTCCTGCACACATGATGTGTCTGTATGATCAACACACAGGTCTTTGTGTTGATCAGACACAGAGGGGGACAGGACTAAAACTGTTTGTGCTGCTTGTGCAAGTGCTGTGTTTTCTGGGTGTGCTGGTTTTGACTGGGATAGAGTTGGTTTTTTCAGTGTAGCTGGTGTGGGGCTATGGTTTGGATTTGTGTTGAGAGGACTGTTGAAAACACAGGGATGTTTTTGTTCCGACTGAGCAGTGCTTACACAGAGTCAAGGCCTTTTGTGCTCCTCATTGCACCCTGCCAGCCAGGAGGCTGGGAGTGCACAAGGAGTTGGGAGGGGTCAGCTGACCCCAACTCACCAAGGGTATGTTCCATACCATATGGCATCATGCTCAGCATATAGAGCTGGGGGAAGAAGGAGGAAAGGGGGGGATGTTCAGAGTCATGGAGTGTGTCTTCCCAAGTCACCCTCAGGTGTGGAGTCTGGCTTTCCTGGAGATTACTGAACACCTGCCTGCCAGTGGGAAGTGGTAAATGAATTCCTTGTGGTGCCTTGGCCATGTGAGTGGCTTTTGCTTTCCCTACAAAATTGTTTTTATCTCAACACATGAGTTTTCTGCTTTTAGCCTTCTGATTCTCTCCCCCATCCCACTGGGTAGGAGTGAGTGAGTGAGCAGCTGAGCTGCCAGCTGGGCTTAAACCACAACACTGGGTTGTGGTGTGTGGCCACATGTACACAGGGTTTGTGTGTACCAGTTTGGAATTCATGCTCAACCTGGCTACAGACTATTTTTACCCGCTGGGCTGCTGAATCCAGCGGCCTCCAATCCCACATGTCCAGGGCTCTGCTCTGCTGAATGCAGTGGGGATGAATAAGAGACCTAAAGTTTGGTATTTACTGAGTTTTAGACTATGGGGGTTTCTAAATGAAGGATTTTTTGTTATACAAAAGGGAAGGCTTACAGACACATAGGGTCCATCCAGTCTCTGCTGGTGGCTGCTCAAGGATCTGTACAGGGGAAAGTAATTTCTGACTGCTGCACAGCCACCATGCAAAAATTAGAGAAATAGACTATGGAGGGAGAAACTTTTAGCTGCCACTAGTGCAGAGGTTGCTGCTTCTCCCATCAAATTTAACTAGTGCAAGGCCATGCCTCCAGGATGGCCATGACTGTGGGTTTTGTTCCCTCATGCTGCAAGGGATTGCACAGCTTCCAGCATAAGATCATAAGCTACACGACCTGGGGCCACAGGTCCCTCCCACTATCCAGTTACTAGGAATTTTCCAGTAAGTGAGACCCCATAAGGAGGTGTCAGTGATAAAAGCCAACCTGAGAAGAACCCTCTCAGCGTCAGTGCTGAGCACACTAATAAATCATTTAGCCCAGCACCTTCTAAATACCAGCCCCAAAGCAGCAATATTTACATAAATTTCCCCAGCCCATGCACAGATGGTCTCTGACTGCTTACACTCTCAGAGAGCTCTCAGCATGAGCAAGGAATGCCCTGGGGGGGGAACACCTCAAGCTTTTTACAGGGACAGTGTGCATGGTTAGCTTTGGGTGCTAAACTGTGCAAAATAAAGCAGAGAGTATTTCCTACGAGTCTGGGACTTCTGACCTAATTCTAAACAAGCATTTGTTTGCTCCCAACATCAAAACCATGAATAAGCACAGTAAAACCCTTCTTCTGAACGCAGAGTGATGGAAAGCTTTCAAACCCTTTAAAATCCCTGAAATCCTTTAAAATTCCCTTTCAGACTCCTGAGTCGTGGTATCAAGAGGAAATGTCACCTCAGCACTTGCTAGGATGATGGGCTGGGTTGGCTGTGATGCTGCTTGGAACACCTGACACACTGCCCAACTGAGCAGAGACAGGAAATTGCACAGGTGATGCCTCATGTCCTCCCACCAGGATAACAAACAGCACAGTGGAAGCAGGTCAGCCTTATCTCCTTGTCTGCCTTTTGGTCCCAAGTGAGACAGTTTCTCTCTGCACGCATTGCTAAGTATGAGTAGTTGGTCCACACTCTCACTTTCCCATACAAAGCAGATTTTTAAAAGTAAGCTTTTTTAAGCCATGCTTTGATACAGGGCAGTCCTATCAAAGGAGATGCATGCACAGCTGGAGCTGTGACATGGTCCTGTGCTGGAGGCTTCAATTGCAGTCGTAGGTTGAAAAAAAAGGGTAAAAAAAGAAACATTGATTCCTGATTTCTAACGCATTTCATGAAAGAGGCAATAGCAAACAAAAAACCCCAAACCAAACCATCCAACCAACCAAAAAACCACACATACATGTAGAAAATACACAACCCCGCCCCCCCAGAAAAACCAACAGCAACAACAACAACAACAAAAAAAGAGGCAATAAACACGTCAGTTCCATAGGGCTGTTTTGGAGGTGTCCTGGGGGCAAGCTTGGGTTTACCTGATGATATTTACAAGTTGGGCATATGACATCATTTGGCCTCCTCTTTTTCTCTGTATTTCTCTGTCATCTCCTGTTTGCTTCTGCAGGTGCTTTGATAGGCAGAAAGCTCACTCAGAGTCCTGCCTGCAGGATGGGGACAGGCATCTGTCCCCACCTACATCACACTGTACTGACATCCACCTCCCACATGCAGTCATGACCATGCTACAACAAAGCAGGAACATCCTCTGCCTCCAACAGCTGTACCGGCAGGAATGTGGAGTACATCTCAACAAACAAGATGGCCCCTCAGCAGACACCACTTTTCAGCCCCCACTGATATTTTCAGCTCCCGGATGGGTGTGAGTTAGGATTTAATTCCACCAAACAGCCTCATGATAAGTAAAAGATTAAAACTTGGAGGAACATAGTAATTTAATAGTCATAACACAGAAACTGTGGATACTGCACCAGCTGCGTGGAGTAACATGGAGCCCACAACAACACTACCAGGGCCCAATACCACCATGTGATTTTTCCTTGCAAGTCTTCTGTCCCATTCTACAGCACTTTGCACACCTCAGACTGGTCCCCCTTTTTCACAAGACACTCATTTCCCTGGCTTTTGCCTGTATCCCCAATCTTCTCTCTAAAGCCAGAGCATTTCTACCTTGCCTGGACTCTCTTCCCTGAGACTGGGGAAAGAGAAAGACCTATGGTCCCTCATCTCTCCCCATGCTTAGATAAGCAGTTCCCTCTTCTTAGTTTAGTTCCTTGAGACAGCAGAGCAGCCATGAATATGGGGTCAGTGAGTCACAAGAGACAGGGGAGGGAGGGGAGGAAGGTGCTGCACAGCAGCAGATGGGCACTTGTAGCTTCCAAGGACATAGGAGGAAGAAGCAGCACAGACAACATGTGATGAACCAACCACAGATCCCCTTCTCCATCCTCCTGTGCCACTTGGGGAAAGAGGGAGATAAACTGGGAGTGAAGTTAAGCCCAGGAAGAAGGGAGGGATGGAAGGAAGTTGTTCTAAGACTTGGATTTTATTTCTCATTACCTTACTCTGTCTTGAAAGGTAATATATTAATTTCCTGAAATGAAGTCTATTTTGTCTGTGATAACAGCTGGTACGTGATGTCTCCCTGAGCTTATTTTGACCCATGAGCTTTTCTATATATTTTGTTACATTTTATCTCCCCTGTCCAGCTGAGGAGGGGTGTGATAGAGCATCTTTGATGAGCACCTGGCACCCAGGCAGGGTCAACACACCACAGCCTCTGACTGTGCACGCCATAAGAAAACGAGCAAGGATCTCTCTAGCCTCTACCTAATATTCAGTCTGCTCCCTCAGCAGGTAAATATTTCTGGAGCAGGGATTTCTAAAAGATGTGCCAGGGAGATGGACAGTGAATCACACAGGTCAAAGTGAGCGGTCAATACAGTGACCCAAATGCAAAATGGTCTGGCACGATCTGTTCCATGTCAGCGCACTGAGCATCCATGCGTGCTGCAGGGACAGTCCTCCTCACCCAGAGACAGACCCTGACAAACTTCCCCTTTCAACTGGGTTGAAATTTTAAGAACAGAAGGCAGCTTCAAGGTTTGGTCCATATGTTTAGAGGTAGCAGTAGGAAGAGCAGCTCCACTAAACCACTGCTGTGACTTAAAGAAAGAGTCTAGAAAAAGACACAGGTAAAGTGTAGCAGGCTGTTCTTCCTGCACAGCACAGCATCCCAGCTTCCTGAATTTCGGGGATTTCCTGCACCAGAGGTTATTCACTGGGCCATCATCTGAATATACAGCTTGTTCCCACCCTCCACAGAGGAGGGAGGCTTGTTCCCATGTGAAATAAGCAGCTATCCCAGTGGAAGGGGACAAAACGTCCCCATGGGACTGCGCCATCTCATATGCCCCAACGCCAAGGTTCGGGAGCATCCTGACAAATGCTTGTCCAGCTGCAAGTCAATAGCAGGATCCCTGTGCTGCGCATTAAAGGAAAGATTTCCGTATTTTCCTTTCAGATTATGTTGAGATTGCCTCTGCTGTGGGTCTGACTTGGTAACGCTTGCTCACAGGAGAAAAAATGCAAGTCTCAGGTGATGTGAAGTCTCTCCTAGGTTCTGCTTTAGGTCCCTCAAGCAGAGGGGATGAGCTGTAGCCCAGCAGCAACTTGAAGCCAAGGAGAGGGAGCAGGCCAACCAGCAGAAGCTGACAGTGTCACAATGACTTGTGACCCACCTGGAGGTCACAGGAAGATCTCAGGAGACACAATGTTCAGTCAGAGAGAGGTACTTTTCTCCCTGACAACCACAGCACCAGCTTAAGGCACTGCTGCTTTCCATCAGCTGAGCTAATGTTAAAAGTATAGACTGTTTCCTTGAGAAATCCTCAGGGAAAGCGATCTCCTGTCATTATGCTGAGGAGGAGGAGGAGGAGGATGCAATCCCCAGGGAAGCCCTGCTGGCACATGAAATCTGTCCACCAGACTTTACCAGCTGGATTAGGACAGGCAGGGGAGGAAGAGGGTTTCCTACAGCCCTTCGTCTCCGCATTTTGGCACATGCATGGCTCCAGACACAGGCTTGGATCTGGGAAGGCTAAGATTTGGTTTTAATCACATCTCTAAGGGAATATAACAAAAAGCTGTTAGCATATTTGTTTGCAGTATGAATAACTAATGGAGCAAATACCAACCAAAACTGAAACTGTTGTAATTAACCACTGTGTAACAGAGATTTCTGTTCATCATCACAGTACTTTTAAATTACGGGGTTATCTGCACATAAATTGTAAGTATTATTTAGAAAGGGAGTAATCCTAGAACAACTTGATTTGCTCTAGGAACACATTCTGGAAGTCAAATTTCTATTTATTTACAGAAAACCAAAATGAAAATATTATGTCTATTTTCATGTGGCAGGCTTAGAAAACAAAAACAGTCACAGGAAAAGCATTTGTGATGGAAAGTTACTGTCCTCGCACTGGGACTGCTCAGACTGTGAGAAGAGAAGAAAAGGAGAGGGAAGGAATATATATGTGTGGGTATATATAGATGTATATATTTATTGATATATATATTTAGTGCATGTTTATTTATATATTTATGTAGAGAAGTAAGAGTCACAATCTCAGGAAAAACCGATATGAGTATTTTTAGTTAACATGAGAATAAATAGTACTGTTTCTTGGGCTGGAAGGGAGCAACGTGTGCACGCAACTGCACGCATCCCTGGTGGGAGCTGAGGCCTGAACTATTGTAGTTTTGATGATGGCACAAATGAAAGACAGCTAAATCCAGGCTACAGTTGCCACCATAGCTCCTGTCCTGAAGATAAGGAGGGTGGCTGGTTACGGAGAAGCATGAGTGGGGGCCACAGCGCTTCCCCAAGTTCCCCGCTAGAAGCCTTCAAGGGTGCCATATGTTCTGTAAAGACCTTATACACGCACTCTGTGTCTGTGAAAAGTGATTATAAGGACAATTACCGTATTTGTCTCCTTTCCCTGTAATAAGGAGCATCTCTGAGAGAGGGACAGAGAGAGAGGGGGAGAGAAAGAGAGAGCAAGCAGGTATCTCACTCAAACTCCTTTGTTCTGCTGCACCCATATTTCCCCAGCTTTGGTTGACTTGGTCCCCACAAACACCAGCCCTGACCTCGCTTCTCTCTCCATCTGCACCAGGGGCTCAGTCCCTCTGTGAGGAAAGATGCTGTGGCCCAAAAAATCAGCATGTCAAACCATCAGCCAGTGCTTTCATAAATAAAAAGGAAGAGCCACTGGATAACCCCCCCCAGAGGCCAGGCAGATGCTCGGAGCACACGAGTGTGCACGGACACGGTGCCACCTGCCCGGGTGGGTGTGCAGCGGGCAGCGAGGCAAACCTCACGTGCAGCAATGCTGCCCGACTTGTGGAGAACAAAACCCTCCACCAACTCTTCCAGAAAAGAAAACAAAAGCCTTGAACAAACCATCCCCGGGCCATTTCAGCCAGCAACAAAGCTAACAAGCAAATCAAACAGAGAAATATCCCAGCAGACCTCAACTGGCTGAACAAACAAACGGAGAAACTCAGGTTCCAAAGAGCAGGGGAGCTGGGTTATGAAACAAGATTTTTGATACAAAAGGAAGCTTACAGCTATCGCTGGTGATTAGACACGGAAGAGAAAGGTCACTCTGGGTGTTAGACCACACTTCACACACACACAGAGGTTATTCAATCAATATTTGTCCTGGAATCACATGCGGCGGAAAAAATTTCAAGTGAATGGTCAGCAGAATTTAATGCTCGCATTCATTCATGTTGTGCTCTTGGATGAACATGTGTTTTTATATCTAGCACAACCTAAGCTTTAGAATCCAGGAGGTTTTTAATCAAAACACAGGAAAATCTTGGAATTAAATGCTACATTTGTATATGCCTTTCAATTACATTTTCAGCAGGACAGGAACCCCTCACTTAAAATTTTAGAAAGGGATCTGTGGTAGAAGGGAGATTATTTGAGTCTCCAAGTTCTGGAACTAACAGGAAAAATAATTCAGTTAAGGCTCCAGAAAGACAACACTGTCCACAGAAACCTCCCCTAAGCAGAAAGGAGGGACTTATTCCTGCCATCACTGTGTTCTCCAGCCATGCTGCTGTGCTGGCATTAGAGGTTTTATTTAGGGTCACAGCAGTAACAGCAGGAAGATATAATACTCTGATGAACAGGCAGATGTTACCCCCTGCCTTTGTGAAAATTATGATCTCAGGTTGAGGATACTGTTGCCTTGAATCATCATATTTTTTTTATCCCCCTGCAAGTTTGTCACAACAGATTGTTTGCTTATATTCAGATCATGAGGCCATGAATCAATTTTCTCCCCTCAGCAAGAGTTAAAGGAAATTTGACCGTAGGTGCCCTAACCATGGACTTTAGAATTTGGGTGCAAATAACGATGATTAAAACACAAACAAAGCAAAACAAAAACAGACAAAACCCAATCCTCTTGCCTAGTGACTTAATAACAAAATATTTGTGAGGCACAGCACAACATCCAGTTCAGGTTGTGATATACCTGAGGCAGGATGCCTCTAAGTCCTTCAGATAGTGTCTTTGTGTGACTAAAGTGAGGTACATGTGCTCTCTAAGATTGCATAGGGGTTGATTTCAGCTGCACGGGGGATAGCCTGGGAGAGGAGAGCCCCAGGGAACAGCACAGAGAGTTACAGAATAAAGGAAAATACAGGGTGGCTGCTTCAAGGCAGAAACTTTCAAGGAGAAGTTTATTTTAATATCCTAGCTGGAAACTCACTGGGAAAACAGCTCCATTGGCCCTGGTCAGGAAGAGTGAGAGGGCAGAGATTACGCTCCTCTGGCAGCCTGTCCCGGTGAAGCTCCCGTGTTCCAGCAGAGGACAAAGCATTTCCACGTCCTGCATCCGATGGCTGTGCTTTCTTCCTCATGCAGCTAATGCAAAGGAGAAAAAGCCGCAAGTTGGTCACACTGCGTTAAGGATCGCTTTGATGGACTTCAAACAGCCTGCTGAAATCATCTGCTGCGCACGCAGTGCCACTCTGCTGCCAGAGGAGATGCTGCAGGAGGGCAGGGCCTGAGCGGGGAGCAATGCCCAGGTCAGGGACCAAGTCCTGTTTCTCTTGCAAACCATTTTTCTTCACCTGGCCACCTCCACCCCTCTATAAACACCCTCAGGGCAGTGCTGATGACCCACGCTGGTGTAGTCTACGGAGAGGAAACTCCCTATTCAAAGCGGGGCACCTTGGCACAAAACAGGGTTTATCCCACAAATGGGCTGGCAGGTTTCACATGGGGATTTGCTCTTTCTAGGTTTCACCCACATGAGGCTATTGAATTTATATTTTGTAGCACTTGTAAGGGAATTTTCAAAGTAGAGAGGGAAAAGAAAGATAATCCGTGAATGCGATTTGTGACTCTCAGAGCTTTGGCTCTCACTCTGTTTGGCACCGAGCGCTACAGCGTCCTGTCTCACAGGTTCTCTGGCTCTGCATTGGGGCAAAACACAATTAAAATGATGTTTCATGGGAGTCACTCAATGCTTTGTAATGTATTTCCTTAAATAGCCACAGATTTGCCCTAAAATTACGTGGCTTGATGCCCCTTAGAAATGTCCACTTCAGAAACAATTGCAAGCTGAATTTGAACATTTGGAGTTCTGGGACCAATTACCCTACACACATTTGTCTTCCTCTTAGCTTTATGGGCCATCATCATCCTGCTTCTCTCTGCAGTCCAGGTACGCTTTGTATAGAGCAATAAAAACAACATATCTCTGACCTGTCTTGTTCTGGTTGGCAAGCAAATACCAAAGGCTCAAGACCAGCAGATGGCTGTTCAAACAAATTCAGGTCTTATCAAGCCTAGAAAGGGTTGACACACCCATCTTTTCACTGTGTGGCTCTCCTGTGAGCTGTAAGGGTTTTCTGAAGACAGAAACTGCAAAATATTTTTTCCAAGGGCAGAGTATGCTTCATGATATAATATCAAATACTGCATTTGGTCCACTGAAATGCTTAGTAGGTATCAGACAGTTTAAAATTCCTATATATTCTTAAGAACAAAAATAGGGAGGGGTAACAACCTGTCATTACTGTTTAGAGCAGCATGAAATTTAAACCAGGAAATTTCTTGATATTGGAAAGGGGAATTTCAACTCTAATTGAAGTTCTGCCATTTTTAAACATTTCTCTGTAGCCTGTTTCTCTTCACTTTTTTTTCCCAAACATGCTTATACCTCCCAAAATAAACAATTACTCAGATGAAACTGGAGGTGGCACCTCATGGCCCTGCATGAGCTTCTGAGGTGGCCCAAAACACCAGTACCACATAAATCAGTGAAGATAGCTCCTGAAATGTGCTTCAAGTTTCTTAACACCAAGTGCCAATCCTACCACATCATGACCAAAAATGTTCCTTGGAGGTTTTTACTGGTGCCTTAAACATAAAGGTTTCTTAGGCAGCTTTAGGATTTTCTTCTTAGGGCCTCCTCACCACCATCTTCCCTAAGGGTGACAGGGGAAATGGCACTCACAAATGGTCCCCACGCCTGTAGCATGTTGATGTCTCATCCTGGCCCCTCAGAATCTCAAGTGAGGAGCAAGAGAAGCTGTACTGATGTAAGAGCAGCAGCGAGGGAAACCAGGACTGTGTCAGCAAAGACAAGATACAGATGAACTAGGACTATGAACAGAGCTAGAGAAGATATCTGGGCAGTGGTTACAGGAGGGATGAGACCCCGACTGGAAGACACAACTCTGACGTCGTTGCTTTATTTCTTTCCATTAGAAAACTGGTATTTCTGCATTCCTAGTACCAGATGGAACATAATGGGACCACACTTGGGGTTTCATTTACAGATCTACTCTTGATATACAGGACTTCTGACTCTATTTAACTGTATTTCCCCCAACTTACAATCTTGCCTCAAAATCTGAGTTCCAGCCTCCCTCTAACTTCCAGTCCATTCATTCATTACCTGCTGGCAAAGACCTACAGGTGAAGTTCCATTTCCCTCATATCACTTAGAGACACAAAAACTACTTTGCTGGAAATTTTAGCAGCTTGGAGTTAAAATTCAAGCATACATTTGATCAGCTCCAGATCAGGGAATGAACACTCAGAGTACAGATTCAAATAAGTATTCAACTAGCTGCAGCAATCGCTCTGGTGTCTGACCAACCGGTCAGAGAAATGCTTTTCTTCCCCAGAATCCCTTCTTTTCAAGGCATATCATAGAATCATAGAATTGTATAATATCCCAAGTTGGAAGGGGCCCACAAGGATCATTAAAGTACAGCTCCTGGTCCTGCATAGGACACCCCAAGAATCCCACTTTGATTATTATTTTATTATTGAGAGTATTGTCCAAATGCTTCCTCAGCTCTGTCATGCTGGGTGCTGTGACCACTTCCCTGGGGAGCCTGTTCCAACCTCTGGGTGAAGAACTTTATTCTAATATCTAACCTAAACCTCCCATGACACATCTTCATGCCATTCCCTTAGTCACCGTGCTGTTCCTGGTCACCAGAGAGAAGATCAGCACCTGCCCTTCCATTTTCCCTCGTGAAGAAGCTGTTGGTCTTCCAAAAAAGCTGCTATGAGGTCTCCCCTCTGTCTCCTCTTCTCCAGGCTGAACAAGCCAAGTGACCTCAGCCACTCATATGGCTTCTGCTCTAGGTCCTTTCCTTTGGAGCCTCCTTTGGATGCTCTCTAACAGCTTTGTATCTTTCATAGGTTGTGGTGCCCACAGAGGGTTTGAGGTGAGGAGGCCATCTGAGTGCAGAGCAGAGCAGAGCAGAGCAGGACAATCCTTGCCTGGCAGGCAATGCTGTGCCCGATGCCCCCCAGGACATTGTTGGCCCTCCTGGCTGCCTCACATTCAACTTGCCACCAACCAGGACCTACATGTCCCTTTCCCCAGTGCCACTGTGCAGAGTTTCATTCCTGTCTGTACACATATTCAGGGTTGCCCTGTCCCACGTGCAAACCCCAGCACCTGCCCTTGTTAAACTCCATAGAGTTGGTGATTGCCCAGTCTGATGTCACCCCACTCACTGTAACCCTCTGCACCTGGCCCATGAGCCCATTGCTCACCCATCGCATGATGTGTTTGTCATATTCAAGAGAGCTTTGAAGTTCCAGGGTTTTCCTCTATAAGCATTTTTCCTGCTGTAAGTCAACACTAGGACAACATGAAACACTTACAACACAGACCTTGTTTTCCAGAGGAGATCTGCATTTAGGGCGAACATTAACACAGAGCCAGACTCCAATGTGCTCCCTCCCACAGAACAGTACTTAAATCAAGCACTGGTTCCATTAAAGCCTATGGGATTACTCCTGCAGTAAGGTGCTTTTCAAAAGGGATAGCATCATTAGGCTGCAGTTCTGAGAAGTAACACTGTGGTTGCGTGGAGGGTGCGAACAAGCTTTTATTACCTAGGCTCTCCTAATTAGTCCTAATGATGGTTTGAATGTGACTGATTGCATCTTGCCTCACTGGCAGAGTAGAAAAGAACTATTTCAATTAGTTTTGAAAATGAGTGAATTTAATTAAAATATTGCAGAATGCTTGATATTTACAGAATATTTAATTTTGTGCTAAACACCAAGTTTTTAGCCAGGATTTATGTACTCTTGCTATAGACCCCTCTTGCTCTGAGGGAGCTTGTTCCCATAGGAACACAGTCACGCTGGCCACATGGAGACAGCTAAAACATTTCCAAAATCGGCCAGCAGAATAATTCTGTTATGTATTCCTTCTACTGCTCTAGTTTGAGTGTATATATTATGTCCTATTATATCTAGTTGGAATTACATGCCCGCAGGGCAAAGTGAAATATATATATATGTACATGCACAAACACACACAGAACCAAAATCTTGTTAATTCTTTTTAGTGTGTATCTGAACTATTTAATTTTTATTTTCTTCTTCCCGAGGGACTGGCCCAAAAACCAGCTATCTCCAAAGACACTGCAGTAAATTAGAACTAAATTACTTTTTTTTACTTTGGAAGAAGGAATTACCAGTGTGTCAAACATCCCAACAGAGACACCTGTAGATGCAACAAGTATGTACCAAATGCCATCCCAGGAGAGCTGTACCCTCCTGCTACATTGCTATTTTTTTCTGTTTCCTTTCTGGCCCCTAAGTAAGTTTTATTTTGTCATAAGTTTCAGGTTGGATCTGACAGACCCTTTCCAGCTCTTATTTCTTCACAGCTTAATGGATTTATCCTTTCCTTGGGGCTCAAGGAACCTCGAATTTTAGTCTTTCAAGTTGAATGCCATCTCTCTCTTCCCTTACTTTCTTCTACACTTGAATGCTTCATTTATTTAACAGCCTCATTGATCTCAACATGAAAATTATTATACTGAGGTGCTATTCAATTTGAGCAGAGAAAGCAGAAGACTTTGGATCTGTCTTGCCAGGGGATTGCCTCCCCATTTATGTTAACTTCCATTTGTTGCTTACAAAACTTTCCTGCCAAAACATTCAGAGCACAAATGTATCCTGTTTAGACCAATTTTAGCAGCTTTAATTGCTATCAGACTGCAAAACACGTATGTGGCAAGTTGTGGTTATTGGGGGTAGGACTGAGCTGCTGTCTTCCCCTGCAATGGCAGCAAGACATCCCCACCCCACAGGCAGCCCCCCATCCTGGCAGACCCCACCGTGCAGCTGGGGCACCCATGGCCATTCCTCTGGAGGCAAATTTGCTGTTCTTCCAGCAGGTGGCTGGACTCCCTTCCCTTGCACCACGAAGGCAAGCGGGAGGATTCGGGAAGTGGAGGCAGCAGCCCCATGTGAGCACCACAGTCGTGGCCCAGGGCTGCAGGGAGCAGTGGAAGACCTCTGGAGGGCTGTGATGGGAAGCCTGTGACTTTACCTAGCCATGATGAGAACAGCAGCCGGGCACATGCCAGATCAGAGGTGCACAGCCTTTGGCAACTCGGAGGTCTGGGGAGAGAGAAGCTGTCCATCATCCTTCTCTCACCCAGCCTGCAGCTGAGGCTCACCCATATTCCCCAAAGCCACTGCCATTTCACCTTCCCTCTCAGGAGCTCAGTCACTTGTGCCAGCTTTTCTGACCACACTGGAACAAAGGCAGAGCTGGCCTGGCTGGGTTTTATCGTGTTGGAAATTTGCCAGTGACAAATATTTAGCTGAGAATATTGCTCAGGGGATCCAAGCAGCACCTGTGCCCTATCCTGGGGGCAAGGTAAAGTGGCTGCTGACCCTTAGGACTCCCATGCAGGTGGCCCAAGGTGACAGACCACAAGGATGCAGGCACAGGTTTTATTTCTCCCCTCTGGTTGCAAGCTTTCCACACCAGCCTGCAGTGAGCACTACCCACTGAGGATCTTCCAAAGTTAAAATGGCTCTGAAACCTTCCCTGAAATTTTGGAATGAACCAAGTGTGGTGCTCATGGGATATCATGTTGCCTGCAGACCGGAAAACACCATGAAGCTGAACGCAAAAAGCCAGCTTCTGCCACCAGAAGTTTTCTGTTTGCTTCCTTCATTCCCCTTGGAGTCACACTCCTTGAATATTTTCAAGAGGAGAAGAAAAATCCTTTGAACATTTTTTTTTTCTTTTTCTTGGATATTAAACATTTCCAGTCAAGCTGAACTTGTAGGAGAGTCTCTGAAACACTTCACCAGCATGTCCCTCTGGGAACTTTAGATCCTATTTATTTAGTGTTTTTACTCGCTGAAGACCATGTCTGAGAAGGTGTCAACAGCATTTTCCTTCTCATCCAGGTCCTTGGTGTGACTGTCCTGTGAACTGGAGGGTTTTCTTACCCTCAGCAGCCAGCAAACTGAAGGATTTGCTGACATGAATGTTTCAGAAACCTGCAGCCTGTTTTAAAATTATCCCGAGGCGATTAAAAATTAACAGACACTGTGACAAAGATGGATGTTCTTCCAGGCTTCCTTCTGAAATCTTAATGTCCAGTGATTCTGTACTTGATTCCAAATTGCCTCAGAATGGTAAAGAACAGGATAAATCATTGCTGTCACTTAATGAAAACCTTAAACAGCTCTTCTTAGCAACCAGTCATTCTTTTCTACTGCAGTTACAAACTGATTTTTATTTACACCACTGCCTAAGATGATTTCCAAGCAAACAGGACATTCGCCCCTTCCTCGTTTCAATAAAGATGACTCCATTTTGAACCTCATGCCTATGTTAACTTACTATGACACTGAAAAAAACCCCAAAAACCAAACTCTGATTTCAAAGAAGAAAACTGCAGGAAGACAAGGACAAACAGAAACAGGGGTTGTTTTCTGTACAAATGCCCACAGTTTTTGTTTTTCAAGGGAGGGAGGAGCCATGTGGCCCTGTTCCCATTTAATCACTCCAGTAGGAGCCAGCAACAGCCACATTCCAGTTGCAGCTCCGACATGGCCACCTTCCTTGTTTTGTCTAGTTATCCAGCAGGCTCACTGAGGCATGGGAGAGCATTTTAACAGCACCCAGTAAAATGGAGCTCCTGGTTTACTGTGGGTCTTTAAGGGATCCAAAAGTATATACAGTGAAAAAAGACCAGCGGCAACAACAAACAAACTCAAAGCCAGCTTAAGTTGAATGAGGAACTTTAAAAATTCAAGGACACAAGAAAAAAGTGAGGACAAATTCATGCTGGATGTGCAAGCCCTCAGCCCCCCCGCTGTGTGATGCATCCCATCCGAGGATGGTATTTTTTGCTCCTGCGGCTTCCTCCCTCTCCACATATGAACAGGCTGAGCCTTCCTCCACTCTGTTTGTCCACTCTGCACCTGTGGTCCAGCAGCCACCTCCAGCATGCCCCAGAGCAGTTGGGAACATCCCTCCCAGTGATCCTGTAGTTCTGGGGACTGCATGTGCTCAGCCCCTTCAGTAAAGGTGGAAGCCTGAAGTTCACTCCATGAAGATACATCCTCACAGGCACTCACAGTTTTAGCTGCCAGGCAGGACTAAGTCCCTAGCCAGAATATGTGAGCTGTGATTCAAAAGGCTTAAAATTGGACAAAGGTGGGTGAATTTCGACAGGAAGGGCACCCCCTCCTCCTTCCCCAGCCCCACTTCAGAGACAGAAGCCCACCTCCTGAATTCTTATCTTGCTGTGGGGATGCCTGGGTATTTCAAAGGAGAGGTCATAAGAATTTCTAATGTGGGCGAAGCGATGTGTTTTTCTTGGTCTTGCCCTCGGAGCTCGCATAACCATTTTGACCAGTTTTCCAAGAAATGCTTGGCCTGCATTGGATCTAGCGTGGATCTAGCAATGGAAAATATTTAGTATTCTTAATGAAGGTGCAGTAACTTGGAGTAATGATACAGAAGCCAGTTTTGACTTAACTAGACTGCCCTAAATTCTTTAAGAGACAAACAACTATCAAATTGGCTCCACCACCTGTGTGTGCACTACCAGCTTACTGATGATCTCAGGAACTCTTCAACACAAACACAAACACTGCACATGCCGCACCTCTGACATCCAAAATAATTGGCAGGTTGGGTGCCCTGACCATCCACACCTCAGCTGATCTGAGGAGACACTGTTTCATCTTTGCTGAGGGCACCTGCCTCTGTGTGTCCTGCCCCACAGTCACACACACCACTCCAACCATGATGTTCGGTGCTCACAGATTTCTCTCACTTTCCCATACTGTATTTGAATTTGGTTTCATGTTAACTTGGCAATGTCGGCACCTACCCTGGAATGATGCAAACAAAATTAGGTTCTTCACAGAGAGGCAAGTGTGGACCGATCCTATCCAAGGAATGCTGCTTTTCCAAGAAGGTGACACTCTTCTTTCAATTTGCAAAGGTGACCCTTAACAAGCAAAACACTCAGGCTCCTGAAAAATCACCAGTGAGAAGCACAGGCACTTAGCATTTCCGAGAATCAGGCTAAATTTACAACAGACTGAAGGTTTGGGCCTGGCACTAAAACAGGTCTTGCTATCCAGATGCAGTATTAGTCTTTTGTAAAGAATTTGTACTGTCTTCATCCAATTTCCATTCTTAACTATGGCTCTCAGTGAAATTTGTTCAAACTCCCCCAACTTTTTTCTGCCAGACACTCCTTCTAAACAGACGGATTATTAAATTCACATTCCAAATCTTATTCCAGTGTTACAACTGCTTTCCCCTTTTGAAGTACAATTCTCTTCTGCAAAGCAAAGAAAAAGAAAGTGTCTATAAAGATTGGATTTTGATTGTTTCTCCAAAGTCTTGCACAGCAAGATTAGAGTACTCACAGGCTGTGGGAACTCTGCCTGGCTATGAGGATCTGATAGTGATATCCAAGACCACTGGTAATAATGATCTCTCTTCTCACCTACCGGAGCATTATCACCAGACATCTTTGCTGAGCTTTGCTTAACAGTATTACCTGACTGAGCCTGACAGTCAGAAAATTAGACCACCAAAATTACAAGAAACAGTTGCATTTACTCTTTCTTCCCCTAGCTGCCTCAGTCCTGCAGCTCTAACAAGTACCAGTGACAATAAGAAACTTGTTTTTGTCACCAAAGCAGGCAAGCACTGTGCAGAAGCCACTCAAGAACAAGCCTGGTGACTCACACTGGTGACTCAGGACCAGTTATTCCTGTGGAGTTAACCCTCAATATAACACAAATCTTGCCTCTAACTCAAATTCTGGGTGAAGTTTTCAACTCACCTGCAAAGATATTTTTAAGCTTGGCTTGACAAACTACTCATGAACCAAACTTTAGTTCAGGGTCTGTGGCCTTTCCGGCTGGCTTTTCACATCCTGCTGGCCACACACTTGCCTTTCAGCAGAACTGCACTCATACCAGTTAAACTAAATGAAAGACAACATGAGGATTCTACACTTGTGTTAACTTTCCTCTGAGGGCAGGTATGTAGAGGCATTGTTTCTCCAATCCCATTCCTCAGACTGGTAAACTGCTGAGCTTTTGTTTTTGTCCAAACTCCCTCCACCCTCTTCAATCTCTATAAAGAAAGCCTCTCCATCACCTGTGTTAGCAGGCCACCCAAATTCCATGCTGCCTCTTAACACCCACAACCAGCAAGTCTCTCTTGCAGGTCTTGGTGCACTGGGTGAAAAAGCCATCATGCTCCATCACTCCCATTACCACTCGTCGTCCAACCACTTACATAAGATGGTGACCTCTGAAATAAAAACATTTGCTTGCACTTGGGTAGAGCTGGTTGGTTGGAAGAGAACTTGGAGCAGGAAATGATTGAAAAAACAGTCACAGAAGCAAGCTTCCAGAACGTGCCTTTTCGGTTTTCCTTTCAACTTTGCTATTTCCTCTAGTCAACCACTGCTTCCCCATCAAACAAAAACGTTTTAACCAGCAAAATCAATTTGTTTAACATTTTCACATATCCTCCAGCACACAGGACTTCTATAGCACATGCAATCACCTAAAGTTTTACTAAGGAGAGATCAAGAGGACATAAGTAACTGGGAAAACATTCACATTATGTTGTGCATGTTGATTTAAATGTGCTACTAAATGTATAAATAGTTCTAGAGATCTTGGTATTTCTAACATTACAATTATCTTTGTGGTACCCCACTCGTTATCAAAAATAGCTTCACTTCAGACTGAAAAAGTCATTTTCTTCTTGTACGTGGCTTTCTCAAATGGGATTATTTTCACTTGCAGTAGAAGGGATGTTTTAACCAGCCTTCAGTGTGAGTTTTGGAAAAGGTAGTCAGTACACACACAGTACCCCCAGAGGCGGCTTGCACATATTGCGCCACGAGCATCTGTTAAGAGTCCATGGGAATATTTAGGCTGGTGAGCAGAGACAAGCACTTTGCAAAGTGACAAAGTGAGCTCAGCTGGATGAGCCAGGCCAGGAAAAACCTACAATTTATTCTGACCACTCTAATTTTGACGCAAGGAGGTTGATAGGCTCAACCATTCACATAAGTGTTCCGGATCGCAGAAACTGTAAAAAACTGTTTTGTAGAATTCAGGTGCCAAAATTATCAGGATGCACATGTGGACAAGGGAAGGGGTAACATTTCCCTCTGGGTCAGCTGTAGAGGAGCTCTAGAACAGAGGTTGTGGCTTCATTTAAAAAAAAGCTTCCAACAGATGGCAATTTATCCCATCACAAGAGTAATTTTGTGAAAGGAGTGCACACGTCTGCACTCATTAAAAATGTCCCAAGTTAAACCAACCTCTGGAACCCCATCTGGCATTTTGGTGGTGGTTCTCTTTCCCTGACCTGTGCATTGTGAGAAGCTGAATTTGGGAAATACACACCACTCAGCTGCCATACAGAGTTTTTGAGCTCCAGAGGAAAATACACACTGTTGCTGCTGCCCCTCAGAAACGCAAGAGGAAAAAAATATCCCAGTGTATATCTTACTCGGTTCTAACATGGGAGGCCTGAGTGTCATGACCTATTTACCACTTGATAATGGTCCTTGGACCAGGGGTGAGCATTCAGTAGTGTACTAACTACCAGGCTACAGAGCTGTGACATTTTTCTGTGATCTGGGAGTCCTACTCCAAAAAGTCCTGAATTCTTTTAAAGGTGGTAGTGGAAAAAGAAGCCTGGAACTCCTTCCTCCACAGGAGCCAAGTGCATCAGTGCCCCAACATCTCACTGGTCTACCAGGGACAATGTCTTCGGTCAGAAACGGGCATTGCCATCAAAAGAAGGTGGCATGCCTGAAACTCCTCAGCCTTCCTCTCCAAATCAGAAGTTTGAAAGAACCACTTTGCAACCACAGGGGTACAGAGCATCCTTCCAACAGATAGGACATGTCAGTTAGGCTTTCCTCTGGGGAGGAGAGTTTAGCACTCTGGACTACCCACTTTCCATCCAAATGATCCATCCTTGACATGCCACAGGGACAGGCACAGAAGTACCCTCTGATAAGAAAGACAAAATCAATGTAAACCTCAAGAGAGCAGACTGAAATGAGAATGTCCCTCTCAAAATAGCACTCACCTACCTCTCTAAGAAGGTGTGATCTGGAAAACATTTCTTTCCTCCATCATTTCCCCTTCCTTTCCTCTCTGCTTCCTGCTCAGGATGCTGCCCATGCAGTGTCCTTACCAGACAAGTAGCACACCCCAGGACTTGGTGCCTAAGTTTGGGGGTTGTGGTACTCAGTGTTAGTAGAGGCCGAAGGCTCAGAAATAAATCCAAGCCACAGAGCTCAATTCTAAAATCTTTGAATGTTCGAAATATCATTTTTGAGAGGAACACTTACCTGGGTCCACAGCTTCCCCCAACAATGGAATTAGGTTCTCCTTTCTGATCAATCTCTTTTTTTAATCATCAAATTAGCAAGGTTTTGATAAAATTGTAGGGGACATTACAATATTTTGTGACAGTTTGGGATGGCTTGTGAATCATCCACCAGCTATAACTGGAATGTAATACAAGCTATTGTAATGCTTTGTGGAGAAAGCGCGTGTTGCTATCTTGCGACAACCATATGTTCTGCTGTTTGTATGTATCTGTTATCCAACCCTTACATAAGCCCTTGATGAAATTATCATCACAGGACAAGCACACTTATAGCACGCTTGAGTTGATCACAATAAAGTAACGAAGAAATGAAGGAACTTTATGCTGAGGTGGGACTGGCCGCCCTCCTTCCCAAGCCACAGCTGCAGAAGGAGGCAGCGTGCAGACCTGCAGTCAGCCACTCAACAGCCATCATTTTGGGGACGACCCGAATACAGACACTTGGGGCTTGGGGTGTATGGGAAAGAGCAAAAGTGCTTTCTCTGGTGCAGGGGAGAGGGAAGGGTTGGGGAGGGAGTTGAGGGAAAGGCTGGGTAGGAGGTTGCTTTAATGGTTATGGGGACCCGTGAGATGTTACTTGCACACACAGAGGCACTCGCACGCCTCAGTCTGCAGCAGGGGCAGCAGGGGCCGGGACAGCCCAGGCTTGCCGCACCGCGGAACGCACCGTCGGCATCCAAATGCATCCCCAGGGGCTGCCCCCGTCCCCGACTCTCCTCCCTGCCCACCGGGCACCGCCAAGCGCCTGCCCCGGGCACCAGCCCCCACCCGGGAAAACCAGCGGGCAGCGCCAGGGCCGCTTGGCACAGCACGGCTTCATCCCGGTGCCGCTCCCGGTGCCGCAGCCCCGGGTCCGGTGCGGTCTGCGCCGGGCTCCGAGGGCCACGTGCCGTGTACTACGGGCACAGACTCCACCTTCCTCGGCTCCCGCCCGCCCCCACGCATCCAGGAAGGGAAAAAGAGGAGGAGGAGGAGGAGGGAAGGGGGTGAAAGGGAAGAAAAAAAAAAGAGAGAGAGGTTGAAAGGAGGGAGCTCGCCGAGACCCACCCTTCTCCCTCCTCCTCCTCCGGGCTGCTGGCCGGGCTTTTGTTTTCCTCCAGCGCCCCGTTTCCCACACGTGATTGCCGTGTTATTGCACAGGGCGCTCGGCGGCGCGGCTGCTGCACCTATAAATACGGAGCGTGCGGGCGGCGGGGGCCCGGGGCAGCGCGGCGCGGCCGGGCGGAGCGCACCC